>JAGSMR010000010.1:1030000-1610000 GCA_029286605.1 Sericinus montela | reverse complement strand
CCTCATTGCCCGTAATTATACTGGCATTCTATGCCCTTCATAATGGATCACAGCACTGTTATTTGGTGCCAGATTTTACAGTGATAGTTTACATAGGGTAGGAGTACATAAGCCCAAAGTTAAATTATATAACATCTGTTTAGACATCATTATACCATCAGTTTTATTAGATACATATTTACATAATGACCTGTTAAAGTACATTGTAGGGCATAGACTTTTCCACTTAGTGACGATTGCTTACAATCGTCACGTTTGGCTAGCGGATTGACGATCGCAATACCTGTCATCTTACTCCTTAGAACATCTGCCCATCACCGGACAGCAAAGTCTTGCTCTAGAGTTTTTTGATATAATTATCCCGCCATCTATCGATAGCCAATGATATTTTCAAGGCTTTTCCCTTAAAAGGGGTGTATCTCTTAGTCAGTCAGTTTAGTTAGAAAGGGGGTTATTCTTTATTACGCCGAAACTACACGGCTCATCTTTCGATAGTGAAATGTAATTTCAAAGCTATTTCTATATCTGTTGTTATTGCAGCTTCCTAGAGTCACCTCTTACGACAACTTACCAATGGAAAAAAGGAAGAAAATAAAACGTAATGACTGATGAACATAGTCTTAATTAATATAAAATCGACGTTCATTTTTTATTGCTGACGTCACATAGGAGTGTCTCGGTCTCGAGATGTATTTCATTATTTATGTAGGAATGTATTTGGTTATGGAATTGCAGTGCGGAGACGTGAGAAAAAAACGTAATGACTCAATCTGCAGAACCACTCCTTCAAGTTTATCCATCAATTAATTACAAAGATGTTTTCAAGGTGATATGTTTATATTTAGTTACGTAAATTATGATTGACTAATGATTTGGTGATTTGTCTAGAAGTTTGCGAAAGAAAATATTAAAGATCAAAACTATCTATCTTCATCATCATCATTATCATAACCGCCTATCCGAAGTACACTGCTGCATAGGCCTCCAAATAATGCCACATAGAGCGGTCCTGTGCCATCTGCATCCATCGACTCCCCGTAACACTACGCAGGTCGTCGCTCCATCTTGTGGGGGGGTCGCCCTACTTCGATGGGTCGGCTACTCGAGAACCTTTCTTCCCCAGCGGTGGAAGTTCTTCGAGCTATGTGGCCGGCCCATTGCCACTTCAACGTGCTGATTCTTACGGCTATGACGTATACCCTGGTTCTACGGCGGATGTCTTCGCTTCGGATTTCGGATTCTATCGCACAGAGAAACACTAAGCATAGCCCTTTCCATATTACGTTGAGCAGTTTTGAGCTTCCTCATACCATGTTTGCCCATCATTAACTCAGTGTTGTCTGCGAAATTCCACTACAAAACTTGCTGTCTCTCTTGTAAGGAGGATCTGCCATAATCGTCACACCATATCTGCCGTAATGGTAGACGGAATGGCGACCCAGTATTAGACACCTCGCACCTCATACGCTGCTGCCCGTCATAGGTGCCATGCTCAGTTTTGATTTGGTACTTTTCAGAATGGTTATTCCCTTATACTACGATAGTTATAGCTATTTAAGAAGCATAGTTTCCCTAATTCGCTTCTTGCGAAGTTTACGGGATGAACTGGAGTGGTTAATTCTAACGCAGACACTCCAGGGCAATACTTAGCCCTATTATAATTAATTTGTAAGATTTAACATAATATGTTAAATCTTATTATGGTTTTTTTAACAAGCCTTTAGCTGTTTCGAATTCCGATCATCCAACCACTCGGCTATCGTGACTCATAAAATTAATTATTCAGAGAATATTACTTAACATTTGTATAGCGTCGTCACTTTCTAGTGTAGCGATGCATTTTGAGAGCAAACAATTTAAATGCGATATACTAAATAAAGCACTGGTACGACAAAAAATTATAAGTCACGATAGCCGAATGATTGGGTGGTCGGAATTTCCAATCAAGAGACCCGAGTTTGATCCCCAGGTGGCAGGCTCGTACCAATGGGTTTTTCAATCAAAATTATATCGTTGGCTTGGATATAAAGACGACGACGGGCTCACCACCTGTCACGTTGTCCCGAAAATATCTTCGGTGGAAGGTGGGTCAAGGGACTTAATTGTCTAGACTAGACCTCTGTCTACCCCTGTATTGGGAATTGCGTGAAGATATTTATTTATTTATTTACGACATAAATTTACACAGTACCAATTTATTATTTATTAATAATTAAAGAATTTTAAGTATCAGTTCACTTAAAATTCAATCAATTAAGATTGTCTTAAATAAGCTGCGATAAAAAGTGGGTCGAAAAGTCTTTTTAAAAGTCGAAATATTTAGACCTCAGTCAGTATAGTACAGGGAAATTACACTTGAATTTACATTATATTTACATTGAAATAAATATTACAATATTATAAAAAAAAATTGACCAAAAAAGAGGATACCAACGGAGTTTCTTTCGCTTGTTTCTTCTACGTTACAGGAACCTCTTTACGAAACGGTGGTAGATTAACATGTGACTATCGATAAACGAATGTACATTCTTTTGTCGATGGATAAATGATTTGATTTGATTTGTTTTGATGTGATATGACATAATGAAATAAAAAAATATAGAATTGTAATCATGCTAACCATTCCAATTACGCTGCATTGGTTAGGCCTGGAGTGGAGTGGAACCTGCGAAGTTGTGTCTCGATCATAAACAATGCTCAACCATTAGGCTATTAACATCTTAAGATACATTTTTTATCCCCGCGCTTTCCTCAATACTGGGGAAGTTTGAGACAATTTACTTCTTTTGATTCGTGACACTTATATATAATTAAACTATTAATAATAATTATATTATTAATACTTACTTATTACCGTATTTTTTTTTTTGGAGTCAACATGACAGATTGTGGAAGACCGAAGCCGCAATCCCTGGTAAAAAAAGCCAACTACACTATCTGCTCGGTACGAAATTCAATATTTATATATAAAATAGAAAATGACGACACATTCGCACATATTACTTTGATCTCGAAGTCAGTTATTAGCGTCTTTTCTCTTTCTTTCACAACTGGGTGTTTACAGCAAACACCCAGACTCCAGAGAGTATAGAAAAGTGATAATCTGCTTAAACTCGTCCGAGAATCGAACACGACTGAAAATTTGACTCAACTTGTCGGTTACGTGCATGGAGACTATTAAAACATTTGTCAAAAAATCTTGAATATTTTGTATTCTAAATAACTCCAAAGTTTCCACAATATTTCAAAAAACCAAAAAATAGAATGTTATTCTTGCATAATTATTTAAACTAGAAATACTTCTTACACGGTGTTGCGATCAACTCCCTCCCACACGTCCTCGAACTGCAAGAACGGCAGAACCCCGGTCTCGACTTAATTTAGTGACCGGTAATTAAATCTGCCTCCCTCACAAGGTGGCGGAGTCTCCACTGGACATTATAGCCTACTTGCTGACTCTTGTATTTTTGTCTAATAAGAGCACGGACTATAGAAATCTATAGAGCATGCACAGTAAATCAAAGTTTTAAATATAAAATAAATAAATAAATTTAAGCATATTCCAAATACTGGAATAGACAGAGGTCTAAAAAATTAAATCTATCGACATTGAAGACTGTTTGCAATAATCATAAATTATTAAATAGCAATCATGTATCAAAAATTTGTCTATAAACGCCATTATTTAACGTGCGTTGCCATTTTGTTATTTATTCGAAAATTTAGGTTACTTTGTAGATCATTTTCAGACAACATTAAATTATGTATAAGGGTTAGACAAAACGAAGTTCCAAAAGGTCCAAAAAGTAAAAAAATCGGCGGGCAGCTCACTGTTCAACTATTGAGCTCTTTCTGTTTGTTTCAGAAAAAATCATTTATTTATTTTATTAATTCACGATAGCCGAGTGGTTCGACGATCGGAATTCGAGTCACATGAACCGAGTTCGATCTCCAAGGCTCATACCAATACGTTTTTTCAAAACTTATGTACGATTTATATCGTTGGCTTGGACAAAAAGACGGCGAAGGGAACACCACCCGTCAAGTTGTCCCAAAAACTGTCTTAGATGGAAAGTGGATAGAAAAGACTTGATTGTCTAGACCTCTGTCAATCCCTGTATTGGGCATTGTGTGAAGATATTTTTTTTATTTTAGTTATTTATTTATAGATTTACGTAAACAGAAATCGGTATACAATACTCGATTAATCTAATATTGTATAGTAATAATACTCTATATTGACACCAAGTAACACAAAGACAAGACACAAAAAAATTATAAAAGGATAACAAAAGGATAAAATAAGGTATTGCAAGACAGTAATCTCTTCCTGGCCACCCTAGAAAAGTAAATATAGTGGAGAAAAATTAATTAATTAATATAAATATCAAACAAAGAGTTTGCATACGGGTACTATTTATTCCGTTTTATAAATTTATCAACTTTCTAATAATAATGATTATAATATTGACAGTTCTTTAGAAACATAAAAGCGATGAAAGCTGCGGGTAAAAACAAGTATTAAATTAAAAGCTTAAAGATAGCTACAAGACCAACCGTCATAAAGTTAAAACGTTTGATTGAAACGCGAAAAAGACACAACATAGTTAATAGTTAATACATACTTTTAATCTTCACTCTATTTCCCATACTGTGGTAGGCAGAGGTCTAGACAACGAAGTCCTTTAGACCCACTTTTTAACGAAGTTTATTTGGAATGACGTGACAGTCGGTGACTCTATCGCCTGTCGTCTTCTTTTACAATAATTACATTACATACAATTACATAAAATACAATTTACAATTTTTTTAGTGAAGATAAAGGTAACTGATGAATACGGTTAACTTTACCCCATTCCCTTTTAACCCCTTTACCCCATTCCTTTCTCTGAAAGAAAGGGAAGGAAAAGAGGGACGAGGGAGGGGAGAGGTATGGGCTTGGTACCTCTTCAGACAAAGCACAGAACCACTAGATACCTCTTACTTCATATAGGTTTTAAAGGGTTACAAAAATCTAAAGTACATTTAGTCGCAAAACAATAAAAAAAGCAGAAACATTATTGTTGCCTCCAAAAATACTGTCCGTACGTCTATCTTAATTATCTGAGAGGTAAAAATATATTTATGTATTCAGACAGGTCTATCATCGACGCAGCAACTATACCTCATCAATGCAAACAGATTTTGGCTTTTATTTATTTTTTAAAAAAGTTTATCGTCATTTCTACCTATCAATAAAGCAATTAAAAATCGGCTAGTTACCAGATACGCTCTATTCGTAAAATATGGTACGGCAATGTTGAGGATGTCGAGCTACATTGCTGGTTCAATGTAATTGTAAATGAAACAATTGTAGATATAACAGACGTTGAAAATATTGTATCATTGAAGTGCGTAAAGGTTTAAGAGTTCATTGGTACAGTGCGACCGTTTGTCACACTGTGTGACAGTACACTTTTTTATTGTTACTGTTTTGTATCTGACATTCAGGTTGTAAAACATTTTAAGTAGGAAATGTTGGTAGTTTTTTGTTACTTACTTATAAGCTTGTAAAAGTAAATTGCAGACTTCTTCAGTACGGAGGTTTGCTACAATCTCTATCAGTCAAAAAATCTTTAACCTTCTTATGTAATTAATGGTTATCTGGTGTTGCGGCCTGCTGTAGCCACTTGCCATCAGATGGTTTGTTAGCACGTTTTCACCCGATCGGTTGCGATGCTAATAAATTGTCCCGACCTCTGTCTACCTCAGTAATGGGAAGTAAAGATAAACATATTATTTTGAAAGTCTTGACAGACTTTTTTTATTTTCTGAAATAAAATAATTAGATAAGATCTTCACGCCTTTCTCATACTGGGTCCGATATCGGGACTCGGGGTATATATAGACTCTGAGTTTACAGAGGTCGAGACATTTAAGTCCTTTCGATCCAACTTTCACCGATGACATTTTTAGGACAATGTGAGAGGTTGTGAGCATGTCGCCGTCTTTATGTCCAAGCCAACGATACTACAATTCACAATAGCCGACCTGTTGGGTGATCGGAATTGAAGACCCGAGTTCAATCCCCAGGTGGTAGGCTCGTACCAATGGGTTTATCCAAAACTTATGTACAATGTAAATCGTTTTAAATTTTTCTTTAATTTAATAAAAACAAGATTGTCATTTCCTTCTTCGTGGCGTAAAACATTAAGACTCATTTTGTGCAAAATTTTAAATTTCCTGATTTGTCGTCATCATGAACATCTTAATTAAAATCTTTTGTGTTTCCTAGTTATACATTCATAATTTGTATATTTGTATTTGAATGTATGTGAATGTATGTGTATTATATGTATATTTATATGTATGTATGTATGTATTTATGTAGATATTAACGTAGCATTATGTTTTTATCCAATATATTTTTTTTATTGTACGTAACCGCCTTCAACGTTTTCTCACTCCCTAAAGTTGACAGGTAGAGAATGCTCTGAGCATTATGTCCGCCCCTTGATCTTACATAATGGTAAAATAAATAATAAATAAATAAATATCTTCACGCAATTCCCAATACAGGGGTAGACAAAGGTCTAGTGTAGACAATTAAGTCCCTTCGACCCACCTTCCACCGAAGATATTTTCGGGACAACGTGACAGGTGGAGCCCGTCACCATCTTTATGTCCAAGCCTTCGACACAATTCGTACATAAGTTTTTTAAAAACCCATTGGTACGAGCCACCTGGAGATCGAACTCGGGTCTCTTGACTCGAAATTTCGACCACCCAACCACTCGGCCATCGTGACTGATTAATATTACTACATAATGGTAATGTTCAATAAGGAATAAATAAATAAATTGTTTATACAAAACACGAAACCTTGAAATAAAAATAACTAAACAAAACTAAAATGGCGGCGTACAACGGTGTGACGGGAGATTTGTCCGCCGCGAATTGGCGTGCATTGTCATTGTTAATCTGGAAAAAGCACATTCGCCCGTCGAGGTTTTAGAGGTGGGATAAATAAAAAGAGCTTTCCGTCAGTTATATTTTGAGCTGTCAACCTTCCTCCGTATCGACGGGCGCAATCGCGAGCGGTTTTCATAGTGGAACGTTCGACTAGATTACGATAAAATATTTTTAAACGTCGCTTTCATAAACATGCCCCGTAAATGCACCATGGCTGACGTTTCACTTTATTTAACGAAAAAAAAAAGCCACAGACATGTCATGACTGATTACATTTGTTCTGAATGATTTGTTACACGTTCACTCGACAGAATGATTGAAGTAAATGATGGATTGAACCGGAAGATGAACTAACTATATTTTAACCTTTGTTTAAGATTTTTAAACGACCCAAAAAGAGGAGGAGTTTCTCTGGCTGACCAGTATATGGTCCAATAATGTAGTTTGTAGTATTGGCCTCCACCTGAGATTTGTAGGTTCGAATTCTGGTTACGGCAAATTTGAATTCAATGTTGTCCCTATCAATATATGTATTTATTCCCAAATCTCTAAATCTTTAAATCAATTGTATTCAAAAATGAGGAGGTATGTAATAAAGTTATGTATTTTAATTTTTTTTTATCTTGATTCGGTTGCTTGTTTTTTTACCTTATAATTCCGTTGCGTATAAATTGATTTCGAAAATTCTCCTTTTTCCTCAAAACTCTTAATTGTCATCAACGCCATGATTTGATATCAAGATATCAAATCATGGCGTTGATGAATATCAAGATTTTTTAAATTTTATAAAGTTATTCTTCATTTTTTTGTATTCATTTCAAAGGTTTAATTATTTTTTGAATGTTGAACGAAGAAACGTCCTTTCTGTGTTGTACGACATTTCTTCCGAAATCACACCAAACATTTGTTTCTAAAATGAAATGAAATATGAAATATCTTCACGCAATTCCCAATACAGGGGTTGACAGAGGTCTAGTCTAGACAACTAATTCCCTTCGACCCACATTCCACCGAAGATATTTTCGGGACAATGTGACAGGCGGTGAGCCCGTCGCCGTATTTATGTTCAAGCCAACGATGTCATTCGTACATAAGTTTTTGAAAAACCCATTGGTACAAGCCTGCCACCTAGGGATCGAACACAGGTCTCTAGACTCGAAATTCTAAGCACCTAACCACTCGGTTATCGTGACTTCTTCATTATTCAAAAATCGTATGCGTTTTACATTATAGACACACAGAAAAAGGGTCCATATTAAAGTTACTATTTAAAATACGCAGAACAATATACATCGTGACATTGGTCACGGACAGACGCCCTGAGGTGCTTGTCGCGACGAAGTTGGACGGGACAGGTATTAACGTCGATACAGTCTTTGAACTTCGATTAATGTTTTCGATAGGATTTAAAATGAAATTATTTTTTTAATGTTCATACATTTTTCCAAAGCAGGGGTAAACAGAAATCGATACCATTTAGTCCTCTTTACGATCAACTTTTCCCCGATACGTGTTCGGGACAATGTGCGAGGTGGTCAGGGTACCTTACTTTCTAAGTCAATGGTACAATAATTACGAAAAGTCGTGATAACCGAGTGGTTGGGTGATCGGAATTCGAGTCAAGATACCCGAATACGATTCTCAGGATCATACCAATGGGTTTTTTCAAAAACTTAAGTACGACGATTTATATCGTAGGCTTAGACATAAAAACGGCAACGGGCTCACCACCTGTCACGTTATCCTAAAAATCGGTGGAGGGTGGGTCGAAAGGACTTCATTGTCTGTACCTCCCACCCTGGTATTGGGAATGGCGTTAAGATATTTATTTATAAATGTACAATACATTTATACAGATATAAACGTATATGGCCACATCTATATATGAATATTTAAACATCCATGACTCGAGTACAAACACTAATATTCATCAATCGCAAATCCCTAGAGGGATTCCAACCAGCAATCCATAGATTCGAAGGTAAGATTACTACCACCTTGGTTATCGGGTCATATACTGCTTCATAAGTCAAATATTCGAAGTACATTTGATATGATTTTTGACTACTGCAAAATTTGTCTTATTTTATTTAACGTAACAACGTACTCGTCGCTTACGTGTTTTAGAATTATATAATTTACCAGCCCCTCTCATAAGGTGGGTCTAGTAGGAGGCGACTAAGCTTGAAGGCTTGAACATGGCGATAGCAATAAGTGTCCTGCAGTTTCGGCCATATTAGTACATTACTGTAGTATAGTACTATATATATGTATGTTAAACCGGAATAATTACTGATTGACAAATACAAATTTGTAAAGTATATAACAAGTCACGAGGTGCTTAATTGATAAGCAATCCTTATTATCTGGACGTGTAAGGACTGTGAAGTCTCTGGAGGTGTTAATTAAGTGTATATAAAAACCTCTTAACTCATGTATAAACAATCGGTGTAAATACTGACTACTTTCGGACCTGTCGGAGGTCCTTCATCGGGGTGATTGGAATGAGTTCGTGGTCGCGCCCCGCCTCGCATCAATTATTTGACTAACTCACGAAAGTTTTAATAATCAAATTAAATCATTTATTTATCGATGTATCATCTATTACATCCATCGATTATTATTTTTAAACTACCACCGTTTTGTAATGAAGTTCCTCTAACAGAGAAGCAACTGGCGGAAGAAACTACATAGGTAACCTCCTTTTATTGCAATTTTTACAAAGGATATACAAAATTGAACATTAATTTAATTAGAAATAGCATGACAGTGATCAACTCATTCTCACGGGTTCTTTCTGTACAGCTTTTCTTTGACAAATGCTTTGAACCTGTTAATCGGCAAACTGCACATTTATCGGGACTTTATTCAAGAAGCGTACACGCAACCCCATGAATGAGTTATTTACTCTGTGGAGTGTAGTAACTGGCGTTACAAGCTAGTGTTAAAAGTATTAGTGTTCATGCAGAATATCTTGGTCCTTTGCAAAATGAAAAATGGCGGGATAAAACATACAAGATCAAAATAAAGCAGACTGGTGACGAGCCTCTGCAGCAAGCGAGCTGCCTGGTTCTATGATCGTCAATCCGCTTGCCAAACTTGTCTATTATGGGCTTATGTCCTGTGAAGTCCTGTTGTGGAAGTTTACAGACAGTTATATATAAGAATATTTCGAGGATGATAAAGTGAACAAAAAAAGAATTTGACAAAACAACGAGTCATAAAGGACTGAATGTTATAAAGGGCTTATTAGATCCGAATAACAAATACTTTATTCCAACATACGTTGTTAGGATACACCCTTAGATGTATTCGCGTATATCAAACGAATGACGATTAGAATTTATGTTTAAGACAATACCGGTAATGGAGGTTAACAAAAGAAAAGAGCGAGAGAACAAACAAAGCTGAACACAAAGTAAAACAATAATTATCCAACTCACCTGCGGCTATGCCGAGATAACTCGGAGTATAACCTTTGTAATAAAAAGATTTACTTTTTATTCAATTAGTCAGGTAATATGGAACTTTGATACGTTATGCGGTAATTCTTTTAGATTCGTTTTCGTTTTGTGTGCGTAAGGACGGATTGCTCTTTGAAATTCCGTGTGTAGTTCTCTGGTTTTTTGATCTTTTTAATAATGATATCTTATACAAAAGCATGTGATGTTTTTGATTACAACGGTTATGTTCAGTTGGTATCAAATTTAATGGCAATTTTTACGTTGATTTATAATCTTAGGTATGTTGATACCAGGGAGTCATAATGACCTAAGTGATGTCAAAGATCCACTGGAAACAATAAATGCAATACCTTCTACCGATATGTAAACATTTTCGCGGCATTTTCTGCCACGCACTTGCACTACATGGAATGTGCGGTAGCACATTCCATGTAGTGCAAGTGCGTGGCGGCAGTCAGCGGCTTTTCCGGACCGAGACGACTTAAGGACTTTCAAGAAAAGAGTCTATATCTTTATCAAATGTCAGCAAAGCATCTGCTATTCCTCCGGTATTGCAGATGTTTATGGGCAGCGGTAATCAATTACCATCACGTGAGCCACCTGCTCGTTTGCCTGCCTATTCTATAAAAAAAAACAATATTTCGTTGACAGAAGATTAAAACGATTATATAAAAGTACTTTTGGGAAAGAGATTCATCAAATTCAAACTGAGAAGAATTTAAGAACCGGATAAAGGAAGGTGATTATGGTATAATGAATATAAATTCAGGATCTGGAGACGATTATTGCCGACTTAAGAGCAGATTTAAATGATCGAGACCAAGAGCTGCTGTACAATGATATCGAAGTCGCAGGCATTCCAGAAGAGACATTAAAACAAATTTATTTTATATTCAATTTAAAAATTGTGAAATTCCGCAAAAAAAATTACTAGCATTAGATTGTACCAAGCGAAACAGTACAAGTGTTTATATTAATTAAATGACACTGAAGCAACTTAAACAAATTATTATTTTGAATTATTACTGTGAGAGTCTCGATAGCCTAGTGGTTATGTAGTCAGAATTTCGAGACAAGAGACCCGAGTTCGGACCCCAGGTGGCAGGCTCGTACCAATGGGTTTTTCAAAAACTTATGTACGAATAATATCGTTGGCTTGGACATAAAGACGGCGATGGGCTCAACATCTGCCCCGAAAATATCTTCTATGGGAGGGGTCAAAGGGTCAAAGGGAGGGTGGGTCAAAAGGTCTTAATTGTCTAGACTAGACCTCTGTCTGCCGCTGTATTGGGAATTGCGCGAAGATATATTTTTTATAATGATCACTTAATTATAAGTTAGTAATTAGTAATTAGTAGTCCTAGATAACAATAAATTAACTAAAAGAGATTTGTATAAAAAGAAACTTTTTACAAGAACTTTAACGACATACGTACCTCTGACATGGGTATGTAACTTATACCTCTCGATTAACTAAACAGTTCTTCTTACTAGTGTTAAACATTTTAGAAAACTGACTTTTTATAACTTGGCGAATAGAAATTCTCCGAGTTTGAGCTCCGCTATAAGATCAGAGTTAAAAGCATGCCACGGCGGAAGTCGCGGGTTCGAATCTCGGCTGTGTCAGCTGTTTTTCTTTTAATTTCTCATTTATATAATAAAATGTGAAATTACGTATACAAATTCTAAGATGTAGTGAATTAATAGTTTTATTACATAAATCATCGTAATTACCTATTAACACACTTTACATAACTTTATCACGTCATTTGGATAGAAACATTATGTTATGTCACTGAGCAACCAGAATTAGAAATCTGTGAAAATATCCAGTGAATACATTATGATATAATTAAATAACAATGATTGATGGACGACATATTTGACGTATGCTATTTGCAAGTACCGAAGTTTCGTGTTACACTAACTTTACGGATTTAGTTAACATAAATACTTGTACAATTTCACTTATTTTATATTTTAAAACCTAGAGTCACGACAGCCGAGTGGTTGAGAGATCGGAATTCGATTTATATTGTCGGCTTGGACATTGCCCGAGATCTAGTATTTTTGAACCCCACAGCTGGTGAGCCTGTCTTCGCCTTGTCGTTGTTCGATAAGTAAATAGATAAGTATGTCTTCACGCCATTTCCAATAAAGGGGAAGATAGCGGTCTCGACTACGACAGCTGTATATTCAAGCTAATGATAGTTTTCGTACATAGGTTTTTGAAAAAACCTATGACTCGAATTTTGATTACCGAACTACTGGGTTAATTATGACTATAGTAACTACGAAATATTTTTTTAATATTGTTTATTAAATATTAGAGATTCCTTATGATTGTTTCTTTAATTATCGAGGGTGTGATAAAGCAGCGCCTACAGCAATTGTTAGTGGTGCTGACCCGGGATCGAACTTGACTCACCCGCTAATTAAAGCAAACACTTTGACCACTGGACTACCACAACTCCATTGCCGAGACGTAACCAAAATGTAATAACGAACATTTACGTAAACTGACGATATAACTTCTTTTTTTTAAATAATTTAAAATATTACATAACACTATGAAACTTTATACGATAATTAATTTTAAATTTGTGTATTCAACATTTTGATTGCGTACATAGTAGATTTAATTAACACGAGAATTAAAGGCGGGCGAAATTAAAGACCAAAAATCTCATTCGTGTAAGGTTAAAGCACAAATGATTGTGCAGACATCTCATTAGCTTAGCGGGGAACGGGACGCCCGAGGCACTATTTTCATGCGGAACAATTTATAAGAAGGAAGCGGGTATAGTGTGTAGTAGTGTGAGTATGTGCACTGAGTTATTTTCACTATCTTAACGTCACGCATTTTTACAATACTAGATAGAGGTCTTGATAATTAAGATGATCCTTTCACCGGAGCCTGTTTGTGTGAGTGTGTGTGTGTGTGTGCGTGCGTGCGTGTGTATGTGTGTGTTTGGAGGTCTGATATCTTATCGAAATGGATGTCCCGCCATCTGTCGGTAGCCCAATGGCTACTAAAAATATCAATATATTTTTAAAGCTTTTCTCAGTCGCCTCTTCCGACTCCCACGAAAAGAAAAGGGAAGGCATACTACGTTATTCTTAAGCCTATTACGTTTTCGCTTTACTCTCGCATCTGTACCGCACAACACGTTGGAACACAGCACATATCTGTATTTTTGCCCGATCAAAGGAGCTTTGCGGATGACGTGCTTTTGAACCGATAATCAAATTAGCAGTGCTTCCTTTTTGAACAAAAATGTGTCTATCAGAGCCTCCCCAATCGAGTCTTTCGCTAAGTACGGTTTGTTTTGTACGCTCGTTAGTTGTTGGAAATGTTTAAAAAAAATATAACCTTTGATAATTAATGTTGTAGCTGTGTGTTTACGGGAGTTTATACCACCTCTTTTCTCTCATGGGCGTCGTAAAAACGATTAAGGACCTCGAAAGTGGATTTGGTGGGAGACACAGAGTTTTAGCAGACCGGTGCTCCGTCACTGGCAGCGTATAAGGAGCGAGGTTGAGGGACTACTCAATCCGCGTTTATGTGGCGATTTGGGAAAACCCTCCCATACAAGAGAAGCTGGCCTATGTCAGCAGCAAAAGTTGAATTATATCGTTGGCTTGGACATAAAGACGGCGACGGCTCACTGCCTGTCACGTTGTCCCGAAAATATCTTCGGTGTAAGGTGGGCCAAAGGGACTTAATTGTCTAGACTAGATCTCTGTCTACCCCTGTACTTTATGCACAATTAAAAACTATAAAATTATTCTCTATTTCCTTATTTTTTGTATTGGAGAATGATTTTTTGTATTTATTTCTTTTTATTTAATTTTACCACATCTATAAACTAGGAGTGAATGTTCTTTTTCATGATTCAATTTTATACATGTATTGTTTTTTATTACTTCTTAAATATTCATGTGCTTTATGTAATCTGCTTGTGTGTGTGTGTGTGTGTGTGTTGTATGTGCCGTCACATGTGTGTTTTGCATCTTTGTTCTAGCGACCCATTACAAGTCAAGCAAAAGGTGTTTTTGCTATAACATGTATGTGATTGGTATTAGAAATTGAATTATTTTTTAAACACTAAGTGGCGATAACCGAGCGGTTGAGTGATCGGAATTTGAGACCCAAGTTCGATCCCCAGGTAGAAGGATCGAACTATGGGCTTTTTAAAAACTTATGTGCGATTCTTTACGTTGGCTTGTACATACGTACGATTTAAGACGGTGAGAGGTTTACCACCTGTTGTTCCGAAAATTTTCTCAGAGAAAGGTGAGTTGAAAGGACTTACTTGTTTAGACTGCTGCATACCTCAAAGAATTGTGAATGGCGTAAACATGTTGAGTGATCGAAATTAGAGTCAAGGGATCGGAGTTCGATCCACGAGGCTCGTACCAATGGGCTTTTTCAAAAAATTACGTACGATTTATATCGTTAGCTTGGACAAAAAGACAGCAATGTGCTCACCACCTGTCACGTTGTCCCAAAAATGTCTTCGGAGGAAGGTGACTCGAAAGGACTTAATTTTCAAGATCTATGTCTACCTCAGCATTGGGAACGCCGTATAGATTTTTTTAAACAATAATGTCCTATTATGTGAGTACGCTAGTGGAGAAGTAACAGCTGAATAATACGATGTGAATCAAGTTTTTTGCATATTTTGTACAGATGAATTTTTATAGTAAACAGATTTTCCATGTATATATCTAATAAAGATAATAATATCGCTAATTATAACTGCTGCTGTGACAATGGACACAAGAACTTTATCTTTATGAAGTGGTCTATATTTATTAGTAACGTCATTTAATGAATGAGTAACTTAACATTATATACTTTATTACTTAATCAACTACATTATACTACATTATACAATTAAAAAAGTACTTTATCTTCTTTTCAGCCTCTTAAGAGTCCACTGCTAAACATAGACCTTCCCGAGAATTCGCCACAAAGAACGGTCCTCAGCTACCTGAATTCATCGACCTCTTACAACATTTTGCAGGTCGTCACTCCATCTTGGGGGATCCTCCTATAATGCGTTTGCCTAAACTAGGTTGCCATTTGAGAATCTTCTTTCCTCAAGGGCTATCAGTTCATCGAGCTATGTCGCCGGCCCATTGCCACTTCAACATAGTAGTTTTATATTTATAGTTTAATATAATTTTTAACATAGTTTTAAAATAAATAATGTACCCTGTAACATCTTCACGTCATTCGTAATACAGTGGTACACAGATGTCACACAATTAAGCCCTTTTACCCACATTCCACCAAAGACATTTTTGGGACAACGTGTCAGGTGGTGAGCTCGTCGACTTCTAAAGAAGGCGACGAGCTTGGACGTAAACGTCCAAGCCAACGATATAAATCATACATAAGTTTTTGAAATAAAAACCCTTTCGTCCTACCACCATTCGGCTATCGCGACTATAATGTACAGGGTATCGCAAAAAGCAATAAAAATATTTTATTTGCGTTTGATTTGTGTATGTTTGTGAGAATCGTATATGTTTTAACTTTCGCTACTTATATCAGACTGCTTCTAAATATAAATAAATAAATAAATAAATATAAATATCTTCACGCAATTCCAATACAGGGGTAGACAGAGGTCAAGTCTAGACAATTAAGTCCCTTTGACCCACCTTCCACCGAAAATATTTTCAGGACAACGTGATAGGTGGTGAGCCCGTCGCCGCCTTTATGTCCAAGCCAACGATGAAATTCGTACATAAGTTTTTGAAAAACTCATTGGTACTACCTGGGGATCGAACTCGGGTCTCTCGACTCGAAATTCCGACCACCCAACCACTCGGCTATCGTGACTTCTAAATATAAATATTAATTTATATTCAAACAGTAGCGTACAACCGCAGCTATAATTTTTGTACGCTGAAACCCAATCACAACCCTCCTTAAGCCCTAAATTTTGTTGCTTTACTGATTTAATGACGTCACATGACGCTCTCTATCGAATGTCAACTCGCGTCGCTTAAAACTGCTCCGTAGAACAACGTCATATCTTTACAACAAAATCAAACGAATATATTCACTAATTCTTAAAAATACGGTACAAAATCCAATGACACAAATGTTTCATATATGTTCAAGTATCGCCAGTCCAATGCATAGGTTAGATATTTGAGTCACGAATCCATTTTATGACTAATTCCATAACTTTATATGTGAATTCGGGATCAGGTACGATGGCTGTAGTGTTTACAGAGGCGCTCGTCTATCGGAATATCGGGTAATAGGCCTGAGGGATTTGTCTGAATGGTTCGCTGCTATCTATTCTTCGTTGCTTTAAATGCATTGATGAATAATCTACTTTTTTCTCTTTGCCTATCTTACCAGTCACTTTAGTGAGTAACTCTGGTACAGTAAGTGAAATTGTTAATTTTGTGTACTGAATCAATCATGGACACGTCATCGTACTTAAATGTTAATGGAAAATAATATTGTTCGAGAGTACGCTTTTGTTTTTTTGTTTGCCGAACTGCACTGAAAGAGCTTGGTAAATCTTTTTCTGCTTAAATCACTCTCGTTAATAATATTTCAAAAAAACGTGTTAGCCTAGCTAAACAAAAGCCGTCTTTCAATTATTAATTAACTAGCTGAATGAATGAAATACACATTATTGTATACCAATAAAGAGAAACAAAAGAAAGATATTTACAAAAAAAAAATTATGAATATTCCAGTTAGCGGCTTTATTGCTAAAAAGCGACCTCTTCCAGGCAACCAACCGGGATATAAGCACTAGTATTAAACTAAGTATTTACGCAATTTTTAAATAAATTAAAAATAATTAAATAATAAATAAAAAAACTACTTAAAATGATACAAAATGATTTTTTTTAATAGAAAAGGCAGGCAAACAAGCAGGTGGCTCACGTGATGGTAAGTGATCACCGCCGCCCATGAACATCCGCAATACCAGAGGCATCAAAAAATAAAGCAGCGCGAGAGCAGCAAGGGCGGTTCTCTATCCGGTACTTTCGACAAAAAAGTTACCTGTAAAAACCAAGATAGGTATATACAAGACCTACATCAGATCAAGACTAACTTACGCGGCGCCTGCGTGGTACGCGTTCACCTCAACATATCAACGTCGGCGGCTACAGGTCCAACAGAATATAACACTACGTACTACAGTTGGGGCGGGTCGCTTTGTTCACAATGATGTCATCGCCAGGGACCTCAAAGTGGAATCGCTGGAGGAATTCGTGGTCCGGGTGTCGCGCGGAATGTACGACCGCGCTGACAACAGGCCACACGAACACCTACATCGCCTGGCGATCACCCAGGACAGACTATCGCTACACGCTCGACCACCGGAGTGGCGACCCCTCCCGAGAGATATTCTCTCATTGCCACCCGGCCCGGGGGGGACCGGGGAAGTGCAATAAAGTCCCGACATAAGACGTAAAGTACGTAACACGCCTACACAACGCCGCGAAAGGCGGTACCAAGGACCGGGGGAGCAGCAGCCCCCTGAGAAGACGCCCGAGTCATGAGGCAATGCCTCGAAACTCGCAACCCATAAGGAGGGCCCTTTTACACCCCCCTGATATGGATGACCCAAACGTCAACGTCATGTCCAGAGGCATAGCAGATGCGTTGCAGGTCTTAAAGTGCCCCCCCCTCCCCCAGAATTGTGTTAGACTTCTACTTCACGCCGGTATTCTGTGAGGTCGTGGTACTTCCCCGGTCGAGCCGGCCCATTCATGCAACAACAAAAGCTGATGCGTGGCTCTACCACTGTTAAAGGCTGGATATGAATAAAATAATGGCTGAATATGAAATTAAAGGCGTAAATATATTAAACCTGAGGAATGTTTTGCGTGCTGTGTGGCCAGTTTGGTATGGCAAAGTACACATTTCACCGGAAACATAAATTTTAAACAAAAATTGTCTTACAATTACTAAAAAATATAAGATATTTTTTTTACATTATTTTTTTTTAGTTTAGACAATTTTAGTCAAGTCCCTTCGACCCTCCTTCTACCGAAGATACTTTTGGGACAACGTGACAGGTGGTGAGCCCGTCGCCGTCTTTATGTCCAAGCCATTCGTACGTAAGTTTTTGGAAACCCCATTGGTACGAGCCTGCCACCTGGGGATCGAACTCGGGTCTCGCGACTCGAAATGTCGACCTCCCAACCATTCGGCAATAGTGTTGTCCACATTGTTTAAAAATATTATTATTATTATTTACGGGTTCTCCTTTCCATGTTTTCCATAGGTAAGCCATATTGATAATAAAATCACGTTACGCGCAGTTAATTTTAATAATAAACATTACAAAGTATAAAAAAATAACGAAAAGAGATTTCAATGCGCCACTTCACGCTCCAGCAGAAAGTCGAAAGGAATCTGACATAAAATAGCTGCGCAGGCGCACGCCCAACACGCTCCGACCACTTACCATTTCATTCCGACTGACATCCGGTGACCCCTGACATTAATTTTTATCAATAATATTACCCAAGCCACTGTCTGCCGATACTTTTACGCGTTCACCGCAATGAACGTTATATTTTAAGACCTTGTAATTTTTTTTTTGAAATTGACCACGTTAAGTTGTTCTTGGGTCGCTATTAAATTGCGCAATACTTTCCTTGATGTAACTCGTTCGCTTAATTTTTAAATACTAAATACTACTGACGATGTTTAAAAGACAAAAGATCTTATAAGTTATTACAATGAGTGATAAGTGAGTTACAATGATGGTGATTGGAATTTGAGTCACGAGAACTCGAGTTCGATCCCCAAGGCTCGTACAAATGGATTTTTTCAAAAACTTGTGTACGATTTATATCGTTGGCTTGGACAAAAAGACGGCAACAGGTTTACCACCTGTCAAGTTGACCAAATAAATTTCTTCAGTGGAAGGTGGATCGAAACGACTTAATTGTCGAGACCTGTGTCTATTATATTGGGAATGGCGTGAAGATAAAAAGAAGAGAAGTAACGAGACAGGCGGTACCGCTGGAGAGGAAAGCTATCTAATTCTGTGATCGGCAAACTGCTTGACAAGCGAGTCGCCGTACGGCCTTGCCGTAGACGTTGAAACCCGTCACCGGTGTGATTAATTTTGCGACCGTGTGGTAGCGGTGTAAGAGTATTGCCACTCTCTCTCTTCGGTGTCGTAAGAGGCGACTAAGAGAAACAGCATTGAATATAGTTATGGCAATCGATAGATGGCGGTATAATCATCTCTAAAAATATTAGACCAAAATAATCAGACCGAAGATGGGCAGCAGCGTCTGAAGTACGAGTGGTTTGGTACTTCGATCGCCAATCCGTTTGCCATGCGTGGCGATTGTGGCAAATCCTCCCCATGAGAGAGGCCTGCAGTGGACTTTAATAGGCCGATATGCATGTATGTATGTATGTAAGTATTTTACGACATGACCCGCGAACTATCGCCAGCCTTTGTTATTTGCTAGGATTTCTTTCCGTGGCTTCTTAAGACACCAACTTGTAGAATACTGTTCAAATTAATATAACACTCAATATTACAGCCTTCGTGGACGAGCACACCGGTTTTCATAGTGTCGTCATCTTTAAGATTCGATTCCCAACGGGTCAACATAGAAAAAGCACTTTTTCAACATTTTCACGGGTCTGGGTGTTTGTGGTGACTTCGTTGTTTCCGATTCATAATACAAGTGCTTTAGCTGCTTACTTTGGGATCAGAGCAATGTATGAGATGCTGTCCCTATCCACGTATGTATTAATTTAAAAAACTACATTTTGACTAATCGAGCAACCATAACATACATATTTTGTAAATAAAGCATTATTTAAATGTATTGAAACACAACAAAGGTTGCATATTCGATTTTTAAACAATTTTTTTTTATTTAATGCACACAGAGTAATATGCGATGCAAAATAATTACCGGCCATTATGTTCGAGGCATGTGCTCATTCAAAGAATATCATTGACTGTTTTAATTTAAATAAATCGAGTTTTAATTCGTTGTAACGGACGATTAATAAACCGATGGTTTGTAATTACTTTCATTGTTTGATCGCTTCGTTTTCAGTGTGTTTTAACGTTTTTGTTAATGCAATAAAGTTCGATGTAATTTTTTAATAAATAGTTAAAAAAGGTGAAACTATTGCATATATTATTATTAATTATCATCATGTTCACATTATTTTATAAATGTGAATTACCTATTTTTTATCTTCACGCATTTGTCTAAAGCTGTGATAGATAGAGTTCCGCACTCTTCTTTGTCTTTGATGATGTTTTACGTTTGTGATTTGTGTTCGTTTCCCTTTAACACAATCAGGTGATTCTGCTTAATGTTTAAAAAGATTAGTTGTAGTAGTAGCATATACTTTATTGTACACCACATATACTCAAGGAATAAATACAACACAGAGAAAACTTAATAGATACGTATGTACAATACGGCAGTCTTATCGCTAAAGAGCGATCTCTTTCAGACAACCTTACGGCTAAAGGGAAATTGGAATTAAGATCAGTAGGAGGTGGTGCGTTTTATGATACACTTACATACCAATATTTAAATAAACTAAACTACTAAGATTTTGTTTATCTTCACACATTTCGCAATACTAGGATAGTCGGAGGTCTAGACAATTAATTCCTTTTTACCCAACTTATATTGGACAGGATACTTTTTTGGGACAGGTGGTGATTCTACCGCTGTTTTAGCGTTCAAGCGAACGGTACAATAATACTTACATAGATATGTTTTATAAAGATAAACAAAAACACTACTTCACGGTATTCCGAATACAAAACTAGACACCCGCCACCTGGAAATCGAACTCGTGTCTCTAGACTCGAATTCCGATCACCCAAACACTCGGCTATTGAGACTATTACATAGATAAATAAATAAAAATCTAAATTAATTAATTTATTTATTAAGTAACTAATTTATTAAATTATTAACAAATAAATAAATATCTTCTCGCATTTCCCAATACAGGGGTAGACAGAGACAATTTAGTCCCTTCGACCCACCTTCCACCGAAGATATTTTTGGGACAACGTGACAGGTGGTGAGCCCGTCGCCGTCTTTATGTCCAAGCCAACGATATAGTTTTTTTGAAAAACCCATTGATACGAGCCTGCCACCTGGGAATCGAACTCGGGTCTCTCGACTCGAATTCCGACCACCCAACCACTTGGCTATTGAGACTTTTTTTTACATAGATAAACATTAACATATACATATAAAAAACGTCCATGACCCGAGTATAAATATTCATATACCCAGACATTTGTCCTAAGCGGGACTCGAACCCGCTACCCTTATCCTCGAAGGATGGGTAGCTCCGACACTAAAATCCGATAGCCTTGTTGGTAGATAAGATCATCAATATAGATATCACAATACTCTATGTCGAATTGAGTTAATTATTAATTTTTATTTCGTATTAGTTCAAATTTCGCAAACATCTTATCCAATGCACTAATCTGATTTCGACATCCCGAAACCGATTGAGAATTGCAGTCGCATTTCGAATGCAGTAAAACTCCTTATTCAATAGCTCATAAAGAAATATTGATTTAAGGTCACATAATTGTGGATGGTTATGGTAAGTTAGAACAGTCTTAAGTATCTTATGATTTATACTATTATTTATTTTTATTAAGGAATGTTGGTTAAGACTAACTGCGCCCTTTTTTACAAAATTTTATACATATTTATACGCAATATTGAACCTGTATAATTTGCGTATTAAGCTTTTTAACTGGACGCTCTGACTATAACGACTACTACTAAGAATAAAATAATAAATAAATAAATATCTTCACGCAATTCCCAAGACAGGGGTAGACAGAGGTCTAGTCTCGACAATGAAGTCCCTTCGACCCAACTTCCACCGAGGATATTTTCGGGACAACGAGACAGGTGGTGAGCCTGTCGCCGTCTTTATGTCCAAGCCAACGATGTAATACGTACATAAGTTTTTGAAAAACCCATTGGTGACTACTAATAATAAATAAATAAATACCTACATAGATAGGGACAATATCACATACATTACTTTGATCCCAAAGTAAGCAGCTTAAGTACTTGTAATATGGAATCAGAAACAACAAAGGCACCACAAACACCCAGGTCCGATAATATATAGAAAAAGTGTTTTCTGCATTGACCCGACCGGGAATCGAACCCGGGATCTCAGAGCTAGCGACACCTTGAAAACTCGTGTGTACGCCTCTCGTCCACGTAGATCCTCAAAACCTATTATTGGAAACTATTATGGGAAACTTTTCCATACCGTAAAGGTGGAGTTTTTTTCTTTGTAGTAAATTGCTGAGGTTGCTATATAGCAATAAGGTCGCCTTTTGTTATCGAATTTTTGATACTTTTGTTTTGTATTATATTGTTTTTTCTTTTCTCATTAGGTGTACAATAAAGTATATTATTATTATTATTATTGTAAAAAAAGTCACGATAGCCGAGTTGTTGGGTGGTCGGAATTTCGAGTCGAGAGACCCGAGTTCGATCCCCAGGTGGCAGTACCAATGAGTTTTTCAAAAACTTATGTACGAATTTCATCGTTGGCTTGGACATAAAGGCGGCGATGGGCTTCGGGACGTTGTCCCGAAAATATCTTCGGTGGAAGGTGGGTCAAAGGGACTTAATTGTCTAGACTTGACCTCTGTCTACCCCTGTATTGGGAATTGCGTGAAGATATATATATATATATATATATATATATATATATATATATATATATATATATATATATATATATATATATATATATATATATATATATATATATATATATATATATATATATATATATATATATATATATATATATATATATAATTGTCTAGACTTGACCTCTGTCTACCCCTGTATTGGGAATTGCGTGAAGATATATATATATATATATATATATATATATATATATATATATATATATATATATATATATATATATATATATATATATATATTATTATTATTATTGTCTATGTCCTGCAGTGGACTTTTACAGGTGTTTACGTATGTATGTATGTAAACTGCATATTAATAGCAACCTGTAAAGTTTAGCAATATGTGTAATACCACGTAAACAACTTTAGACTTCAAACTGTAATAACGAGAGTTAAAAAAACAAATATGATGTCGCAGTTGCAGTGATACCCTCAGTTTATTGATATTCTCAGTGTAGACACGAAGTAAAATAGTGTTGGCTAATTCGTTTTTTAAATCGATTTCAAAATAGAAGGTTCTTAATTTGGTTGTATTTTTTTCTCATTGTCAGTTACATCGTACGTAAAACGATTTTGATGATTTTTCTTCTTGATAAGGGCTTATCCCAAAATTAGCCCCTATGTAACCAACACAGGAAACAAGGAAATCAACAAAATTATTCGAATTTTATACGCACTTCGAATATTTCAGCTTATTTCTGATATAATTTATTAATTTATGCTATTCGAGTAACTATCTGCTTACCACGAATTTGCTTGAAGTTTAAATGTTAAAGCGGAACCCTTATTTTTTTTTCCAAAAAAAGTACCCTAAGTTAAAGTTTCTTAAAACATCATCTATATTCCTGTAAAAGTTCCGTTTTAAACGGTCCAGCCGTTACAAGATACTTAAATTTTATTTATAAGTATAACCATTTTATAATATTTTTTTTAATAAATTTCTTGAACCAGTTGATAGGCAGAGTGAACAATTACAAAATCTCTGTTCCTTGGTCACGTTATTAAAATAAATTTTATTTGTTCGCAGTCATAGCATGGCACTGTAAAAAGCCGAAAGAAAATGAATGTGGGCCGAGCTCTGTTCAATAAAATATGTAATTACAATTTCACATCACTAGTAAATAATATGTTATCAAAGTAATCCATGAGGCGTGAATTTACATAAATACTTCATAAAAATGCTACAAAAATACGTTAAGATCACTGGCCAGCGACAAACTGTGTCAATGACAAGACGCCGACGTACATACAAAATACCCATGTGCGTAGGTTCACACCTGCGTAAGTGACACGCGAACTGCGGAAGAGTTAAACGCATATATGAAATAAAATATCTTCAAGCTACCTCAATACTGGGGTAGACAGAAGTCCAATCTAGACAGTTTCTCCGAAGTCCACCTTTCACCGAAGAATTTTTTTGGATAACGTAACAGGTGGTGTGCTGTCGTGTTTAAGCCGACGATATAAATCGTCCAGAAGTTTCGAAGAAATTGCTTGGTTCGAGCCACCTGGGAATCGAACTCGGGGTCCCTTGATCGAATTTCGATCACCAAACCACTCGGCTATCGTGACCTAAAGCATTAAAGCGGAAATATCACAATACGTGATTGAATTTAAATATATTTACAATATAAACTTATATTTACAAAGGATTAACTAATGTAGTAATTGCCAATGCTACTACTCCCTTTCTTCCCGTGGGTATCGTAAGAGGCGATAAGGACCTTACCATAAAATACCTGAAAAATACCAGATAAAAACTCAGCAGACCGGTGACGAGCATTAACGAGTAAGGTAAGGTGAATGAAGCACAGGTGAGGATCCATGCATAGGGAACTCCAGGACTACCTGTGTGCAATAGCTCAAATAATAAATACATACATACATACATAGGGACAGCATCAAATACATTGTTCTGATCCCAAAGTAAGTAGCTAAAGCACAACACTGAGATCCAAGACAATTAAGCGACCGGGACTCAAACACGGGAATTCAGAGCTGGTGACACCGTGAAAACCGGTATGAAAGCCACTCATCACTGAGGTTGAGATTATATAAACATATGGTATTCAAAAATATATTTTTTTTAATACTTGCGTGTTGTAATGTATCGTATATTTACCTATATTTTGCATGTAATTCACTAATTATCTTTTACACAAACAAATTAACGATGTCAAACGCCTTTGCAACCGAGTGATATTATTAACATGTTTCGAAATTGCCTTGATTGGATTAGTTAACTTTGTTTAGTAAATATTAACATAAATGCAGCTGTCATGTTTGTATACTGTATGCAGGTAATTTACTTTGGTAATTTTAAATTATCTCTTTTACTTTTTATCATACACATTCAATTACACCAGAATGGCAAAGTAGATAAGAATGAATAGAATAGAATAGAACAGAATAGAATAGAATAGAATAGAGTAGAATAGAGTAGAATAGAATAGAACAGAATAGAACAGAATAGAACAGAATAGAACAGAATAGAACAGAATAGAACAGAATAGAACAGAATAGAACAGAATAGAACAGAATAGAACAGAAAAGAACAGAATAGAACAGAATAGAACAGAATAGAACAGAATAGAACAGAATAGAACAGAATAGAACAGAATAGAATAGAACAGGAATAGAACAGAATAGAACAGAATAGAACAGAATAGAACAGAATAGAACAGAATAGAACAGAATAGAACAGAATAGAACAGAATAGAACAGAATAGAACAGAATAGAACAGAACAGAACAGAACAGAACAGAACAGAACAGAACAGAACAGAATAGAACAGAATAGAATAGAACAGAATAGAACAGAATAGAACAGAATAGAACAGAATAGAACAGAATAGAACAGAATAGAACAGAATAGAATATAATAGAATAGAGTAGAACAGAACAGAACAGAAAGAATAGAATAGAATAGAACAGAACCGAGTCGAACAAAAATTTTGGAAATTAAAAGTAATACTTTTCGAAAAAGTAATTAGATGCTGCAATCGCGAATAAGGTAATAACTGAGCATATTGCAGCAATGATACCACATTAAAACACTAATTCTGTTAAAATCACAAACGTTGGTCAATGACATGTCACAGGAGAAAACTAGTTTTATATTGTCTCGGCTCTGGGTATTTTTGGTAACCTCGTTGTTACTAATTCCATCATACAAGTGAAGTTACTTACCTTGGATTCAGAGCAAATTAACGTGATGTTGTCACAATGTATGTATTTATTTATTATTAATAGTATTTGTTTGTCCCAATTTTGTCTATTAGACTTTGATTTATTTCATAAGGATTCCGTAGACTTTGTAGACAAGGAAATGAAAAGGATTAAGACGCGGGCAGTGACTAGCAAAAAATTAAAGCACGTTTTCAACTATGCACAAGATAGAAAATGTATTTATTTATTTATCTTCACTTAACGTTTCTGACGGGGTAGCTAGAGAGAACAGATCGCCAAATGACACGATCCTTACACAACTCTTTCGCTTCTTTCAGATTCATAATTTTCTTTATACATGCACGTCTAGGTATCCGAGTACCCTTGACCCTCCGCTCTTCGAGCAATTTGCTCACATGGTTTTAGAAAATTTGTCTCGGCTTACCTCGACTCCTTTTAATATTAACTTTCGCGCTATATATTTTCTTCACAATTCGGTCTTCGCTCATTCGCTCAACGTGCCCAAACCATCGAAGCACGCCCTTATAAATTTTAAATACAATAAAATTGATCCTTTTATGCGATGTACAAAAAAATGTTTTGTTCTCTTCTGATCCTCGCTTGTACCAAAATTCGAATAGTTACAGTATTATAATTTAGAGTTATATAAGCACAAGTGAACCAGTTAAATGGGCACGTATTACCAGCTATGGTGTCAAACGGTACGCCGCAGTTGGGTAACTTAAAGAGGGTAATGCGTATTTCTGCTATTGTGAAAGAACATTGACCAAATCACTTAAGTTGTTACGTTGGTAGTCCATTCATTCCGTCGACGATATCTTATCAATTCAAACGAGCTAAATAAATAAATATGTATACATTTATGTATAAAAATGACTTTTTAGATCGAATAGTTGGGTGATAGGAATTCGAGTCGTGAGACCCGAATTCGATCCCCAAAAGGCTGGCCACTGGGTACCAATAGGTTTTTTCAAAACCTATGTACAATTCATTTCGTTGGCTTGGACATAAAGACGGCGACGGGCTCACCACCTGTCACGTAGACCCAGAATATCTTTGGTGGAAGGTGGGTAGAAAGAACTTAATTGTCTAGACCTCTGTCTACACCAGTATTGGGAATGGTGTGAAGATATTTGTTAATTTTATTTTACATTTATGAATAGCTAGCAAATATTTTAATAGTATTTTGTATTTAGAAAATATTTGACATTCCTAATTTTCACTGTACATAGGTGTAGTTTCTGAGAATTTTTTTAAGTCATAATTATAAGTACATACATGGAGAAGGACACGATCATATATATTGCTCTGATTATTATATTGTTGATTTAGCTAAAGCACATGTGTTGTAGAATCAGAAACAACGAAGGTACAACAAACATATAGACTCGAGAAATTTCATAAGGTCCTTTTGTCCCGTTCGGGATTAAAACCCCGGACAACAGAGCTCAGAGCATGAAAATCGGTGTGTACGCCACTCGTCTACGTAGGTGAATCCATTTTTTCATTTGATGACAAAATGATTCACTTTTTTCTTTTGATGATGCCTTAAAGTTTTTCCATGAGTATTTTTTTTTAATTGTGTCGCTATAGCCGGTTGGGCGATCGGAGTTCGAGTCAAGAGACCCAAGTTCGATTCCGAGTTTATTTAATTTTTTTTTTTTTCAAAAACTTTTGTACTATTTATGTCGTTGGCTTGGAGATCATCATATTTTTCTTAGTGTACCATAGACAAATTTAGAAAGAAAGAAAATATTTTATTCGTTATTAAAATTTATTTACCTTTTTTTTATAGGAAAGGGTGGCCCACGTGATGGTAAGTGATTACCGCCGCCCATGAACAGACTTAGACTTATACTTCACTCCGGTATTCTGTGAGGTCGTGGTACTTCCCTCCGGTCGAGCCGGCCCATTCATGCAACAACAAAAGCTGATGCGTGGCTCTACCACTGTTATTTTTAAATGCTAACTTTATTTTTAAATGCTACGTTGTGTCGGTGTTATGTATCAGAGAACAACTGGGACTGGTGCAAACGAGACGATCGTATATCATAACGGAGACACAGACGGAATCACCGACCTGATAACATCGCTCAAGCGTACTCACAGAGTAGAAAACTACAGAGACTATAAATTACAGTAGTACAAGAAGCGAAAACAAACCATCACATAAAAAAAAAACCATTGCGAAACAAACCATCATATAAAAAAATAACGTCACGTCACTCCCAATACTGGTATGGACAGAGGTCTAGATAATTAAGAACATTCGACCCGCCATTCACCGAAGACCTTTTTTGGGACAACATGTCGTCGCCATCTTTATGTCCTTGCCAACGATATAAATATTACATACGTTTTTGAAACAATCCATTGGTGCGAGTTTAGCACCTGGGGAACGAACTTGGGTATCTTTACTCGATTTCTTATATATATTGTTATAGGGATCATAGATTTACGAAAAAGTGGAAAATCTTATATTTGTGTACACACACAATGGCCTTCTAAGGTCAAATAAATGATATAGGTCTCTCTCATAAGTAGAACCTGCATCAAGGCTCGGCAAGGGCACTGAGAATCCTGCCTGAGATGTCATTGTGGTAACTATTCCGCATCTGAGGCCTTAGAAAATTACAATAAAAATATACTCATGCCATTCCCAATACTGAGGAAGACAGAGGACTAGACAATTAAATATTTTCAACCCACGATCCACGGAGGACCTCTTTTGGGACAACGTGATAGGTGGTCAGCCTGTCGCTGTCTTTATATCTATGTTTACGATATAAATCGTACACAAGTTTTTGAAAAAAATTATTTGGGTTTCTTGACGCGTCAACATAGCCGAAAAGTCACGATAGCCGAGTGGTTGAGTGGTCAGAATGTCAAGTCATGAGACCCGAGTTCGATCCCCAGGTGGCAGGCTCGTACCAATGGGTTTTTCAAACACTTATGTATGAATTATATCGTTGGTTTGGACATAAAAACGTCGAAGGGCTCACCACCTGTCACGTTGTCCCGAAAACATCTTTGGTGGAAGGTGGGTCGAAGGGACTTATTTGTGTAGACTAGACCTCTGTCTACCCCTGTATTGGGAATTGAGTGAAGACGCGTCTCAACCGGCTATCGCGACACAATCAAAAAAATACAAATCACAATTTCATATATTCTCTGTTAAAACAAGATCTGCACCGGTCAACTGTACCGTCGCAATACGATTGCATAACTACATAATAAACTACGAGATTTATTACGGACTTCTAAAACTGGAGTGCATAACAAGACGAAGCTATGGCTATGCACTGAATACTGTTTTTAAATTACAAATAATTGCATAACGTATCCTCTCTTTATTATAAAAAAAGTAAAAAGTCACGATAGCCGAGTGGTTGGGTGGTCGGAATTTCGAGCCAAGACCCGAGTTCAATGCCCAGGTGGCAGGCTCGTACCAATGGGTTCTTCATAAAATTATGTATAAATTTTATCGTTGGCTTTGGCATAAAGACGGCGAGGGGCTCACCACCTGTTACATTGTCCCGAAAATATCTTCGGTGGAAGGTGGCTCGAAGGGATTTAATTGTCTAGAGTAGACCTCTGTCTACCCCTGTATTGGGAATTGATGAAGATACTTATTTATTTTATTTTATTATAAAAAAGTTCCGAAGTGTCGATCTATGTGTATACATGTTTCGAAAACACATATGAGTTATATAACCATATTATTAAATACTCCGAAGGAGAAGATGTGTTCAGTCATATTCCTAAATTTATGTCTGTATTTAAATTCTCCTTTCGATGTCGTTCATAGTTCCCATGCTATTTCTAATTAAATTAATGTAAAATTTTTTAAAAATTATCTTTTAATAACCTTTGTAGAAATTGCAAAAAAACAGGTACCTTTGGAGGTTTTTTTTGCCTGTTTCTTCTACTATAGAGAAACCTCATTAGGAAATGATGGTAGTTCAAAAAAACGTTAATTGATGTAAATTAAGTATGTTACTTTTATCTTACATAGACAATTGATTTATTTGATATAAGCAAAATTAAAAGAGCGTCTTTTTATTGTTTTTATTGTATTAAATTGTTTTACTGTTTTGTTTGGTTTTAATATTCGTCCGTCCTACCAAATAGGCTTTAGCGCTTTTCTGATGTAACTCACGCCAAAAGTCATATATCGGGCTCGAACTTGTGACGTTGTGTTTCGCAGGCCTTTTTCTGACTCATTAGGCTATAAGAAATATATTTTAAAAAAAGTGTTAAATTTGAATTAAACATCTTATTCTAATTATTAATTTCTGTATGGCCTAGCTTAATTGGGTGTTAATTAATTGAGTTTTAGTATGTTATAATAAATAACCTTTATTTATATCTTACTGTATGTTCACAAAGACGACATCTGTATGGCATAACTTATACCTTTCCCAACACTAGGGTAGACAGAGGTCTAGACAATTAAGTTCTTTTGACCTACCTTTCAACGAAAACATTTTTTGGGACAACGTGACAGGTGATGGGCCTATCGCCGTCTTTATGTAAGTGTATGAAAGACAATCTAAAACAAAATGATGTCCAAATCATTAAAATGAAAAATGTTACCCACTGTAACCTAAAAACTTTCAGTACACATAATTAAAAAGCGGATTGGAGATCGCAGTACCAGATCCATCACACCTTAAACGCCGAATCTGATAACCATCATGGACTATATGAGTCCAGGATTTTGCTATTATTTTTTCTTTCTAACACATTTTAATATAATTATTTTAAGATTTAAAGTAAATGTTGAATTACTCTACGTAACTCTTACAATAAATATAAATCTAACCATTTCTCATATTCTGATATCAAATCGTTACACTGAATAATGAACTAAGCAGACATAAAAAATTATGAAGATCACCTTTCATTCCTCGGGCTTTGCCGGGTGAAACTCAAAATATAGTTTTTACATGTGGTTTATTAGTCTTAAACGATTATACGATTACACAATAAAATGTCACGATAGCCGAGTGGTAGGGTCGTCGGAATTTCGAGTCAAGAGACCCGAGTTCGATCCCCTGTTGGCTGGCTCGTACCAATGCGTTTTTCAAAAACTTATGTACTAATTATATCGTTGGCTTGGACATAAAAACGGCGACGGGCTCACCACCTGTCACGTTGTCCCGAAAATATCGTCCGTGGAAGGTGGGTCGAGGGGACTTAATTGTCTAGAATAGATTTCTGTCTTCCCCTGTATAGAGAATTGCGTGAAGATATTTATTTATAAAAGATTATACGCTAAATTATCGTTTATACTTTAAGACAGAGAATGCACTCTGTCTAGAATAAACTCTCAGAATCTTGGAGTGTATGAGTATGCAATAAATATTGCATAACTTCCTCAACTAGAAACACCATGCTGGGTTGCCAATCAAATCAAAAGGTCATTACGTAACTAGTCTATGCACTGTAGCATTTTAAATCTGTATTATTTTTTATCGACCAATGACCATACTTTAATTTACTTAACTTCCTTACAGACTACAAAGTCCACAGCTAAACATAGGCCTCCCCTACACACACTGATCCATCACCTTTAAACGCTGAATCTGGATAACCATCATGGACTATATGAGTCCAGGATTTTGCTATTATTTTTCTTTCTAACACATTTTAATATAATTATTTTAAGATTTAAAGTAAATGTTGAATTACTCTACGTAACTCTTACAATAAATATAAATCTAACCATTTCTCATATTCTGATATCAAATCGTTACACTGAATAATGAACTAAGCAGACATAAAAAATTATGAAGATCACCTTTCATTCCTCGGGCTTTGCCGGGTGAAACTCAAAATATAGTTTTTACATGTGGTTTATTAGTCTTAAACGATTATACGATTACACAATAAAATGTCACGATAGCCGAGTGGTAGGGTCGTCGGAATTTCGAGTCAAGAGACCCGAGTTCGATCCCCTGTTGGCTGGCTCGTACCAATGCGTTTTTCAAAAACTTATGTACTAATTATATCGTTGGCTTGGACATAAAAACGGCGACGGGCTCACCACCTGTCACGTTGTCCCGAAAATATCGTCCGTGGAAGGTGGGTCGAGGGGACTTAATTGTCTAGAATAGATTTCTGTCTTCCCCTGTATAGAGAATTGCGTGAAGATATTTATTTATAAAAGATTATACGCTAAATTATCGTTTATACTTTAAGACAGAGAATGCACTCTGTCTAGAATAAACTCTCAGAATCTTGGAGTGTATGAGTATGCAATAAATATTGCATAACTTCCTCAACTAGAAACACCATGCTGGGTTGCCAATCAAATCAAAAGGTCATTACGTAACTAGTCTATGCATTGTAGCATTTTAAATCTGTATTATTTTTATCGACCAATGACCATACTTTAATTTACTTAACTTCCTTACAGACTACAAAGTCCACAGCTAAACATAGGCCTCCCCTACACACACTGATCCATCGCCTTTTGTGGGGTCACCCTACACTGCACTTGCCTGAAGTCGCCAATCGAGGCATCAATAGTTACCAGTTCTGCGAGCTACGTACGTACGTACCACTACAGCGTTCTGATCCTTACAGCTATGTTGCCGTGGTTCCGCTGCAGATATAATAGTCGCGGAAACTACGCAGAGAAACACCAAGCATAGCCGTTTCCGTAGCCCGTTGAGTAACTATGTGCTTCTATAGATATATAACTATAGAACTGTACGGCCTGCAATGAAGGGCCACGTATCAGTTCTATAGGAGGATTTTATAGGAGCTGAAACTTGGTCTGTGGCACTGGTTTTTATTCAACTTACTTGACCTTTTACTGCATGATACAGAACGCTCCCAATTGGAGGATTTTACATAATAGGTGAGCTTGCAAAACGTATAATAGTGATTGTAGATACCAAATACCAGACTTGTTTCAGTTGGTATTTTTCAGATTAAAATTTATAAATACATATATACATAGGGACAACATCACATACTTTTCTCCGATCCCAATGGAAGATGCTAAAGTACTTGTGGTATGGGAATCGGTAACGGCGCCAAAAACATCCCAGACCCGAAGAAGGAACCCTAGAAAATGTAGAAAAAGTTGTTTTTCTACATTGACCCGACCGGGAATCAAACCCGGGACCTCGACATGGCGACACATTGAAAAACGGTGTTTATGGCACTCATCCACGGAGTTCACCAATATAAAATTACTTTTCAATTCAATTGGTATTTAAAAGTACGTAAAAATTTTTTCTATAATAATCCCCTGTACGCTGCGTATCTTCGTGGTGTACAAACAGCATGTAGACTTCTACCTCACAAACAGGACATTGGTGACCGAAATGATGGCATAATATTTATCTGAATTTATGGTACATCGCAAATATTGGAATTATATTACGCAAACTTTCAAGGAATACTTGCCGTAATTACTCTAGATTAAGTTAAGTAAGCAGTGGACTTAAATAAGCTTATAAAGAATAAATGAAAAAAACAAACCAAAGTTAATACTGCAACATTACCAATTATTAATTACTAAAAAAAATGTTAGAAAGGCAAGGTCTTTGGTGCAGCCTTGATCTGCGATTATATCAAATACATATAAGTGATTTCATTGTTATATCGTTTACAAATTTTAAAAGAAATTAACTTAACATTTGAGTTTAACTTGATATTTCTCAAATGTTAAGTTAATCTCTGAAAATTTGTTAAAGAACTAAGATGATTACCATGGCTAAAATGATTAACAGTTATTCAAACGCCGACAATTATATAAAAACATGTGTAATATTTTTGTTAAATTTAAAATTAAATATCTTCACGCATTTCCCAATACAGGGATAGACAGAGGTCTAGTCTAGACAATTAAGTCCGTTCGACCCACCTTCCACCAAAAATATTTTCGGGATAACGTGACAGGTGGTGAGCCCGTGGAAGTCTTTATGTCCATGTCATCGATATAATTCGTACATAAGTTCTTGAGAAACCCATTGGTACGAGCTTGCCATCTGGGGATCGAACTCGGGTCTTTTGACTCCCTCCCAACCACTCGGCTATCGATATCGATATCGATATGGAAATTTTAATATTATTAATGTAGTTATGAGATACAATCTTGCAGAAATCGGTAATTAATTTAGAAATGGTTAGGTACGACTAGATAAAAAAAACGATTTGCTTTTACCCTAAAATGTGTAAAACTTTTATATGTAAATTGATTATGTAATAAATGTGAAACAATCTTTTGTTGAAATGAATTAATCGTCCATACATGACCGCGTGCGTGCAATGACGTAAGCAGAAAATAAACAAAAGAAATCGCAACACGCCCATCTTGGACTCGAGTCTTTTAAAATGTGAATTACTTATATGAACATTGTCAGTAGGTTTCAGTAAATACTCAAAACGTAGTAAAATAATAATAATAAATAAATACCTTCACGCAATTCCCAATATAGGAGTAGACAGAGGTCTAGTCTAGACAATTAAGTCCGTTCGACCCACCTTCCACCGAAGATATTTTCGGGAGAACGTGACAGGTGGTTAGGCTGTCGCCGTCTTTATGTCCATGTCATCGATATAATTCGTACATAAGTTCTTGAGAAACCCATTGGTACGTGCCTGCCAACTGAGGATCGAACTAGGATCTCTTGACCCGAAATTCCGACCACCCAACCACTCGGCTATCGATATCGATATCGATATGGAAATTTTAATATTATTAATGTAGTTATGAGATACAATCTTGCAGAAATCGGTAATTAATTTAGAAATGGTTAGGTACGACTAGATAAAAAAAACGATTTGCTTTTACCCTAAAATGTGTAAAACTTTTATATGTAAATTGATTATGTAATAAATGTGAAACAATCTTTTGTTGAAATGAATTAATCGTCCATACATGATCGCGTGCGTGCAATGACGTAAGCAGAAAATAAACAAAAGAAATCGCAACACGCCCATCTTGGACTCGAGTCTTTTAAAATGTGAATTACTTATATGAACATTGTCAGTAGGTTTCAGTAAATACTCAAAACGTAGTAAAATAATAATAATAAATAAATACCTTCACGCAATTCCCAATATAGGAGTAGACAGAGGTCTAATCTAGACAATTAAGTCCCTTCGCCCCACCTTCCACCGAAGATATTTTCGGGAGAACGTGACAGGTGGTTAGGCTGTCGCCGTCTTTATGTCCAAGTCAATGATAGAATTCGTATATAAGTTTTTGAAAAACCCATTGGTATGTGCCTGCCAACTGAGGATCGAACTAGGATCTCTTGACCCGAAATTCCGACCACCCAACCACTCGGCTACCGTGACTTAAAACGTAGTCTTTTATTTTATTCGTCGAAATAAAGTCGGTTGTAATCGCATACGAAATTGCATACAGATTATATTCGGTGATTTTAAGTGCATTTTACACATTTTCCATTCATAAAAAACAGTTGATCTTTTGGTTGATAAACAAACTTATGCTCAGGAGGCTACGTTAGTGTGACATCAAATATTCATGCTCAATGTCATCTGCTTAAATAATATTCTCTTTTTTTAACGCCATCTGCTTGTTATGTCTTCGAGTTTTTTAAAAACATTTAGAAATGAAATGACCAAAGCTAATTCATAAAATACAAGCTCAATTATAAATGTATTAAAATTAAATTAAAATTATTCACACTTTTCATTAAAATTAAATAACAAAAAGTTCCAATACGGAGACAGACCACTGTTAGAACTCTTCTCACAGTTGATTTTCACTTTCTTTTTTCCATCTTCTTGAAACTCACCTCAGTTGTACTCAATGCTCCGTACATCGTTCAAAATTGTCTTTTTATGTGATAAATTTTATTATGGAATTAGTTAGTACGTCTTCGTACGTACGTCATTAAAGCATTACCTTCACCTGCTTCATTTCATCTCTGCATCACCCAAAGGTTGACTGGTAGATAATGCTTTAGGCATTAAGGCCGCCTATACATTCTCATATGTATGAAGTTAAATAAATAAATAAATAAATAAAGTCTAAACAAATAGTCTATATAAGCCTATATATAAAAAAATTAAAAGATCATCCGAAATTGTGAGTAATTTTAGTATGTTGCTTACACACACTTGTTGCTAAATAACTTAAAAAAGGTTTTATGATCCATATTCGCTAAAATTATTTTATAATCTGTTATATAAATGTACCGATGATTCTCACTTATTTCAGAATCACCTTTCAAAATGCAATCGCCTTGAAGTTATAGTCCTCAGTGTCTATAAGTTAAATTTTTAACGCTGTGTTTAATAGAGTAAGGTCTATATTTGAGGGAATACAATAGTTTGATACAGTAATTCAGTAATATACGCTCGTTACGATTGAGTATCATAAGTGATCGTGCTCACATTGATGCGTCAATATTAATTGTTGTAAAATGTTAGCAAATATCCTGTTAATTCATTGATTAATATTGACTAATTAGCAGTCTCGATTGCCGAGTGGTTCGGTGGCCGGAATTTCGAGTCAAGAGACCCGAGTTCCGGTTCCGGTTTGTAAACCGGAAGACAACAGTTGTTACACTGATATTTGGAATGGGTAGGAGTATGGCTCTAACTTAAATTATCTTTACGAAGAAAAGGAGTTTAGCAACTTTAAATTTGAATAACCACCGGACTGCTCTTCTTATCCCCAGCTTTCCAGTATTTATTGTATCCATCTAATTAAATAAATGCTTACATAGATAGGGACAATATCACATGTTTCCCAAAGTAATCTTAAACACTACGAAGGTACCACAATCACGCAGAAGCGAGATAATATAGAAAAAGTGTTCTCTTCATTGACCTGACCGCGAAATGAATCCGGACCTCAAAGCTGGCAACAGCTTAAAAACGGTGTGTACGCAACTCGTCCACAGAGGTCATCACTGTATATACTCATGTTACATGAGGTACAGTACTGTACAACATTATTTGCTTCACCAATAATCGATTTGGTTCATGAAGTAACCACTTACACCACTTAACCGGCCATAGGCATATAGCATTAAGCTTTGATAATCTTTTGAATGCAATCACTGTAATTGATATAAAAAGATATATTAAACGAGTTTGATTACAGACACTTAGTGGCACGTAAAAATGTCTATGTATAGTTACTGTTAGGATAATATTACAGAAGCAAAGGTATCTTAACACGAACAAAGTATAGTGGTAGCATTTAACCATTTAAACTAATATTGATTAATCGATTTTAATAACATATGTAATATTCTTTTTTTTAATCTATCATCATTTAGTAATGAGGTTCCTCTAATGAAGAAGAAACTGACGAAAGAAAATTCGTCTTCGATACTTACATTTAGGTTTACTGCAGGCTTATCCTTACTTAATACTTACTTAAATACATATATAGATATATACACATATAGGTATATAGATGGGGACAACGTCACATACATTGCTCCGATCCCAATGTAAGAAGCTAAAGCACTTGAGGTATGGGAATAGAAAACAACGAAGGCACCACAAACACCCAGACCCGAGAAAATGAAGAAATAGTGGTGGAAAGATTGAAAACCGGTGTTTAGGCCACTCGTCCACGGAGGTCGTCCTGAAAGGAACATATGCCTCAATCGCCACATTTGGTAAGCAGATTGGGTATCGCCGTACATACTCCTAAAATCTTAGACGCTACTGTCTGTAACTAATACAATCTCGAAGAATACCAAACTAAAACTAAAATAAAATAAAATAAAAGTCACGATAGCCGTGTGGTTGGGTGGTCGGAATTTCGAGTCAATAGACCCGAGTTCGATCCCTAGTTGGTAGGCTCGTACCAATGGGTTTTTCGAAAACTTATGTACGAATATCGTTGGCTTGGACATAAAGACGGCGACGGGCTCACCACCTGTCACGTTGTCCCGAAAATATCTTCGGTGGAAGGTGGGTCGAAGGGACTTAATTGTCTAGACTCGACCTCTGTCTACCCCTGTATTGGGAATTGCGTGAAGATATTTTTTTTAAAACTAAAACAGTTATCTCACCGTCCGTGAGGTTCTCATATAGACATTCAAGGCTTTACCATACCACTCATATGACGCTCACAGGAAGAAAGCGGGTGGGAATATTCTTATGACGTTACCACATGGTTCCCTATTGAGTAGCGAAAACATTGGTTTTCATAGTGTCGCCAGCTCTAAAGTTCGATTCCAGGTTGGGTCAATGCAGAAAACCCATTTATCTATTTTTTCTCTGGTCTTTGTGGTACCTTTGTTATTTTTTATTGCATAACACAATACCTGTAGCTACTTAATTTGGGATCAGAGCAGTGCATATTTTCCCTATCTATTTATGCTTTTATTTATACATTAGTATTTATACGTACATATGTTTAAAAATCTCGTGTCGTAACACGCTTATAAATTTTGTTTCATATTGCTCTCTAGATCATTGCAAAATTATAATAGCAGGAAAAAAATACCTTACACATTTCTTAAATATAACACATTATTATTGCGAAACCGTTACACATCGCTTCAGTCGGTCGACGCTCGTAGGTGGAAATAAAATAAAAGAAATTGCAATATTTGGAGCTTTACATAATACGAAGAGATCAGTGAATGTGAGGCCTGGGTCAAATGCCCGTTACCTTGTCTCAGCGAGGAATCTTGACTGCTCCCATTACAGACGGAAAGGTACGACAAGGTAATTAACGAAAACTAATCGGATATATGTAAGAGGATACCGTGTGGTAACGGTTTAAGAATATTGCCACTCCCTTTCTTCCCGTGGGTGTCGTACGGTGACTAAAGGAAACAGCCTTGAACACCGTTATGGCAACCGATAGATGGCAGGATAACGATCTCTAAAAATATCAGACCGAAGATGGGCAGTAGCGTCTTAGGTGCGAGTGGCCTGCTACTGCAATCGCCATTCCGTTTGCCAAGCGTGGCGATTATGGCAAATCCTTCCTATGGGCTCTCCCATAGGAAGGATTTGCCATAATCGCCACCCTTCACACCACTGCAGGACAAAGGCCTCTGCCTATGTCCTGCAGTGGAGTTTAATAGGCAGTTATGTATGTATTTATGTATGTAAGCGGATATAACCGGTGGGGTTATGGCGAAAGAATATGTCATCCCCTTTCTTCCTGTGGATGTCGTAAAAGGCGACTAAGTGAAATATCATTGATAACCTTGAGATAGCGGTATACCCAAAAAATTACGGTAATGGTGGACCACGGTATGCGTAAGGTCGCCGGTTTTCAATTAAGTTAGTATTTAGTGAGGTAAGAAATGAGTTAAATTTTTATATTTATCTTAAACTTAACAGTATAGATTATTGTTCTTTTTAAAGTAGCCGTCAAGATAGTAACTTTAAGTTTTGTTATTTTAGTTCTTAGTATATAAATATTAAGAAAATTATAATTCTGTAAATTAAAATTTGATATTTCGTGAAGATATGAATTTATATTTTTTTCGGAATTTCTCTTTAGTTTAACAATATTTATTGCTTACAGTTCGTCTCTTTTTTGTTATCTAGACACCATGGTCTTGCTAAACGCGCACTCACTTACGCACACGTACACATCCTACACTTTCTCTGTTCTGCGATGATCCGTGAACGTAATAATCTAATCTCATTCGCATTTTACGTTAGCGGAACTTCAATCAAGATTTAGATTTTAGACACAGTCATCGGAATTAGACAGCTAATGTGAGAAGCGGCAGTGTTTTATGAAAGATTACATAATATAAAATATATCATGCAATTTTATTGATTTTTAAAGCATATTTATGTTGAACTTTTATGTGATTAAATTAAAGAAAAAAGTCATTTGAAATAGTAACTTTTTTGTCTATAATTTAATCAAATAAAATATATTTTTAAAAAATATCTTCACGCCATTCTCAATACTGGGTTAAACTGAGGTCTAAATAATTAAGTCCTATCGTCCATTCAGCTTTCACAGAAAATATTTTTGAAACAATGTGACCTGTTGTGGACCTTTCGCCGTCTTTATATCCAAACCAACGACATAAATCGTACATAAGTGTTTAAAAACCCATTGGTACGAACGTGCTACTTGAGGATCGAACTCGGGTCTCTTGACATGAATTCCGATCACCCAACCACTTGGTGCCTTTTATGTTTCATTCACAGGTGGTCCTTTGTCCGACTTTCTTTCATAATAGTAATATTTGCATACCTATACAAGTATATTACATTGTACTTAAAATATTCGTGGACAAACATACAAAATAAAATTCTTAGGCAAGTAAATTAAATTGAAGTGATAATTAAGTTGAATAATTACAATTATATCTTTATGCTTAATACCTGACAGATAATCCAGAGAAAACAGATCGCCAAGTGTCGCCGTCCTGACATAATTCTTTCACTTCTTTTAAATTCATCAATTTCCTTGATTACCCTTGATTGGGAGATTTGTTCTTAGAGCAATTGGCTCGAATTATCTTCGAAAGTTAATCAGGGCCTATCTAGACCTCTTTCATTCTTAACTTTTGCACTAAACATTTTTTTACCAGGCTTATAGGTCTCTCCTGTAAGAGAAGATAGCATCGTTCGCTTGGCGAGTGGTATGGCGATCGCAACACCAAAGAGCTTACACCTTAAATCCTGCAGCCCGTCACCGGTCTATTCTTTTTGTGTTTTGATTTGATTATCCCTCCATCTATCGACCGCCAATTTCATTTAGGTTTAAATATAGTTTATGACTCATAAAGAACATAGGTTCACTTACAATGAGATTACAGAAATTTATAATATGATATGGTTTAACAAGTTGGATTCGAACAGATGCTTAATAAATATCTTTGGATATATACATTTTAAGTTTCTCTTTAAAAACATAGACACACAATCTTTAATCTCATTAGGAAAATTATTTTGGAATCTTGACCCTTAGTCGACTCTTACGACACCCATGGAAAGAAAACAGGCCACAGATTCTTACGACGAACTCACTTTGAAAATTAAATACATACATAGATAAGGACAACATCACATACATTGCTCTGATCCCAAAGGAAGCAGCTACAGCACATGTGTTATGGGATCAGAAACAACGAAGGTGCCATAAACATCCAGCCACGAGAAAAATGTAGAAACAGTGGTTTTTTCTATTTGGTTGACTCGTCCGGGTATCAAATCGCACCTCGAAGATAGTGACACCTTTAAAATCGGTGTGTACGCCACTCGTCCACGGAGATCATCTCAGATTAATGTTAATTATTTTGTTATTATCAATGTAAAACAATAACACTTGTAATTAAAATCTATAAAAAAATTTGAACTATGTGACAAGGTCAGTTGTTCAGTAAACATTCTTTTGAGAGGTCACGAGAATTCATCCTCAAAAATCCTTTTTGTGCTTTTATGACATTTCAAAACTTTTGCCAGACGAATTAAATTTCAATTTCACGACCCCATAAGAGAGTAGTTATTGGTCTGCTTTTCCTCGAGATGGTCATCTGGCTATCTGTCGGCAGCATTGTAATTGTTATTTATATTACATCTTATCCATAAAAGAGCTATTATGCGAACAATAGCTGATCTATAAGAATGCCCCTCCGCCTTTTCTTTCAATTGGATTCGTATGAGGTTGACAAAGGGAAAAGCACTGAAATTGATACTTAACAACTAACAGACCATAGCAATTTTTAATCTATAACCGATTCTAAATGAGGTCCCTCTAGAGGAGAAGATACAGGTGAAAGAAACTCCGTAATATTTTATGACGATACAAAAAAAAACTGTATTGTATATTAGCTTGATTTGATAATAATAATAACTGATACTCATTCAAGTAATCAATTGAAAACAGATCTTGTGATATCTATCTAGTCATTAGACTATCATTCTAGTGATATAACATACAGACTAAACGAATATTCTCAACGAAAATAACAAAACAAATATTTACATCGCTTCATTTATCTATAATCTGCAATCGGAGATGGCCGTGTCATTGAACTTTGACATTGTCTCACGACTGACGATGTCCCCGTCGTTTCATTACACGTCTCTCCACAAAGCAGCGTTTACATGAACGCGAATTACTGGTTCCAGTGACTAAATTGGAAGAAAGACTAAAAAGGTTTTAATATTTTAATACCATGAGCATTATACTGAACTTCAATAGCATTAATAAGCATTATTGAAGAAAAATAGAAATTAAAATAATAGACTGATACGAGCGGGAAACGACCCGCAATCACCGCCATAACTTGGCAATGCTTAGGAGGTGATGAGGGATTCTTGGCTAATCTGTGTTAATATGACAACTTTTGTATACTTCCAAAAAACACAAAAATCACACTTTCCTGCGGCTTAATACCTGTGGGGGTACAGCTAGTAGTAAATAATGATTTAATAGCTTAAGCAATATTAATTCAAGCCAAGAAACTCGAGTTCAATCCGCGAAAGGTAGGCCGTACCAAAAAGTTTTTTATGTACTGTTATGTTGGTCATGGCGACTGGTTCAACACCTGTCACGTTGTCCCAAAAAAGTCCTTGGTGGAAGTTGGGTGGAAAGAACTGGGTCTAGAGCTCTATCCACCCCTGTATTTGGGAAGTTCGTGAAGATAATAGCTTAAGATTCGAGACAGTCAAGTTGATTGTAAACGTCTAAACAGCCCTTAACTGTCATAAGTGTCTATTTGTCTTTCAAATTGAATCGATTTTTTAATTCCATTCACATTTGGTTTGTGTGACAAGTGACGAGTGTACTACTCGTCACTTGTCGCAATCGATCAAGTGCAAGTACAATAGAACACAAATTTTATATAGTCTAACTTCTCAGACAACTTATCTTTACCTGTGGCATTCTAAAGTGAAAATGGATTTAATTTGCTAGTCTAAGCAATCGCGAAGTGCAGTACTATACTTGATATCATAGTAATATTTATTTACCCGAGTTCGATCCCCTGGTAGCTGACTCGTATCAATGGGTTTTATCAAAAACTTAATTTACGATTATATCTTTGGCTTGGACATAAAGACGGCCACGGGCTTACCATCAGTAACGTTGCCCAGAAAATATCTTCGGTGGAAGGTGGAACTTAACTCAAAGGGACTTAATTGTCTAGACTAGATCTCTATCTACCCCTGTATCGGGAATGGCGTGAAGATAAAGTTAGTTATATTTAGATGATGATCATGAATAAAATGATGAATCTAAAAGAAGCGAAAGAGGTATGTATCGTGACACTTGGCGATCGGTTATTTCTAGCTACCCCGTCAGGGATTTTGCGTGAAGATAAGTAATCTGTTTCCAATCAATCTGTTTGCAAGATTTTGTCACTTAGCGATCTACTTTCTCTGTCTATCTTATCTGGAATTATACTTGAAGATATAAAATTTCACTATTGAAAAATTTGATTTTTTTTTATGAACATACCATATTTATTATATATTACATATTTATTACACAATACAACATAAGTTAACACAGAAAATACCAGTTATTTATGCCTTTGTTATACTAAATTATTTCTACATTATTTCATTTTAAACTTTTGTTTTAAAATGCATTATTATGTTAAATAACAAACAATCCAATAAAATAAATAAACCGTGAATCCGAATAAAATTTTATAGAATAATTTATTTTGTAGTGTAGTCAATTTAAATTCATAAGTTGTTTTTGAGAGTTGTCGTAATGTTATGGATACAGTAAAAGTAAATGAACAATTTTTGATTTTGGATTCGTTTTGTAATTTTGGGATTTATGGTTATTGGTCACGATAGCCGAGTGGTTGAGTGGTCGGAATTCGAAACAAGAGTTCGATCCCCATGTGCCGGGCTCGTACCAATTGGCTTTTTCAAAAACTTTCATGTACGAATTATATCGTTGTCTTGGACAACCTGTCACGTTGTCCTAAAAATATCTCTCGTGGGAGGTGGTTTGTAACGACTTAATTGTCTAGACTCCTGCCTACCCCTGTATTGGGAATGCGTGAAGATATTATGCGACGTTTATTTTTTTTTTCTTCACACAATTTTCTACTCTGGGGTAAGTACAGAATGTAGATAAATACAGAAAGTAGGGCAAAGGTACAGAAAATTAATTCCATTCGATCCACATTTCAGTCCCAGCGGAATTCAAATCTGCAACCCATCGCTTCAAAGCCAGGGTCACTGCCTACTCGGGTCGTTTCAGTTGTCGTTATTGCGTATACTACGTATGTTTTTACATGTTAATATTTAAAACTATAATCTGTATTCCGTATGCTTTTAACAGTGTCCATCTTGGGATAAAAAACATGCTTTCACCGTGTCAGTACTTAGTATGTACTCGTAGATATCTATCACCACATATTATATAACAGAGTCCGTCTCCGCGTCTGTCTGTCTGAATGCGATAAAGTACTCAATGAACAGATTTTATTATAATATAGAAAGTTAAAGTGGTTTTTGAAATATGCCGATGTCGGTAATTTTGTCTAACGTTTGTACAAGTGTCATACCGGATTTCAAGGTGTGCACTGGCTCTGTGGTCCGTTCTGTATGAGTCAATGTTATATAGAAAAATACTTTACCTTCATTGTTTTGGTCTTTGTGTTTGTGGTACCTTCGTTGTTTCTGATTCCATAACATATGTGCTAGAGATGTGATGGTTCCCTATGTGTTAATTTCTATTATATATTTATATTTAATAAACCAAAATCTTCTAAAGAAAATGTTTTTTGGGTGTGAGGATTTGTAACGTAACGTAACTATTTGCAACTTACTTTGAGATCAATGCAATCTCTGTGATGTTGTCTCTATATATGTATTTATTTATCTTTATATCTTATCTATGTGAAGTTCCATCAATTGCCCTAATGATAACTTACAAGTAAGAAAGATACAAAAATAATCAACACGTACAAACACAATTAAACCGTTCAATTTAAATGATCATTTAAATATTCGACCGAGTAATTACAAAAACACGACGGTAATTTACATTCTGTAATATATCAATTTACAAGCGCTAGCTGTCACTTATGATAATTCGCTGTATTGTATTGCAATGAGACGGCTTCTGAATGAATTTATATGATTACGTTACATGTTTGATCCTCCTACTGACATATTTGCGGCGATTCACCTGTCCGATATGCTGCGGTGACAAGTGGGTCATAAGGACTTGATCGTTTAAATCTCTGCCTATCCCACAATTGGGAATATACGAGTTTTATCAGACTTTTTCACCGTGTGGTATCTTGAGAATTTTCTTAAGAATCTTGGGACTAAATGACTTGATAAAAAATTAAGTAATTGAAATTTACTATAATATTAATAGAGCATATTTGAGCATATTTTAACAGTGGTAGAGCCATACTTCAGCTTTTGTTGTTGCATGAATGGGCCGGCTCGACCGGGGAAGTACCACGACCTCACAGAATACCGGTGTAAAGTAAAAGTCTAACAAACTTCTGCGTTTCGTCTGGTGAGTGCAGGTAACCGGAGGCCCACACACCTCCCTCTCCCAATTCTTGGGGGCACAAAAAGGGAGGCAACGCATCTCCTATGCCTCTGGTATTGCGGGTGTTCATGGGCGGCGGTAATCATTTACCATCACGTGAGCCACCTGCTCGACTGCCTCCCTTTTCTATAAAAATTATATTATAATATTAATAGTTTCGATTGGCGAGTGGTGGATCCCCGGGTGACAGGCTCGTACCAATGGTTTTTTTTTTCAAAAATAAACGAGTTAGGATATAGAGACGGCGACGGGCTCCACACCTGTCACATTTTTCCAAAACAACGGGGCTTTTAAAAAAACTTACGTACGATTTATAATGTTACCATGGATATAGAGACGGCGACGAGCCCACCACCAATCAGTCGCAAAAAATGTCTTCGGAGGAAGATGTTTCGAAAGGACTTAATTGTCTGGACCTCTGTCTACCATAATATTAGAAATGGCGTGATGTTCATTTATTATTTTACTATAATATTAAAATGTTAAACAATCTAACGAAATATTCGAGTGGTAACAATATTGGACATGTTATTAAGATACTCCAGTGCGATTAACTACGTGGTTTTATCACTTATGTGCCATTTTTTATTGTTCGCTTGGACACTTCGATTTTCACCATATTAGAGCCAAAAAGTTGCGCTCTCCCAAAGAAGCTCAGCTTAAATATGGACCGAAAGGACTCGATTGTCTAGACCTCTGACCATCCAGTAAATTACGTGAAGGTATAATTTTAGTGTTACCTGGGGTTCACCATTTAAACTATGATTTCTAAAGCGAATTCCTCACCACTAAGCTTCTATGTAGTAAATTTGGTCAGTTTTAATTACGTTAATGACAAAACTAAAACATATTTCGAACAGCCAGCACACGTTACTTATTTTTATAGTAAACACGTCTCTTTCACTTGCTCCACCGGAACCTTGGCCCGGTTTTTTTTGTAGATCAGAATATCCGAGAAAAATAAATCACCTTTCGGCTTAAGTAATGACTGCTGCGATCCGTGTAATGAGCAGGAAGTTCGAAGCCTGATAATGCGATGCGCTGAGATTTTTGATGTGCTTGATCTCGTTTTTTTGTAAAAGTTCTGCGTTGCATCCTTCTTCGTGGTGCTATAAAACAAGTTAACATAACGTACAAATGAATCATCACTTTCACTGAAAGCACATTATTAAAATATGATAATGGTGTAAAAAATGGATTTTTTATTTCTTTTTGTCTTATGCCTTTCCAGGTCTAGATAATTTTATCCATTCTACCTAGATGTAGGCTTACACACCCCGGAGCTTATTTTGGGACAACGTGTGCCTGTCGCCGTCTATATTTGGACATAAAGACGGCGACAGGCCAACAACTATAATATACATGATATATTAATGAAAGTAACCCCTGGGAATGAGGTGATCGCTCCGAAGCTATTTATAGAAAATATCACATCACATTTGTATCATATATTGTATTATAAAAAAAGAGAATACCTACGGAGTTTCTTTGGCATGTTTCTTATCCGTTAGAGGAACCTCATTACGAAACGGTGGTAGATTAAAAATGACTATCGATAAACGAATGTACATTCTAATGTCGATGAATAAATGATTTGATTTGAGTTGATTTGATTAATAAATAAAATCGTACATAAGCTTTAAAATACTCATTAGCGTTTTTTTTAAATATATACTTAAATAATTAAATAACAATAATTAACAATTAATAATTACTTACATTAATTAATTAATGATGATTTGCCATGATCGCCACGCTTGGCAAGCGGTCCCAGCACCAGACGCTTCGCACCTTAGATGCTGCTATTCGGCAATTGTCTGCTTATTTTTATCTGTTTTTTTTTTTCGAGATGGCTATATCGCCATCTATTATATATGAATACCATAACTATTGTCAAGGCCTATGTCCTTAGTCGCCTATTATTGGCGATTGGAATAAAAGGGCTAGCATATTCTAACGCCATTACCATAAAGCAATGAAATACCACCCGATGTCAGTACCCGATAACCGAGTTGGTATTGACCCAGCCTTCGATGCTAACGGGTTTCAGGTTCCAATCCCGCTTGGGGCAAACATTTGTGCATCAGCAAATGATGAATATGAATGTTTGTACTCTAGTCGTGAATGTTTATATGTATTATATGAACGTTTGTCAGTGTAAATGTATGTATATAATATTACTTTTAGTTTGGAACTAAGACGGCGATAGGCTCACCACTTGTCACGTTGCCAGGAAAAGCTTCGGTTGAAAGTTAGTTGACAGAATTGTATTGTCTAGACCTCTGTCTAAACCAGTATTGGGAATTTATTTTTATAAAATAATATAATTATATAAATTACCAATGAAACTATGACTTTATAACTTCTCACAATGAATTAACAAAAAAAATGTTGTAAAAGAAAATTTATCCATAAATTAAACATAATAAGACATAAATATGTTCAACAAAATAATTCTACATACAGTTTGATAGACCGTCTCGAATTTGCATAATTTCTATATTTGCATGAAAGTAATTGACTACGCTAATAAAACGTTTCAATAAAAACAATTTAAAGTCTCATATTGTTATGATATATTTCATATTTATTTAGTATTTACATTTATATCTGCCTTTTTAAATATGTTTTTTTTTTAATTTCGCTCATTCTCCCTAATGAGAAAAGCATATGTCATGGAATGGAATATTACTGGCTGTTATCTTTATATGTATTTATATACTATTTCACATTCACTGCTACAAACAAAGCTTTTTGTTTTGTTTTTAAATATTAACGTATACATTTTCCCTATATTGTATACAGAGATAGTATAGAGACAGTAGTATACAAAGATCCTTTCGATCTACCTTCCAACCATAGGCACCTTTTCAACGTGCTTGAAATGTACGTACTGATTTTTTTCGGTAAAAAGAATTATCGTTGTTATTTCCTTGAATTTTGGAACTGGGAAGTGAATAAATAAAAATACGACTATTGATAGGTGGCTAAAGGTCATACCTATGGAAAATTTTTTTCTTCATAGAAACCCTACCTTACCTTAACCCTACCTTAGTGAACAGTGAATCTAGTATTGTAGCAACTGATATGACATCCCATAAATAAATAAAAAATATCTTCACACAATTCCCAATACAAGAGTAGACAGAGGTCAAGTCCAGACAATTAAGTCCCTTCGACCCACCTTCCACCGAAGATATTTTCGGGACAACGTGACAAGTGGTGAGCCCGTCGCCGTCTTTATGTCCATGCCAACACTATAATTCAGTTGTTACACTGCTATTTGGTGGCAGAAATAGTAAACTCAGACTACACCTAGTTAGAGAAAAAGTCTGCCACCTTATTAAGTAAATACATAATAGATCAAAATAGGCACCGATCATTGCAAAATTCTCTAAAGTGCAACTAAGTCTGGCTTGGCAACTATGTCATCTTCATCGAAGCGAGATACGTCCTCTAGTAAGGTTTGTAAAGTAACAAATTTAAGTATAAGTAATATTGTAACAAATGTATATATTCAGTAAAACTAGAGTACAGTAAAATATACTTTATTGTTAATCGTGCGGTAATGGTGTAAGAATATTCCACTCCTTCCTGTGGATGTCGTAAGAGGCAACTAAGGGAAACAGCCTTGAATATCGTTATGGCAACGATTAGATGGCGGGATAACCATCTTTAAATATATCAGACCGCAATAATCAGAACGAAGATGGGCAGCAGAGTCTGAGGTGTAAGTAGTCTGGTGTCTGAGGTGTAAATATCTTCACGTAATTCCCAATACAGGGGTAGACAGAGGTCTATTCTAGACATTTAAGTCCCTTCGACCCACCTTCTACCGAAGATACTTTCGGGACAACGTGACAGGTGGTGAGCCTGTCGGAATAGGTGTACTAAATAATAAAATAAATGTGGAAGGAGAAAAATTATTAACGGTACTATGCTAAGGGGATAGGTAATAAAGTTTTAAATTATTTTTCAAATTTCGACGATTTATCAAGTATATAACAAATGGATTACACGATATAACACGTTCTGGAATGTTATTATATAACAACAAACAATAACAATCACGATAGCCGAGTGGTTGGATGGTCGGAATTCAAGTCAAGATATCCGAGTTCGATCCCCAGATGGCAGGCACGTACCGATGGGTTTTTCTAAAACTTATGTACGAATTATATCGTTGGCTTAGATGTAAAGACGGCGACGGGTTCACCACCTCTCACGTTGTCCCGAAAATATCTTCGGTGGAAGATGGATCAAAGGGAATTGTCTAGACTAGACCTCCTTCTACCCCTGTATTGGGAATTGCTTGAAGACATTTATTATTTATATCATAACTAACAATAAAATATTAACAACAAACGTTTAAATTTAAATATTCAAAACAAAATATAACACAAACAGAATTTGGATTACGAATTAAATGGATTCGATTGATGCGCAATTTTTTTTAACGAGCATTCAATACTAAGCAGTTTTAATAGCTTTTACCGAAATGAGACTGTTATAGTTTACTGTATCCGAATTCGTCCTCGGCCGACCGAATGCCGCTGGATGGACCGAAGTAAAAGTTGACGGCAGAGTACCCACTATAAAAGCGGCGGCCAACAAACCAAGCTATCATACAATCACGAACAGTCACGGAGACCATACAACTATCATGGCCAAGTGGAGCATTGTAAGTGTTATGGAGTGCAGTGATAGTGCATAATTTTATTTAGAATTTAACGTTCACGTGACGGAAACGGGTGATCTAATAGCGATCAGAAGCTTAGTGATTGCTAAATATCGTCTTCATTTAAATTCTGAATTATATAAAAAAGATATTAGTGAGATAATTGTGAGGATTGTAAACGTTTGTCAAATATGCGTGAATTTAAATTATTCTCTGCTAATCTCAACTGTGACAACAATTGTTGTATATGCCAACTGCTGGACAGAGATCTTAGCAATATTTGAAAGTGTTTTTGAATTTAGAAGGGCTTGCCATTGGTGTAAAATTCAAATCAAATAGGATTCAGGAGCATAACTGGACAAAAAATAATATTTAATTTAATTTCTGATTAGTTAAGGGAAGACATTGTAATATTATAATTTATGATTTTCTTCATCAGGTCGCCCTCGCGTTGATCGGCTGCGCCGTTGCCGAGCCCCCAGTTGGAGGCTACAGCTACTCCGCTCCATCATCCCTCGTCTACGCCAGCAGCAGTCACGGCTCACCCCTCGCCAGCGGTGGCCACTACACCTCGGTGCCCGTTGGCTACCAGACCTCTGAGGGCTACCACATCGATCCCCATCTACTTGGAAAAATCAAGCACATCATCCTTAAAGACGAGATCCAGAACCAGGCCTACCAATCTTCTTCCTCCGGCCATGGTATCTCCTCCCACTATGGAGCCCCTGCTCCAGTCTACGGCGTGCCCCACGAGAGAATTGTCGGCATCGAGCTAGACCACATCCAACAGGGCATCCAAGTGGCTCAGTATCACCAGGCTGAAGAAGGTTACGCTGGTGGTTACGCCGGTGGTTACGCTGGTGGTTATGCCGGTGGCTACTCCAGCGGTGGCTACTCCAGCGGTGGTTATTCAAGCGGTGGTCACGGTTACTCCAGCGGAGGATCCATCTCTTACTCTGCTCCCTCGGTCTCCTACACAACCATCGGAGCTCCATCAGGCTCTTACGGAGTACCATCCGTGTCCTCCTCTTACGGCGCGCCACATCATTAAACGAAACGAAAAGCTATAGTCATTCTCATTTCATTGTAATGTTATGAAAAATTCATGTGATCGCATCTAGACGTTAAATTGTATTATATTTTGTTGTTAATATAAGTTTCTGTAAATAAAACAACTTTTTGTAAAGAGAATCATATTATTGGAAGGTTTCCCACCATTGAATGCTAATTGAACAATGGAGAAATGTTGAATAAGTGTTTCATAATTGTTTTTAACTTGTGCTTGCTTTTTACGCAACAATCATAACTCCATGTAGGGTTAAAGACATTAACTTGTATAACGCATTACAAGGTTTCAAGACTGATCGAAATTGAGCTTAATACGCAATCGAAAATAATCGACTTTGCAAATATGTAAATAAGACTGACGTAATGGCAGACCCAGATGCAGGATCCTTTGTTTTCACCCAGTGTTAACTTCACTCTTACTTTCCAAATCTACATCACAAATCATACATAATTATTATCCGTAATAACTTTTACGAAACTCTTGTCAATTCCAAATCGAAAAACAAATTTCGAAATATGTATCTGTTTCTAGTTTATATGAATGTAACACATTCAAATCGATCCGCGTGACTCACATATTAGAAAACTAAGATTCTCATGTACGTGGAGATTGTTAATACGTAAACGCCCACTATGGGTTGCGTCATTTCGTCCAGTTTGTTGAAATTAGCGAATATATTCGCCCGATAGTTAATCTGGCTGCAACTTGCACTTTCTCCCAGCTTCGCCGCTCTAAAGTGTTCCGAATCTTGATTCGTATTGCGTAAGTCGTATGGGGAGCTGCTAGTGGTTTATTATTGTTTATTTATATACTTTGATTTATGATATCCGAATGATTTAATTATTTATTTAAATTCGTTAAAGTAAGGGCTATAATAGTTGGACTTAACGCCTAATTGCATTTACCAGTCAACCAATCATTGGGTGATCGGAATCCTAATCAGGAGACCCTAGTTCGATTCTAAGGAGGAAGGTTTTTTTTCAAAGCTTTTTGCGTAACTGTATCTTTTTCTCGGATATCAAGATGATGTCAATGATGTCAACCGGTGAAATGTGGGTCAAAATAACTTAAAATTATCTATTATTACCGATTTAACTATCGGTAATACATGAATTATTTACTATCACTTGTTCCACTTCACTCCAGTACACATTTGGAACTTTGTCTTACAAGATTAATGTAAGAATTTTTCTTTTTCTTTCTTTCTTTATGACCTAGTCAAGTTGTATTTTCTGAATATAGTCGCAAATTGTTAATTCCAATTAAATATTTAAAAGCAATGTCATTTTCTATTGATCTACTTAATAACATATCTTTAGAATTTAATAGATACCTTTTAAATTTATTACGAAATTTTAAAATAGTAACCCTCTAAAAGCCATCATACAATTTGTTAGCAAGTGTTCCCTTTTTTTAACCATTAAAAAATATATACTGCCAAACTTAATTACTACATTTTAAATATCATTCAAGCATTGAAAGACAAATATCATAAAACATCATAACAATAATACAATGATAATAATATTCAGTACATTTAACCATTCATTACTACACTCATCAAACAATATAACAGACAAATAAATGTAAAACAACCAATATTAATTTAAACATGACCATTTGTACGTTACTTCTAATTATTCATCCTCTACAAATATCAAAGATTACATCACAGACACTCCATTAGCCGCGTTACGCAAAAGGTAGTACAGTCCTAAAGTCCTTTCAAACGTTGACCAGTGAGTGAATCTTGTTACTCGGTTCGCACTTCTGCTTAATAACAACACTGACTTCTTTCATAATTCACTTACACCTTGTGCTGGTTAGATCACAGACAATACGTAGCTTGTTTACCGAGGAGGCCTTAACGAAACTAGATCGCGAAATAATTGTAATAAAAATTAACACAATTTAAGTGGTTACGTGTGATTTTGAACTTTGAAGCGATGTTAACAGAATTGTTAGTCACGATAGCTGAGCGGTTGGGTGATCGAAATTCGAGTCAAGGTATCCGAGTTCGATCCTAAGGTGGTAGAATTGGTGGTAGTATTGTAGATGGTATTGTAGTATATCGTACAAAAGTTTTGAAAAAACCCATTAGGTTTTTTTCAAAACTTTTGTACGATTTACTTCGTTGGCATGGACATAATACGGCGGCGGGCTCACCAACAGTTACGTTGTCCCAAAAAAAATATTTCCTTAGTGGAAGCTTGGTCGAAATGACTTAATTGTCTAGACCTATATCTACCCCCGTGTTAACAATAGCGTGAAGATATATTTTTTAAAGTCGTAATTAATAAATGAGGTGTAGAGTTTAGAACAATGGTTTCATAATATTTACGTTACTACATATTGGTTGTAACGGAAGATCAAGATCTATATATTACAAAAGACTGAGTGGTCTGCTCACTTTTACCCAGTATCGCCCAACTATCGATCATGACTGAGAACGGGCCTTTCTTACCCGATTTAGATTGTAGTAACACTGGTTTTTGGTATTACACATTGAGAGGCAACAGTATGTATACTATACGTACATATACCTAATTACTGGGTCACCTCTCGCCAATATTTGGGTGTAAATTGTACCGGTTCAAAGTTGCGTCAGTTAGTCAAGATACACTTTGTTGTTTTGTCTGTCTGTAGAGTCAATATTTTTATTTTGTAATATTAGTTATTAAGGTAGTTAAAAGTCACGACAGCAGAGTGGTTGGGTGGTCGGAATTTCGAATCAAGAGACCCGAGTTCGTTCCCCAGGTGGCGGGCTCGTACCAATGGGTTATTCAAAAACTTATGTACGAATTAAATCGTTAGCTTGGACATAAAGACGGTGCGGTCTCACCACCTGTCACGTTGTCCCGAAAATTTTTCGGTGGAAGGTGTCTCAGTGACCTCTGTCTACCCCTGTATTAGGAATTGCGTGAATATTTAATATTTTTAAGGTAGTTAATGGACTTAGGCGTTGACTTTGTGGAACTTCATTATACAATTATTTACAATTCTGCATTCTCTCATTAATTATGAATGACGATATTAATTATGAGTCACGATAGCCGAGTGGTTGGTCGACTGTGAATCGAATTAGGAGACTCAACTTCGATACCGAGATGGACGACTCGTACTTATGTGTTCTTCCCAAACTGAATTACGATTTATGTCGTTGGCTTAGGATGCATCGCCGCTACAGACTCTCCCACGTACCGTGCAAGAACGGACTTGCATATTCCGCGCCTTACTTACTTCCCTTCCGCTCAACCGCTCAATTCTTATTTTCGAAGATTAAATACTTATTATCATGGAGTAAACAGGTGAAAATTGTTTACAACTATTATTAACAGTATTGAAGCCATCGGAACTGCTTGCACGCAAATTGCACGCATGCGCCGCGCGCGCACTTATCGAGCCTTGCGTGAGTTGCGCTGAAGAGGCGCGTCAAACTGTTGCAGTAATTGCACGCGTGCAGCGCGCGAGCAGCACGCGAGCGGCGCATTCGCCAGATCTCGATTCATCCTTAGACAAAAATGTCTGGCGAAAAGTCGACCAAGAAGTCATTGAAACACATACAAGATTCTTAACATATATAAATAACATATGTATGATGTTTGGATAAGAAATCCAATACAATGGGTCCCATGGTCTATTTGATTGGCTAAGTATTCAACTCTCGTAATCTTTTGCATGAGGAATATGAAAGTTTGGATGTTTATATGGTTCATATTCAACTTTCAAATTCTGGAGTAGGCAGAGGTCTAGGTGAGTCCTATCGACAGAATTTTCGCCGATGCTTATTTGGGCTAACGTGCCCAGCCCATTGCTGTCCAAGCTAACGATACAATTAACTTTCATATATAATTACATAGATAAATATATTTCTATACAGGGTTGTGAGCGAGATGGAACTGTGATAAATGGACAGGATATTTGTGAACGAACGGTTGAGTGATTGGAAGGATAGGGAGTCTAGGAAAAGAGCTTTGGACACGAGTACAACATTTACATTAAGCACACAAATGTTAGTACCTAGCGACATTCGAACCCGCAACCGTTAGCTTCGAAGTTAATTGGATCAAACCAACTATCGGGCTAAATATTTTCTATCGGCATTCGGGTCTAAATATTTTGATTCGAATATAATGATAATAATTCCTATTTCCGCGAGAAGTCCATGTCCTGCTGAACTGAGGCTAATAAGCTAACAGTTATGTAAGTAGCAATGGAATCTATAACCATCAATAAGAAATGCGTTGCAAGCAAATTCAAATTAAGAACAACCAAATAAGAACTAATCGTCGGACCATCTAGGAGCAGTCATCTTTTAAAAATAATAGACACTGACACACTTATTACATAATTAGTGTCAGTTCGACTTAATTGGTACCTGCTAGCATCTCCGTCTGCAAAAAGCGTCTTCTCTTCCTATGTGAAACATAATCATGATAGCCGAGTCGTTGCGTGGCCGGAATTCGAGTCAAGAAGCCTGAGTTCGACCCCCTGGCGGTAGGCTCCAAAGAATTATTTCAAAAACTTTAGTACGATTAGATAAGATGGACTTGACGACGACGACAGGCTCTCTGCCTGTCATGTTGTCCCAAAAATATGTTTAAAATTTTTACACTAAGTAGTGGCCCTGTCTTTAAAGGTGAGAGATGCGGGTTCGAATTCCCTGAGAGGCAAATACAAAAAAGTGTAATGTTTGTACTACTCAAGTTTTTGATGCTTTATGCTATATATATATATATATATATATATATATATATATATATATATATATATATATATATATATATATATATATATATATATATATATATATATATATATATATATATATATATATATATATATATATATATATATATATATATATATATATATATATATATATACATATATATATATATATATATATATATATATATATATATATATATATATATCACTATAGGAAGAAATACTGTCCTAGTTTATATTTTATTTTGTGATTTTGTTGAGGTACATAAATAAATTTCAAAATTACTATAAAATCTTGGTACTGGTATTGCGTAGACTTTTGCACACTGTCATCACCGTTTTAGGAAACAGACGTTTAATATTCCACCTACTTACGTGTTTATCCTAAAAATAGACTTAATTATAATTTCGAAACAGTCTAGACGAGATAAAACTTAATATGCTGATTATAGAATGCATTCGATTACATAAAACAAACGTGGTAGGTGTGTGTAAAATTTAAATAAATTAACATCTCATCGCTCTATTGTTTGTTAGTTTTGTCTATGGGCGACGCTTCCGCGTATTCTTATATACATATGTTTTATATCTTTGTTAGTTTTAATATATCCGATCTCCAAGTGGCGGACTCGTACCAATTGGATTTTTTGGTACCAAAACATATAGACAATTTATATCGTTGGCTTGCTTGCTTGCTTCGACAAAAAGACTGCGACGGGCTCAATACCGGACACGTTCCAAAAAAATGTCTTCGATGTAAGGTGGCGAAAGGACTTAATTGTATAGACCTCAGTCTACTCCCTCTGTCTTAGGTAGAATGTAGGTCGGAAGGACTTAATTGTCTAGACCTCTGTTTTCCCCAGTATTGGGATTGGCGTGAAAATATTTTAAAGTACCATTGATGTTATATTATATATTACAAAAATTAGTGATAGCTTGACAAAGGTTGTCTGGCAGAGAATGCCATCAGGCATTGAGGTTGTATCCCCAACACCCATTGTAGCTAAATATAGATATAATCGAATAACTACATCTTTGACCCTTAGAATACCATTTCTTTATGTAGTGGTATAAACACCTCGTTTAGTAACAGAATCCCATTGGTATTCCTCATAAAGTGGTATAAATACCTCGTTTAGTAATGCTAATATCCCATGACCTTAATTGCTTCACTCATATGAACCTTTGCAGTTATTTTGTATGCAACGACTTTACTTAAAAATATACCACAAAGCCGAAAGACAAACGCATTGTACGTCTGTACAGCCTGCTTAATAGTTCACGCGTAGTGTTGAGACATGTACCACGCAGAGTATGTAACGTGTGGTCCATATGAGAAATCAAAATAAATTTAAGAATGTGTAAGACGGCAGCTAAAATAGAATCAATATCCTCACGCCAGTCCCAATACTAGACAAACTTTTACTCCTTCATCGTATTAACAATATTTTATTTTGCACGCGGACCGAACCTGGGTCGCTTATATTCTAATTCTAACCCTTTGGCAACTATGTTTCCACTATTAAACTGCAGATAGATAGATAGAGTCAAAATTACATTCATTTCTTTGATCCTAAAGGAGGCAACTTTTTATGGAATCAGAAACAACGAAGGCCGCACGAATACCCAGACCCGAGAAAATGTGTTTTCTACATTGAACTCACCGGAAATCGAACCCAGGACCTCAGAGCTGGCGTCATTATGAAAACTGGTGTGTACGCCACTCTTCTGCGGAGGTACTGTGTAAGGATTGCTATAACAATCAATCAATCAGAACATACTCGTATAAACTTTTGATAATTAATAATTATAATTTGATCACGATATATATATGTACGTAAAGTCACGATAGCCGAGTTGTTGGGTGGTCGGAATTTCGAGTCGAGAGACCCAAGTTCGATCCCCAGGTGGCAGTACCAATGAGTTTTTCAAAAACTTATGTACGAATTTCATCGATGGCTTGGACATAAAGGCGGCGACGGGCTCACCACCTGTCACGTTGTCCCGAAAATATCTTCGGTGGAAGGTGGGTCAAAGGGACTTAATTGTCTAGACTTGACCTCTGTCTACTCCTGTATTGGGAATTGCGTGAAGATATTTATTTATTTTATTATTTATAATTTGATCAATAATTAATCTTGTCAACATGGACTAATTGATGACAGACGAATTTTGATTTGACAATATTTTAACTTGAAGAATTAAGCGACATCTCCGAGGTTATGTAAAGAGTTATGTGACATACTCTCCGTCAATTAAGGATTAATCATTTTTCTCGCGTAACACTAATTTATAATCCTTATCAACAAATTGTGTAATGAAATCATATTAATTTCATTAAATTATTTAGTTATTTAGTAAGAGTCACGGTAGCCGAGTGCTTGGGTGATCCGAATTCGTTTCAATAGACCCGAGTTCGATCCCTAAGGCTTACAAATAGGTTTTTTTTCAAAAACTTATATATGGTTTTTATTGTTGGCGTCCCAAAAAAATGTCTTCGGTGGAAGTTGGGTCGAAAGGACTTAATTCTCTAGACCTCTGTCTACTCCTAATTATATCGTTGGCTTGGACATAAAGACGGCGACTGGCTCACCACCTGTCACGTTGTACCGAAAATATCTTTGGTGGAAGGTGGGTCAAAGGACTTAATTGTTTAGAATAGACCTCTACCCCTGTACTAGGAATTGCGTGAAGATATTTATTTATTTATCTGTCTACTACTGTATTTTTACTGTATTGGGAATGACTTGAAGATATTTACTATTTTAGCTGTTTAGTTATGTAGTTTCTACAGCATCAGCAACGTTAATTCATCTCCATTCGTTCGGTTACTATCACGGCTGCGTATTCCCATTCTCTTACGGAACAGGTTACGCGTAACACCGGATCGAGCGAAATCACGGTAACTCTAATCATGTAACATCTCATATAGCGAACGGCGGAATCTTCAGTCGTGACCATTGCACTTCCTATTACATAAATATAGGAATCCAATAGACACGGCAGTTTAAAAATTTAAATTTTAAGAGTAATAGTCACGATAGCCGAGTGGTTGGGTGGTCCGAATTTCTAGTCAATAGACCCGAGTTCGATCCCCAGTTGGTAGGCTCGTACCAATGGGTTTTTCAAAAACTTATGTACGAATATCGTTGGCTTGGACATAAAGACGGCGACGGGCTCACCACCTGTCACGTTGTCCCGAAAATATCTTCGGTGGAAGGTGGGTCGAAGGGACTTGATTGTCTAGACTCGACCTCTGTCTACCCCTGTATTGGGAATTGCGTGAAGATATTTTATTTTATTTATTTTTTATTTATTTATTAATACATAGACACATAAAAACAATATATTTATGTCGTTAGCTTCGACCGAAAATGGCGACAGGCTTAATAATCAGATAGTATCGTTGATAAGGGCTCAACTATACTATATGATTGAAGTTCAGGAAAAAGAATGGACAGGATAAATCACATATGCTAAAGCCTTAGTTTCAACTCAAAGATTTGTAAACTATGGAATTAACCAATAAACAAGTCAAATTTTTATTTAAATTACTAAACACATTCATTAAAATTTATGGCTAATTTCTATGAACAAGTCTATAAGTTCTTAAGTCTATGTAAGGTGAACGCTCAATTTGTGTGCGCGCTAAGATGAATTCCGTCAGGCAGTCCAGATCATAAACTTACAGCGAGTTTGAGAAATTATTAAAAACTCTATCATAATTGGTCATAATGATTTTAATTTCAATTCTATAATTTCAATTTTATGTGTATGAGTATCGATTTAAAGTAATAATTTAATAGTTTATTTCCATTCCGAAAACTAACCATAAATATTTCCTATAGTTACTATACAAAAAAAATGTCTTCGGTGGAGGTCGGGTCGAAAAGACTTAATTGCCTAGTCCTCTGTCCACCCCTGAATTAGGAATGGCATGAAGATATTTAAATACTATACTTTTCGGAAAAGGGGGGTCGATAAATTATATAAACTGTGGTATAATTGTTTTTTGATAGGCGAGTTAGATTATGCAAATTAAATATTTAGTACGTACATTTTAGTAAATTTTTTTAAATATTTACAACGTCGAATAATAATAATACTGCTACCGCCATCCGCTTGTCATTTTCACCCCTTTGAGGCGTAACTCGTCACTTCATTATGGCATCAGTCAAGATGACGCTTCGGAATTTTTTTGTCATAAACACATTACCTCTTTTTACACGGCGATAGATGCGTAATGTCTCATTTTTCGGTTGCCAGCTTGTTATGGCTTAGTTTTTGCGTTAATTTTGTATTTGCAATGCAAATAGAATTTTATGGATAACGAGCCGTTGGAGAAATTAAACCGAATTGCATAAGAAATAAAGATCATGTTGTTCTCAGGCCTTTGTGCATTTTTTACACATGTTAGTGTTATAACAATGTGATAATCTTTGCAGTGAGTATCAGTGGAAGCGATTATGATGACATTGAATCTTTATGTACAATACTGGTCAAAATTGCATGAAAACCTGGCGATTCTAAGTGAATTGGAGCACTTAGTTAAGCCAGGTCTAATCATAGGCACATATTTAGTAAAAAAAAAAAAATAAAGAGAAAGCATAATTTATAATAAAACGATTTTTGAATTTTAATAAAAAAAGATCTTCACGCCATTCCCAATACAGGGGTAGACAGAGGTCTAGACAAAATTCGTTTCGACACACCTTCCACCGAAGACAGTTTTGGGACAAGGTGACAGGTGGTGAACCCGTCGCTATATTTATGTCCAAGCCAACGATATGAATCGTATATAGGTTTTTGAAAAAACCCATTGGTACGAGCCAGCCACCGGCGAATCGAACTCGGGTCTCTTGACTCAAAATTCCGATCACCCATCCACTCGGCTATCGTGATTTATTACTCAGCATGTTATCAGTTTTATCAACATGCGCTTGTGTCATCGACAGTTTAGCCGTTAAAAAGAGAAAGAGACAGTTGTACTTTCAATTTAATATTGTTAAATATTGATATGCCAATTTAATTACTCAAATATTTCTTGCGGCAGTTACAGTTATTTAGTTATCTTCAGTTTAATTAATTCAATATTAAAAAAAATGGGTTTTTCAAAAACTTATGTACGAATATCGTTGGCTTGGACATAAAGACGGCGACGGGCTCACCACCTGTCACGTTGTCCCGAAAATATCTTCAGTGGAAGGTGGGTCGAAGGGACTTAATTGTCTAGACTAGACCTCTGTCTACCCCTGTATTGGGAATTGCGTGAAGATATTTATTATTATTTATTTATTTAATAGTTAATGAACTACAGTAAATTTTACTAAGTAAATTTACCAAATAATACAAAAGTTTAATTTATTATTAAATGAAACAGAAAAAACAAATAAAAGGAACAGAATCTCCTTCGCTTCAATAAAGAGAATTTGTATCATTACATATATAATATAAAGGTAACGTCAAAGGTGCAGTGTCTGGTACTGAGATCGGCAAGCTTGGCGATTGTGGAAAACCCATCCGGGAAAGGCCTTTTTCCTGCAAGAAACTTATTAGAATTCCCATAGATAATCTTAATAAATAGATAACTTAACAGTTACTGTGATACATATTAAAATTTTTGACGAAACTATTTCATGTAGGAGTTACTAATAATAAGTAAAACCAATTGGATGACAGTTATTATTACAGATTAAGTGATCGGAATTATTGTCAAGAGACCGAGTTAGATCCTCAGGTTGCAGGCTCGTACCAATGGTATCTTCAAAAACTTATATACGATTCATATCGACAGACTCCCAAAAAATGTCTTCGGTGAAAGGTGGGTCGAAAGGACTTAATTTTCTAAACCTCTGTCTACCCATGTATTGGGAATGTCGTGATGTCAATGATTACTGAACAGAACTGTACTGTATTTAACTAAGCACAAAAGTCAGTAAGATTACTAATCAACATAAAAGTTTCTTCACTAAATTAAAATAGAAACAAAAATTAAATAGAACGTCGGACGTATGAAATATAAAAAGACCTCGAATTTTAAAAGGAGACCGGCGTGATACAAATTTTATAGACGGCAGTAAAACATTTCCCAATGTTGCAACGTTATAATGCGCGTCTTGCAATGCGTCAAGTAATGAAATTAGTCACATGCGACAAGACAAAGCATTGGCAGCATGGAGACGTTATAAATTCGACTAAACAAATCCGAGGTCTTGTTACAACTCACTTATAATATGCAAATTAGTAGAATTCATGACTCCGCAGTTGCAACGAAGCGAAATCAAAACCAAAATATCTATTTTTCGACAGAGGAACTTAAATTTCACTTGTCAAAAGTCTTTATTTTTAAATTTATTATCGTTTCTTAATCAGATTCGTTTAACGGAAAAGGACTCGACGAAAGCCAATCCTGTGGCTTCCCACTCTAGTTTTTTTCTAATAATGTTTTATAGTGACAAAACTTTTTGAAAATGAAAATAAGTCATGATAGCCGAGTGGTTGGGTGGTCGGAATTTCGAGCCAAGAGACCCGAGTTCTATTCTCAAGTGGCCGTACCAATGGGTTTTTCTAAAAGCTACCGAACAACCTACAAACCGTTGGCTTGGACATAAAAGACGGCGACACAGGTGGTGTCACGTTGTTCCGAAAATATCTTCGGTAGAAGGTGGATCGAAGGGGCTTAAATGTCTAGACTAGACCTCTGTCTACCCCTGTATTGGGAATTGAGTGAAACTTTTTGAAGATAGCCGAATAGTACCAAGGACAACCAAGGCAACTTATGAAAACAAAAATGATAAGAGAGGGAAAAATATTAAGGATTGCCCGAAGAAAGGCTCGAGAGAGTACGCAAGTTCTTTTACGCAAGCGCTTGTGCAAGTGCTTGTAGGGGACAGCAGCGCTTGCGCACAAGGACAGTGCCTGAATCAGCCATCGCTCTCTGTGACGTAAAGAAAAGTACATCAACAGCCACACAAGAAGTAGAAAGTGTACTTTATTCTGATAAAAAGCGAATTTATATCCATAATCGAATTATTCCTTTCGAAGTTTAGTAACTGGCGTTATCAGCTTGTGTTTGTTCCTAGTGTTTATTTTCTACATGTAGTTACATGTATAAAATAAAATTACTTTAAAATATGTGTGAGAGATCAAAACTAAAATGTTTATCTCTTTAAATTTATCTCTAAGCTTTCGAGTTTACATTAGCTTTTGAATTGCCCCCTTCCCAATATGAATATTGTCTCTTTATCAGCTGTATGGTCCTACAGTAAAAGACATATGACATTATGCGGAAAATAACAAGATAGACAATTCTAGCCGTTTCCATTAAAATTTGGTTTCTTTTTTTTAACAGCATGTATTCCTGAGCCAACTAACTAGATTGGATACACGGACGCTGCACTGAAGCTTTGTATGTATTGTCTACAGTCTTCTCTCCTGCCTCTTTATAAGGACATTAGAACCACCTAACATGAGGCGTTTCAAATTTAAAATATTTAGTGTTATCGCAATTTAAAAGCAGATCTCTTGCTGTTTAAAAGAAGTTCCCTTATCATGTTAGACTTTCCGAATTCGTGAGCAGGTATTAATACCATCATTATTCTATAAAATACTTTTACTTTTGTCAACCCTAATTGGTATTGACTCTAGCTTTCAAGGTCAGGGTTCCAGGTTCGAATCGGGATAAATATTTATATGAAGGATATGATTTTTTGTACTTGAGTCAGATTTTTAAGTACATTGTAACTTTGTTTGGGATACTAAGACGTCAATAGACTCACTATCTGCCCCGTTTGCCCCAAAAATATTGTCTCTGTTTAGTGTAATGGTTGACTTGGTGACAATGCCATTAGCCATTAAGTCCGCCATCATGTACTTTGTGCATAAAACTTTAAATATATAAAATAAACTTCGGTGAAAGGCAGGTTGAAAAAGCTTTATTGTCTAGACCTCTGTTTACGAATACGTATTAGGAATACGCGTTTTCTTATTTAATTCATTTTTAACTCTCGCGAGATCGCAAAAATTACATAATAACAATTACTTACGACTCGATGTACAGGATTATTTGCGATGCATGTCGGACCTAGTTCAACTTTCACCGGCTCGATCATCTGAGGATTATGAAAGTGCCAGTTTTATAACTGTCGGTTTGTTTTATTATTCCAAACAGGGGTCCCGCTGCCAGCGCTGTTAGTGTCAAAAATGTATCTTACACAACCGAGATAGCATCTTTCACGTATGAGATAACACGCGCTACTTTTGCTTAGCATTGATAATAAAGCTCCTGGTACATACAGGTATAGTGTATCTTTTCAAACTGAATAGTTTGCTAAGATACACTGTGGGACATTGACAAGAATAATCTTGTAATCACGAGGTATATTCGACCTCCGTGAACGAGTGGCATATGCACCGGTTTTCATGTTATCACCATCTCCCAGGTCTCCCAGCTTCCGGGTTCGATTCCCGGTCGGATCCAAGTAGAAAAAACTTTTTCGACATTTTCTCGGGTCTTTTCTTCATTGTTTCTGATTCCATACTACAAGGGCTTTAGCGCTTACTTTGAGATCAGATCAATGTGATATTGTTCTTATCTATGTATGTATTATATTCTTGTGGGTAGCCTAGTAACACGGCAAGTTAAGCCTCTAAAAATAAATTGGTTATGTTTTGAAACAAAAACCTTTCGACGAGTGATCTTTGTGTCAAATGTGAGAATACAAACACTCATTTCCGAAGCCCGAATCCTGCGGTTGCAAGGCTTTGAATCGCATTTCTTTTCAAATAAATAAAGTGTTAATATTTGTCAGAATTTCGAGTCAAGGAACCCTAGTTCGATCTCCAGATGGCAAGCTCGTACCAATGGGTTTTTCAAAAACTTATGTGCGAATTATATTGTTCGGCCACGGGCGCACCACTTGTCCCGTTATCCTGAAAATATCTTCGGTGGAAGGTGGGTCGAAGGGACTTAATTGTCTAGACTAGACCTCTGTCTATCCCTGTATTAGGAATTGCATGAAGATATTTATATTCATTATTATTTTAAGTGTATATAACATACTGTCGGAGGTGAGGCTGGTATCGCCAGACATTAGGGCTTTGCACTACGTGACGTAAAGTTTCATTTACCTTGAGACCAATGTGTTTTTATTAACCGTTTTCAAGAAAAGGAGGACATTCTCAATTCGCTGGAATATTTTATTAATGTTTGTCGCACGACTTCAAAAGTTACTACCAGCTAGATTATCAGGTTGTTGAAAAATGTAGGTTGAAATAACATTGTATTCTGGCTCTGATTACCTAAGTACCTAAACATTCTAAAAAAAGTAAACGTCGTTTAACTTTTGATGATGCCGCTATAAAGTGAACATATTTAATAGCGAAATGATACACAAGCGATAACATATCCAATCACAATCAACTAAGATATAAAATGAACTAACAGAGCGCACACAGTGATTCTCCAGTCCACTTTCTTGCTAAACACCTGCCCCACTAAGGAAATTGTGCGCCGTTATTAATCGTTATCCTTTCGTTCAGACGCAATTTCTAACCTCATTACAACATTCAACTGTGATAGTAAGGTTTAAATCCAAGATATACTCAAGTGTTCGAAATATAGCTTTTGTAGACTGATGGACTACGTTTTAAATTAGCCTAAGGTTCTATTGTTTGCTATTTTTAAAAGAAAAAAAAATATATATCTTCAATTCAATCCCAATACAGGTGTAGATAGAGATCTAGACATTTAAGTTATCGATCCATTATCAGAAGGCATTTATTGCATAACGTGACAGGTGATAAGTCGGTCGCAGTCTTAGAGCCATGCAAACAATATTAAAAAAATCCGTTGATACGAGTCGTCCACTTCGTGGTCGAAACTAGGACTCCTAGACTCGAATTCAGATTACCCATCCACTCGGCTATAAGCATATGGGGCAAATAGAGAACTATGCTGTTTTTGTCTTATCTAAAATCTTAAATTTTTGTTTATTTACAAAAAAAAATATCTTCATGCAATTCCCAATACAGGGGTAGACAGAGGTCAAGTCTAGACAATTAAGTCCCTTTGACCCACCTTCCACCGAAGATATTTTCGGGACAAAGTGACAGGTGGTGAGCCCGTCGCCGCCTTTATATCCAAGCCAACGATGAAATTCGTACATAAGTTTTTGAAAAACTCATTGGTACTGCCACCTGGGGATCGCGGGTCTCTCGACTCGAAATTCCGACCACCTAACAACTCGGCTATCGCGACTTGTACAGTTGTTTATTTACAGTTTTCCTAAATTAGTGCCTTTGTTTTTTTTTTATGTACCTGCTACTATATTTTGCCACACTACGGGTTGACTAGCAGAGAATGCCAATAGGTAATAAATAAAATAGTCTGCCCTTTGTCACCTTATCATAAGGTGAAACAATAAAGTCTTTGAATAAATCATATCAATGAGCATGTAAAATTTTTACATTATATCGCCCACCCTCAAACGAGTCTGTTAAATATAATGCTGATGTAACATCCTAATAAAAACAATACAATTGCATCTAAATATGCACCGTGCATAATTCAAACTTACTTTTCTGTCTTTAAAAGGAGTCTAAGAGGTCCCTTAACCTTATTACGAGGCCTTTAATATTTACTCATTTGATAAGGCAGCTATTGACTGTACGTTAGTCAGTTGATTAAACAAACAGATACATAACATACAGCATAACGGCCTGTGAAATTCCACTGCATGACAAGTAAATAAATAAATACATATATAGATAGGGACAACATCACATACATTGCTCCGATCCCAATATAAGATGGTAAAGCACCTGTGGAATGAGAATCGGAAACAACGAAGGCACCACAAAATCGAGACATGAGAAAGTGTAGAAAAAGTGGTTTTTCTAAATTGACCCGACCGGGAATCGAACCCGGAACCTCGAGATGGTGATGGTGATGAACCGGTTATTACGCCACTCGTCCCCGGAGATCGTCAAAGCCTTTAAAAGAGACTACGCTGCGCTTGGCAAGTTGTAAGTCACGATAGTTAGCCGAGTAGTTGGGTGATCGGAATTCGAGTCTGGAGTCCCGACTTCGACTCTAGATTGCAGGCGCGTACCAATGGGATTTCAATAAATTCGATATATATCGTTGGCTTGAACATAGAAACAGCAACAGGCACACCACCTGCCTCATTGTCCCAAAAATTGTCTTTGGTGTGAGGTGGGTCGATAAGACAATTAAAGTCTGGATCTCTACAATTAAAGGGCTGGAGAATTCTAGGATAATGCGTGAAAAATCATCCGACACGTGCGGAATTTGAACCCGCGACCTCTGCAATAACGTGGCAACGCTCTTACCTCCGAGCTACCGTGTCCTAAACGCATCACTTGAAATTTAAAATCTCTTTCCTTTTATTTATGCCGTACATAGCATAGGCGACATTAATCGGAAGATATTCTAAACTTCATCTTATCCCGCCCATTGTCCTTTTTATTGTATAGTTGACTTTTTATTTCCCTTACATTTAATAACAAAAAGTTCAGCATAAATTATATGCCTACAACCCGCGTGGAGATAAAAAAGTAATTTTTATCTCCACTTTTTTTTCTCTTTAAATAAAAAATAATAATTATTTATTATTAGATGGTTTGTTCAACATCCCAATCTTCTATAGCGGTCAAGCAGTGTTATGTCTATATCTAGAGAAGAAAGAGAAAGTACAAAACGCTTCCGTCTGTGCGCAAACAGGTATTGCGTTAAAACAATGCACTTTAAAGGTCCGTAAAGCGAATGGGTCCAAACTGTCTCAGCGGCAAGTTCAAAATGTCGGACAATGAGTATATCTGACGGGGGTTACGTAATGACAACGAAAATAATTTAATTCAAATTGTAAAATTAATAAATAAATATGTTCACGGATATTTCTAGTAATTTCGTAGACAGAGTTCTAGATAAATAAATTCTTTCGACCACCCGAATCTTACCTAGGACAACGGGACTGGTGGTGATATACCATCTTCGTCTCCAAGCCTACAGTACAATATACCATGAAATAATGGGGTAGACAAAGACGGATAATTATCTCCTTTCGACCTACCTTTTACCGAAGATATTTTTGGGACAACTTAGCAGGTGTTGAGCTGGCCGCCCGTCTTTTATAATAATAATCTATAAGTCTTTGTGTCCAAGCCAACGATAACCGTTAGTTTTTCGAAAAAAAAAATCAAAGGTGAGTAACCTTTGATTTTTTTGGTGTTGGTGTTGTGTTGGTGTTGTTGTGTGTTTAGGTGTTGGAAGATGTCGCCAGCTCAGAGGTCCCGGGTTCGATTCCCGGAAGGGTCAAAGTAGAAAAACACTTTTTTTCTTTTTTTTTCACATTTTCTCGGGTTTCGGTGTTTATAGAACCTTCGTTGTTTTTGATTCCATAAAACAAGTGCTTAAGCTTACTTTGCGACCAGAGCAATGTATGTGATGTTGTCCCTGTCTATGCATGTATTTATAAACACAAAATATTTTGCACAATTCCGCCCGCAAAAACGATCGACGACTAGATCGTTTAAAATTTTAATGCTAATTATAGTAAACGTTTATTGACGATTAAATTTCTAATACTGAAGAAACGAATTAATTTACCTTTTTGTTAATTAAACTTACAGATTATATAATTTAATGAAACCTCTCATCATCATCACAGACTATCCGAAGTCCACTGCTGAACATAGGCATCCCCAAATATTGCCACATAGCATAGCGGTCCTGAACATAGGCATCCCCAAATATTGCCACATAGCATAGCGGTCCTGTGCCATCTGCATCCATCGACTCCCCGTAACACTATGCAGGTTATTAATAGAAGGGTAAACCTCTCATTTTATTAGTATTAAAAATTCTTGCAGCAGTCGACGTGATGGACCAGTTGGCGGGAATCTATGGGTTGTAAGTTCCCAGCTATCTACAAAACCGGCTAGCGGCAAACATTTGTGTGATGAATATGAATGTTTGTACTCGAGTCATGGATATTTATATGTATATTTAAATATCAATTATGAAAATATCTAAGTGTATATGTAAATTGTAATAATATTCTTAAATAAAACAATTTTCGGTTTTGCCGCGGACGTCCCCCCGTGACCACGGATGCTGTAAAGTGTCCGAAGCGTCGAAGTAAAAATAGTTTGTTAAAAACTAATTAAAAACGCGATATAATCTGAAAATCGTTTTATTTAAGATGTGTAGCATTCGCGTAAGTATTAGAAATCATTATTGTACTAATATTGTTTATTTATATATGAATATTTATCTATTTGAGTATATTGTACCGTTTGCTGAGATACTAAGACTAAGATATATATATTTATTTATTTACTAAGACGGTGGTAGGTTCACCACCTGTCACATTGTCCCAAGAAAAAAAGAAATCATTCAATGACTTCTGCTTAACGTGAACATGGGTAATTTTAAATAAGGTATGAGAGGAAAGTAGACGATTTATAAAATTTAAAGTTTCTTGCGTATTTAATGTCTTCCAACTCAAGTATATGAAAATGGCTCTTTAATTATACGCTATAAATGGTTGTATTTAATTTTAAGTTAAGAAAATATCTTCTTTAATGGAATGACGAGGCAATTACTCTAATACTCTTATGGTATGGTCTCTGCTGTTATGGTAATTTACAAATAAAGTAATTTATTTCACATTGCTCAATTTTATTTAAAAAAAAAATAACTCACAAAGTCAGTAAAGTCACCATAGCCGAGTGCTTGGGTGATAGGAATCCCCAATGGCAGTACCAAAAGGTTTTTTCGAAACTTAAGTACGATTTTCAATACTATATTTACAGAATCAAAATAATGGTTTTAATTACAATATTTAGTAACTTAAAACCACAACAATCGTACAGCCCTACTCTTCGTGGCATGGTTCAAAAAAGGCTGGTTGCATTTGCTCGTTGAATGTTAATATAACCTAACCTAACCATAGAGCGAATAAAGAACCATCCTTTTTGTCACCCATGGCTACAACCAGTCGCATAAACCTAGAAAGCGAGCGCGGTCTCTGTCGCAGTGAAAACTTTTCATTAAGCTATTCTGCATATTCTGAACCAACGGCAAGGAAAATGTCACGAGAGCCAAGAGGGACAGGTGATTGGAGTTCCAGTCGAGAGACCCGAGTTCGATCGCCAAGGCTCGTAGCAACGGGATGGCCTACCGTTGGTGAGTGACGTTCCAGGGGATTCTGCTCCTCAGTACAGAGACGAATCCATGCTTTCCTTTCCTGGGTACGATTTATATCGTTTGCTTTGACATAAAGACGGCGACAGGCTCACCACCCATACATTGTGTCCCAAAATATGTCTTCGGTGAAATGGTGAGTCAAAAGGTTTTAATTTCATTTAATTGTCTGAAATTTCTTGGATCTGGGTGTCCCCAGACCCGAGGCAGCACAGAACAACTGGTTTTCTACATTGAACCGTCCAGTTATCAAACCAGAAACCTCAAAGCTGTTAACACCATGACGGTGCGTACGCCACACGTCCACGGAGGTCGTTAAAATAATATATTTGTGATTGTGTGTTAATGGCCTATACAAAGTTCGGACGATTATTTTCATAAGTGATATGACATTAGACGTGAGACACGACATGATAGATGGACTATTAAATGATGGATTATCAGAGTGAATAATGAGTTTACATGACGAGCATGGTATAATTTCGTTAAATGCCTTGGGGGTCAGTGGTTAGTCTTGGGTCAAAGTTGGCTTGAATCATGTATCTGGAGGAATTTTAAACAATCTGGATAACGATTTGGTGATCAGCGTGCTAGCTACGTAGCTATATTCTATTTTCGGCGAACTAAAAAGTTGTCAATCAGTAACCGCGTAAGAATGTAACCTCTTTTTCTTTCTATGGTTATAAATAAAAAATAAATAAATAAATATCTTCACGCAATTCCCTATACAGGGGTAGACAGAGGTCTAGTCTAGACAAATAATTCCCCTTGACCCACCTTCCACCAAAGACATTTTCGGGGCAACGTGACAGGTGGTGAGCCCGTACGCCGTCTTTATGTCCAAGCCAACGATATGATTCATACATAAGTTTTTTTGAAAAACCACTTGGTACGCGCCTGCCACCTGGGGATCGAATCTCTTGACTCGAAATTCCGACCACCTAATCAACCTGTGGTTATGATGGTGTTATCGATTGACGTGGATTTAAAGCATGTTCGAAGGCCCCTGCCATTCGTTTAACGACGCTACTGCAAACGTTATTAAAAAAAACGCAATGGAATGTTAAACTATTGAGCACATCGTAAGAATCTTGCAAATCAAGTAACATCAAACATCAAGCAACATCAGTAGCATAGCTTAGACATATTAGGTAAATTAAAAATAGAATTCAAGTAGCGTTTATGGAGCTAGCAACTTAATCCAAGGTCACTAGAATTGATGAAAAGCAAATATAATCTGTGAACAGGATTTTCCCGCGTTGATTCATTTATTCTTCATACAGGTTGTATCTTTTTAGAATAGTCACGATAGCCGGCGGTTGATCAGACTTCGAATCAAAAGACCCGAGTTCGATCCACAAGGCTCTTGCCGATTGGTTTTTCAAAAACGTATGTACGATTTATATCGATGGCTTGGATATGAAGACGGCGACGAGCTCACCACCTTTCACGTTGTCCCAAAAAAATGTCTTCGGTGTAAGGTGGGTCGAAAGCCTAATTGTCTGGCCCTCGGTTTACCCCTGCATTAGGAATGGCGTGAGGATATGTATTTTATTTATATTTAAATCACTATAATAAGCATTACTTAACTACCCAAAAGCATAAGCAGATAATATTAAATGCTTATACTTATATAATAGTACAAATTAAATATATATTAAAAATATAATTTTAGTACAGACGTAAAGATATTTTTTGTTTAATACAGGTGAAATACGAATGAATTATGTAATAAAACAAATAGAGGTGATTCTTACGCCTTAACCATTCGGCATGGGAAATCAACGACTTTTTTATAGAAAGAATTCAGAACATACTGTATATGACAAAAGACCATAAAGAGTACATTACTAAGTTAGAGCATCCATTCATTGCATAAGTATTTGCTAATACAAATATTTGAACAAATTTATGATCATTTGTAATTTATTATTCTTTGATTATAATAAGTTATGATTCTTGATTTTTACGTAAAACTATTTTGAAATAAATTTTCCAATTACCATATTTCATTTTAACTTCCCATGCAGAAAAAGACGAAATTATCTAGACCTCTGTATACTCCAGTATGGAATAAAAAATGTATCTTTACTCCTGTATTGGGAATGGCATGAAGATATATTTCAATGTCTTAATGTCTAAGCTAACAGTATAATAAATATACTAATATACATATCAAGAGTTACGACAGACGAGTGGTTGGGTAGTCGGAATTTCGAGTGAAGAGCCCGAGTTCGATGTACAGGTGGCAGGCTCGTACCAGTGGGATTTTCAAAAGCTTATGTACGAATTAAGACGGCGACGGGCTCACCACCTGTCACGTTATCCCGAAAATATCTTCGGTGGAAGTCAATTAAGTCCCTTAGACCTACTAAGACTTAATTGTCTGGACTAGACCTCTGTCTACCACTGTATTGGAAATTGCGTGAAGATATTTATTTATTTTATATACTTATACCCCTGACTCTAATTAAAAACATTTCATCTCAAGAATATTTCCCCTAGTGGAATTCCAACCCGCAACCGTTAACAACTTACCAACTTTTTTTCAAAACTTATGTATGGTTTACATCGTTGGACAAAAGGACGGCGACAGGCTCACCACCAGTCACTTTGTCCCGAATAATCATCGGTGAAAGGTGAGTCGATAGGACTTAATTGTCTAGAGCCTTGTCTACCCCGAATGGCTTAAAGATATTTTTCTTACTTACCCACTCGGCTATCGTGACTCTATAAAAATACTTAAGAAAATACTCGTACTTTTTCTACATTGTCTCGGGTCTCAGAGTTCGTGGTACCTTCGTTATTTCCGATTTCATAATACAAGTGCTTTAGTTGCTTACTTTAGGATTACTGCTAAATGTGCTCGTACGTTCAGCGCAAAACTCGGTTGCGTCAGTCACCTGCGAGCACACGAACGACGCTCTCAATAGTCCAAGTCGCTGTGGCGAAAATCGGTCGGGATGCTATACATACTTACTCTTCTATATATGTATTTATGTATTATACTCTGTGTTACCTCTCATAAAACAGCGTGTCGTATCAACTTCTGTGACGAACGAAAAGTAGAATTAATAAAATAAATGTAAATATCTTCACGCAATTCCCAAAACATGAGTAGACAGAGGTGCAGTGTAGAAAATTAATTCCTTTTGATAGATCTTCCATCGAAGATATTTTCGGGACAACGTGACTGGTGGTGAGCCCGTCGCCGTCTGTATGTCCAACTTATGTTCGATATAATTCGTACATAAGTTTTTGAAAAAAACTCGTTGTTAAGAGCCTGCCACTTGGGTATCTTACTCGGGTCTCTTGATTCGAAATTCCGACCACCCAACCACTTGGCTATCGTGACTTAATTCGTGTATGAATTAGCGGACAGCATGTAATACGTGTACGGATGATCTACAGTTCCTATCCGCATAAAATATGTACGTTATTACGCTGAAATTATAAACTCAGGTCTTATTTCCCGCGCATAACAGCACCCATGTGCGAAAAAAAAAAGATTTATATTTAATTTGTTTTTCGCTCAGTATGTTGATTTAAGACTCAAATGTAAAATATTTGACATGTATAACATTTTATGACTTACAATCAGGTTTGTTACATTTGTTAAAGTTGTAAATGTTTCAAAATATGCAAAAAAAAACAAGATAACTGAGGTCAGGAAAGTGATCTGCTTGAAAAATATGATATGCATGAATGGGCCGAGTCGACCGCGTAAGTACTACGACCTCACAGAATACCGGCGTGAAGTAGAAGTCTAACAAACTTCTGCGATTCGTCTGATGAGTGCAGGTAACCGGAGGCCTACATACCCCCCTCCCCCAATCCTGGAGGGAGGGGCACTCTAAGGCCGGCAACGCATCTGCTATGCCTCTGGTATTGCGGGTGTTCATGGGCGGCGGTAATTACTTACCATCACGTGAGCCACCTGCTCGCTTACCTCCCTTTTCTGTAAAAAAAAGATACCGCTGTCCTGTCAACGGTCTGCAAATTATGATCTGGTATTTTTCGAAATGGCTATTCCGCATCTGTCAATAGACCAATAACAGACAGATGCCGGAATAACAATTACTGAGTTTATAAGCCGTAACCATGATTGTGATGATTTTTCTACACAGTTATGGATCTCGATTGCCACTTAAAAGGCTATTCCTTCACTACCCTCCTACGACACCCACGGGAAGAAAAGTATATTAATTACTTGAGAATGTGTGCACACACGATAGTCGAAATAAAAAAAAATATATTTGAAAAAGGAACTAAAATTCACTTCAAAACATTCGCCACCGAAACTTCAAGTTCACATTTTCTACCAGTTATACCTCATACAACAAAACGAAAACAATACAACCGATTCGAAATTAAACCAATCAATTCTAATAACAGTTGAATCGTAACTATCCATCGCAGCCCCTTGATCCAACTTACAGCGGTACGATATCTCGCGCCCCAATCCAGACCTCTCATAAATCTGCCTAATCATTTGAATTACTCCACCACAAACTCTTCTCTTAATAACGGGAGACGTTCCGGAGCCGAGCTGATATATACGACCTTCGACTGACGCGTATTGGTTGAGATCAGTACGTAGAATTTCCCCCCTCTTAAAATTTATTGTCACATATTTTCAAGTAGACATACATTTCTTTCTCGCTATGCTTTATTTATTGTTGATATAGTACGTGTGTAACTCGATCAAGAAGCATTGTATACGCTTCTACGGCAAAATCTCGGTAAATGCGCAAAGCCTGTCTATTAACAGGTCTAAGAAAATTATAAAAGAAAATTTTACAGAAAGGTAAGGGAATATATTGATGACAGTAACTTATGAGAATGAGGTGATTGCTCCCAAACCAATTCTAAACTAAAAAATATAATATGTTGTGACGTCTAAAAAAAGTCACGATAGCCGAGTGGTTGAGTGGTCGGAATTTCGAGTCATGAGACCCAAGTTCGATCCCCAGGAGGCAGGCTCGTACCAATGGGTTTTTCAAAAACTTATGTACGAATTATATCGTTGGCTTGGACATAAAGACAGCGACGGGCTCACCACCTGTCACGTTGTCCCGTAAATATCTTCGGTGGAAGGTGGGTCAAAGAGACTTAATTGTCTAGACTAGACCTCTGTCTACCCCTGTATTGGGACTTGCGTGAAGATACTTATTTATTTTTTTTGTCTTAAAAAAAGAGCAAATTTCTTTATCTTTTCATTGATATCCATTTGGGGCGTTAGGTTATTCTATGATTCTCATGTCAACAATATGCTCATTGTTAATAGTATATACCTTTTTTATAACACCAGGGTCAAAGGGCAGTATCAAGAATACTCGGATACCAAGACGTGCGTGTATGTAAGAAAATTATGAATTTGAAAGAGGTGTGTAAGGATCGTGAAACTCGGCCATCTGTTCTTTCTGGCTACACCCTCAGGGATTGTGCGGGAAGATAAGTAAGTAATCAGGGTTGTATTCCAAAAAACAGTCGGTGAATGGATACCGCCTATGTAAACCATTTTAACAGAAGAAGGTTTCTGTCGCCCATTCATCCCTGTAGACTAAGATAGAATGCGTAGCCAAGGATCACACTGGCTCTCTATACCTTTCAAACCGAAACACTATAGTAGTAACACAACTGGTACTCACCCAAACAACTCTTAGGAAGAGGAGTTTAACACTTAAAAATAGCTATTAACAACATCCATATTCACGTAAAAGTACGTAAGTCAAACGTGTATATACTTATGACCGTATGAGTCAATTTTTCAGTACCGTACAATTTTTTATGAAATAAAAAACCTTGTCATTTCATAGTTTTAACGTTTCGCTTCAGTCAGCAATGTATTAATTAGAAAGAAAGAGAGAAAATATATTCATTGGTACCAACAAAAATTAAATGAAAGTAAAAACTAATTAAAACATACTTAAGACAACGGAATTAAAAAAATAAAACAGCTAATACCTTGGTTGTAGGTACAGAAAGAAATATACTTTAATAAAAGGTACCAATGGGTCTCCACTCAGCCTAATGTCATGACTGGTGCCACGGTGATGATCTTACGTGGATACCATGTTTTTATCTATAAATGTTGAAGCTCAGCTCTGAGTAAGAAATATTAAAAAAAATTACTTTTATGAGACTTACAATTTACTCAATTACGTTTTATGAGTACATAATAATAAAAGTTTTAAAAACTTTTACATTTAATTGTAGTTGTTGAAAATGTCTGCGCGTAAAAAGTATAATTTAATAATAATAAACATTGAAATAGCCTTTTTTTAAGTTAGTAATGTACATACATTTAACTTTTTTCAGTCGTAGTTGTATGGATAAGCAATAATTTTATGTTTTAATGTATTTTAACTTACGGAGACAATACTTTTGTAAGCTTCTATTGGTTTATAAAGTACACATGTGTAATATGAACGGGGTAGACAGGGAGACTAATCGCTAAGTGTCACGATCCTTACATACCTCTCGCTTTCATTATAATTTCTTTAAATATAGTTATACTTTAGTCCCTTGGGAGAGAGGCAAAGCTCTTGTGTGGGACGCAACTTGCGTCGATACATTAGCGGCCTCTCATATCAAGGGTACTTCGATAAGGGCCGGGGCGGCATCAGAGGCAGCTGAATCGGGTAAATGGCGTAAATATGAGTCTTTGAAAGGAGACTATATATTTGTTCCATTTGCCGTAGAGACAATCGGTCCGTGGGGTCCCCGCGCGATGCAGTTTCTAAAGGAATTGTATCCGCAACTTATCGTTGCCGCTGGTGACAAGAGGGCTGGTTCTTTTCTCGCTCAACGGTTAAGTCTAGCCATTCAACGTGGAAATGCAGCCAGCGTTCTTGGTACCATGCCACGAGGAGTAGGGCTCTACGATTATAATAGTTTTTAGTTAATAAGTATTGTAAATATTAACATAATTTTTTCTGTATTTAAAACAAATAAAAACTTTAAATATTGGTGTTTCTTATGTGTCTCCATAATGCCTGGTATCGCTGAAAAGAAACGTCAAAAAGAAGCCGAAAAGCTAATATGCCAATGCTATAGCTGAGTGACAGCCACTTTATGGCAATGCTGCAGCGTTAATAAAACTGGAGAAAATAAAAATTTATTTAATGAATGCATGGAAATTAGCAGCAAAAATGTCACCACTCTTATTTTTTTTTATCTTCACGCACAATCCCTGACGGGGTAGCCAGAGAGAACAGATCGCCAAGTGTCACGATCCCTACATACTTCTTTCGCTTCTTTCAGATTCATCATCTTCTTCATACATGCACGTTTAGGTCTCCGAGTACTCTTGACCCTCCTCTCTTCGAGCAATTTGCTCACATGGTCTTAGAAAGTTAGTCTCGGTCTACCTCGACACCTTTTAATATTAACTTTCGCGCTATATATTTTCTTCACCATTCGGTCTTCACACATTCGCTCAACGTGCCCAAACCATAGAAGTACGCCCTTATCCATTTTTGAGACAAGGTTATCTTTTAAACCATATTGCGAATCTCTTCGTTTCGCTTTCCGTCGGCCATGGTAAGGCCGCACATTTTACGAAGAGATCGCATCTCCACTGCATTCAACCTGCTTTTATGCTTCTTCTGGCATACCCAGGTTTCGCTGCCATATAACAAAGTCGGTACCAACACTGCGTTATGTATTGCAAGGCGTGCACTTTTCACAACGCCTTGCCTTTTGATTAACGCAGTCAGGGCACCATTGACTTTGTTCTCGGCAGCGACACGCCTGTCCACATCTAAATCACATCTTCCATCCCGGCTAAGCTAAGGCTAAGCTTGCCAGCATCGTTAACCCTTTTATCGCCAAACATTCCAAGCACCGACTCGTACCCTGGCCGAGCGGTACCAACCCATCATTCAAATCACCACATACAACAATTCTTTCGTTTCCTCTAACCAAGTTTAGAACTTCTCTTACATTCTCCCAAAACTCCTCCAGCTCTGCTCTGGACGACGAAGCCACCGGCGCATAAACAGCCAAAAGGAATAACTTCGTCAGTCCCAATTTAAAGCGAACCCAGAGAAGTCTTGAGTTCACAACCTTATATTCAGTCATAACATCGACCAACCGAGACGACAGCAGCACCCCACTCCCTGGCAGGCGCTCTCGCCTCCGGGACCTGACCATAGAGCTAACGCCCCGCCAGGAGCTCTTCAGTACCGCTGCCCTTCCGCTTGGTCTCCGACAAACACACGACATCTAATTCTCTTTCTTTCATTATTTCAATCAACTCATTCGTCTTATCTCTCATGCCTCCTCTAACATTCCACGTGCCAACTCTGCACTCCGTCCTCTACCTTCCGCCGTGTCGGGCTGTGCGTGACGGGTGGCGGTCCCCATCGCCGCTTTGCGCGCTGCATTTCACACCAACGGGGATGAACTGGTGTGCGTCGCCTTGGGGGGACGCCCTAACCCTCGTTGGCATGGGTGCGCAGCTGTGTAGAATTGCAGCCCTGAAAAGGGCTGGCAGGGGTCGCGACGAGCACGCTTCTACAATGACCCCCATATTTTTTTTTCTTGTTATTATTATTTTTAAGTTTAATAATTTTTTGTATTGTTTATGGATTAGCTAAAAAATATAAATAAATATCTTCACGCACAATCCCTGACGGGGTAGCCAGAGAGAACAGATCGCCAAGTGTCACGATCCCTACATACTTTTCGCTTCTTTCAGATTCATCATCTTCTTCATACATGCACGTTTAGGTATCCGAGTACTCTTGACCCTCCTCTCTTCGAGCAATTTGCTCACATGGTCTTCGAAAGTTAGTCTCGGTCTACCCGACACCTTTAATATTAACTTTCGCGCTATATATTTTCTTCACCATTCGGTCTTCACACATTCGCTCAACGTGCCCAAACCATAGAAGTACGCCCTTATCCATTTTTGAGACAAGGTCATCTTTTAAACCATATTGCGAATCTCTTCGTTTCGCTTTCCGTCGGCCATGGTAAGGCCGCACATTTTACGAAGAGATCGCATCTCCACTGCATTCAACCTGCTTTTATGCTTCTTCTGGCATACCCAGGTTTCGCTGCCATATAACAAAGTCGGTACCAACACTGCGTTATGTATTGCAAGGCGTGCACTTTTCACAACGCCTTGCCTTTTGATTAACGCAGTCAGGGCACCATTGACTTTGTTCTCGGCAGCGACACGCCTGTCCACATCTAAATCACATCTTCCATCCCGGCTAAGCTAAGGCTAAGCTTGCCAGCATCGTTAACCCTTTTATCGCCAAACATTCCAAGCACCGACTCGTACCCTGGCCGAGCGGTACCAACCCATCATTCAAATCACCACATACAACAATTCTTTCGTTTCCTCTAACCAAGTTTAGAACTTCTCTTACATTTCCCAAAACTCCTCCAGCTCTGCTCTGGACGACGAAGCCACCGGCGCATAAACAGCCAAAAGGAATAACTTCGTCAGTCCCAATTTAAAGCGAACCCAGAGAAGTCTCGAGTTCACAACCTTATATTCAGTCATAACATCGACCAACCGAGACGACAGCAGCACCCCCACTCCCTGGCAGGCGCTCTCGCCTCCGGGACCTGGACCATAGAGCTAACGCCCCGCCAGGGAGCTCTTCAGTACCGCTGCCCTTCCGCTTGGTCTCCGACAAACACACGCCATCTAATTCTCTTTCTTTCATTATTTCAATCAACTCATTCGTCTTATCTCTCATGCCTCCTCTAACATTCCACATGCCAACTCTGCACCTGTCCTCTACCTTCCGCCGTGTCGGGCTGTGCGTGACGGGTGGCGGTCCCCATCGCCGCTTTGCGCGCTGCATTTCACACCAACGGGGATGAACTGGTGTGCGTCGCCTTGGGGGGACGCCCTAACCCTCGTTGGCATGGGTGCGCAGCTGTGTAGAATTGCAGCCCTTAAAAGGGCTGGCAGGGGTCGCGACGAGCACGCTTCTACAATGACCCCCATATTTTTTTTTCTTGTTATTATTATTTTTAAGTTTAATAATTTTTTGTATTGTTTATGGATTAGCTAAAAAATATAAATAAATATCTTCACGCAATTCCCAATACAGGGGTAGACAGAGGTCTAGTCTAGACAATAAAGTTCCTTCGATCCACCTTCCACCGAAGATATTTTCGGGACAACGTGACAGGTGGTGAGCCCGTCACCATCTTTATGTCCAAGCCAACGATGTAATTCGTACATAAGTTTTTGAAAAACCCTTTGGTACGAGCCTGCCACCTGGGGATCGAACTCGGATCTCATGTCTCGAAATTCCGTCCGCCTAACCACTCGGCTAACTAATGGATTAGTTGGAGTAAATATTGTCATCAGACACAATAATAATACAAAGAGCGTCGACAGCATTATGGTTTTGGGTACGGAGTGGTAAACACAACGCATGATCCAGTACACCATTAGACTATTGTTGTGAATAACTCCAGACACTAACATTGCAGCTTAGTTGAAGTGGTTAACAGGAGTACTAGTAATTTTAAATACTTTTTTTTATTTGCCAAATGGTAATATTCTTCACAAACTCATGCGTGTGGATACGAAGGTCGCGGGTTCGAATACCGCCTTTGTCAATAGATTCTTTTTAATTTATCATTGATTTGTTCTTTAATGAAAAGACAGCCGTATAGTACTTTATTTCTAAGCTGCATTTTTTTCATGTGGTGTGCTATCTCCCATTGGGAGGATTTGCCATAATTGCTACGCTTGGCCAGCACCACCAGACCATTCACACCTCAGACGCTGCTGCCCATGTTCAGCCTGTAAATTTTTGTCTAATATTTTTAGAGGTGGTTATCCCGCCATCTATCGGTTGCCATAACGATATTCAAGGCAGTTTCCCTTAGTCGCCTCCTACGACATCCTCGGGAAGAAAAGGAGCGGTAATATTCTTACGCCGTTAACACACGGAAATTATTATTTCGGAAATTAATATTTTAACTTCTTTGAAATTTAAATCGTATTTGAATTTACATTATTTACAAAATCCTACTTCTGGTAGCTCAGCAACAATAACGCTGGCTGCGTTTCTACTTTGATTGTGGCGGATACTATTCCTATAGAAATTCATGATGTTGTTTTTTTTTATTTTTATTGCGATTTTATATGCGAGCCGTTCTGCCAGCAGCATTATAGCACCGCACCGGTAGCTGTGGCTTAATCCTTAGACTTTAATGTTTTTTTATTGAAAGCAAATACTACTCATTTAAAGGAATCCAGTCATATCATTTCACAAGCTTCGTCTGAGATTACGAAACTGCCGGCTCATTACAAACGCTAATAAGCGGATCTTGCCACTTCAATTAATTGCTTCGACAAATTATCATCACCCACATTCCTCTAGGTGACAGGATGCTATTGCAGAAAGGCTACGGTGTTATCCGCTTGTATTAAATACATATGATTTATATTTATAACGATGCAAGAACTTGTAAGCATGACCACATAAAAATATTTCTCATAAAATAGGGATTACAAAGATCGTACTTAATGCCTTGTGGTATTCTCTGTAAAGTTTTATTTTACTGCAGCAGTAAAGTAAAAGTAAGTAACCTGTAAATGTTTGTAAATGCCCACCGTTGGGCACAGGCCCAACGATGAATTACTACTTCTTGTAAGTCAAGAAGAAGTAGTCTACGATCTTAGGAAATGAGATAGCAATAGACATAGATGTCTATTGCTATCTCTATAATATTAAATAATTTGTCATAGTTATCCAACGTAAGCTGCTAATTAGCGTAATATTTAAAAGATGCGAATAGCCGAAACGTTAAGCGAAATTTATACGCAGACAATATTAGAAGCGAGAAATGAGCAGAGCGAATGCAATAACAATAAATAGCAATAAATAAAAGGATTCCGTCGTTGCTTGTATTGTATGATACTAATCCAGGCGGTCGAAGCGGCGTGGAGTTGTTGTTCTTTTGAAATTTAAATCGTATTTGAATTTACATTATTTACAAAATCCTACTTCTGGTAGCTCAGCAACAATAACGCTGGCTGCGTTTCTACTTTGATTGTGGCGGATACTATTCCAATAGAAATTCATGATGTTGTTTTTTTTTATTTTTATTGCGATTTTATATGCGAGCCGTTCTGCCAGCAGCATTATAGCACCGCACCGGTAGCTGTGGCTTAATCCTTAGACTTTAATGTTTTTTTATTGAAAGCAAATACTACTCATTTAAAGGAATCCAGTCATATCATTTCACAAGCTTCGTCTGAGATTACGAAACTGCCGGCTCATTACAAACGCTAATAAGCGGATCTTGCCACTTCAATTAATTGCTTCGACAAATTATCATCACCCACATTCCTCTAGGTGACAGGATGCTATTGCAGAAAGGCTACGGTGTTATCCGCTTGTATTAAATACATATGATTTATATTTATAACGATGCAAGAACTTGTAAGCATGACCACATAAAAATATTTCTCATAAAATAGGGATTACAAAGATCGTACTTAATGCCTTGTGGTATTCTCTGTAAAGTTTTATTTTACTGCAGCAGTAAAGTAAAAGTAAGTAACCTGTAAATGTTTGTAAATGCCCACCGTTGGACACAGGCCCAACGATGAATTACTACTTCTTGTAAGTCAAGAAGAAGTAGTCTACGATCTTAGGAAATGAGATAGCAATAGACTTAGATGTCTATTGCTATCTCTATAATATTAAATAATTTGTCATAGTTATCCAACGTAAGCTGCTAATTAGCGTAATATTTAAAAGATGCGAATAGCCGAAACGTTAAGCGAAATTTATACGCAGACAATATTAGAAGCGAGAAATGAGCAGAGCGAATGCAATAACAATAAATAGCAATAAATAAAAGGATTCCGTCGTTGCTTGTATTGTATGATACTAATCCAGGCGGTCGAAGCGGCGTGGAGTTGTTGTTCTTTTGAAAATTTTTAGAAAAAGTAAAAATTTTGCGAGAAATGAAATGAAATTCAAAAAGAAATATTCTGACAACCTGATAGCGGCGTAGGTGCTGGCCCTGCTTTCGAAGGCGTGGGTTGCGGGTTAAAATCACGCTACGGGCTTTTTTTTAATTATAATGCATGTGTGTATTTGCTATATATATCATTTTGAAAATAGAGATAAGTCACAAAAATTTACAGTACGTGCATGAAAAATAAATATACCTAACTCAAATGTTTACACCACAGCGGCGGGCTCACCACCTGTCACGTTATCCCAAATCTTCAGTGGAAGGTGGGTCGAAACAAAAACTTCAATGTCTAGATCTGTCTACCCCTGTATTGGGAATGGCGTGAAGATATTTATTTATTTATTATTGTACAAGTGTTCAATTGTTTTGTAATAACCAATATGATAAGTATTAAATAACCAACATTACTCAAATGTGATGGAATCAAGATTCAAAACTTCAAATCCAATTTTTCTACGACTAAGACCGCTCCTTAGTTTTAGTCTCCGCAGAACTAATCCAAGGCAACGCCGACTGTTACGGCGATTACTTTAATTGGCTCAATCTCCATTCAAAACCACCTCGCGGCCGGGGCCCCGGGAGGGGAGGGGGGGTCACCACCAGATTTATGGCGAAAGGGTAAGGCGCCTGATCCCTGTTTATGAAGGAAGATAGGGAAAAAAGCTAGGAGCAACGGGCATTACGAAGAGATAGTTCCGAGCAGACTGCTTCGTTTTCTACTATGCTTAGTTTTTAATTCTTACAGTTCAAACTGTTATATGATAATGTTAGTTTTTATAACTGTTTATTTAGTGTGTGATCTTATGTCTTTAATTATTTAAAATTAAAAAGTATTTGAAATTAAAAAGTTTTCATTGCGTTGTTTTTTTTATCGTTTTTATAATTCCGGATAGTTTTTTTTTAAATTACTCGTCCATTTATTTTTTATTTTTTTTAAAGAAAGGGAGCAGCTGGCTCACGTGATTGTAAGTGATTACCGCCACCCATGAACATCCGCAATACCAGAGGCAGATGCGTTGCAAAATATTACATATTTATACACTTTATTGTACACACCATAACAAAATATTATTAACTAGATATACATTTAAAAAGGTTATATAAAGTGGTTAGCTTTAATAGCGATTTCTTCCAGGCAGACCTTATTTAATAAATTAATTCATATAACTTCTTTATTCTTCTTCACACACGTTACATTTCTGTTGTCATTTATCCGGTAGGCACTTAATCGACGAATTATATTATTATTTAAAATACTCAAAATATATAGAGACACAAAGGGGTCTGGTGTAATCTCATTCACAATAATTTTCTCATCATTAGAAAGGTACATAATTTAATATATACCTTATATACATTATATATATACGAGTGCATTAGGTAAAGAAAAAACTAAGTACTAACAACACAGAATATAACTTTGAATAACAACTTGAAATAATTCATGTAAATTAATGTGATTTCTTCATGTTTTTCTTACTTTCCTACCCTTTTTATAGAGTGTTTTTAAAAATTCTCCAGATATGCCTGTAAATGCAAGACAAGTTGTCGACCCGACGACCGGGCCTCTTCATCACCACCCACGCTGTGTTTTCATTAGTTGGCTTTAACGTATGACGTGGCGAGGGACTAAATCTTCATTTTTGACGTCCCATGGGTGTGTCCTTGAAATTGCAATTTCTAGATGTGGCATGCTACAAATCTTGTCTTTAATCTTTCTAAGTTTTAAATCTTTTTAAGTTTTATATATGTATGTATGTATATTTATATTTATGTATATATGTGTGTATGTATGTATACGTATATATATATGTATATATGTGTGTATGTATGTATATGTATATATATTATATTTATTATTTGTATTAGTATTTTATTTTGCATCTTTATTTTCGATAGGTCCTATATTGATTTTCTTTTTCTGTAACCCAGTTTAGAGCACCTTAACAATATTTCTCCACGCCTCGGGTTGACTGGCAGAGAATGCCTAATGGCATTAAGTCCGCCCTTTGTATAACTTTCTTTGTGAGGTTTGCAATAAAGTGTAAATAAATAAATAAATAAATACATATGCTCTAAAAATTCAATAAACATTGCATTTTACGTTAATCTATTTAAAGCTAAGGGCTTTTTCTTTTCTCATCATGATCACGTAAGCTACTTGTAAAGTTCTATATTTTGAGCTTCAGTAACGTAGCGTAACCTTTCACTGACGCCTATTGGAGACAACGTGACAGTTTGTATATACTACTATAGCCATCTTAACTTATGTTAATATCGTCGTATTGTTAATATCGTATATTGTTAATCTCAGTGCCAGGTGGTGCAATTGGGCCTGCCACCTGGGGATCGAACTCGGGTCTCTTGACTCGAAATTTCGCCCACCTATCCACTCGGCTATCGTGATTTTGTTTCTCTAGAATCGATTGAACTATTGCCTAGGTTGTCCGACTCAACATGTGGTTTTACAATTTTTGCACGTGAACTCAAAATAACTTGACCAATATATGCACGCCATTCTCAATACTGAGGTAAATAGAGGTCTTATGTCCCTTCGACCCACCTTCCACCGAAGACATTTTTTTCAACAATGTGACTGGTGGTGACCCTGTAATATACATGCACCTCGCACCTTATCCGTCTGATCGGGTGATCGTCAACCCGCTTATCATGGCGTGGCCATAATCTTCCTCTCTTAAGAGAGCTGTATCTCCAGCAGGTAACTTTTACAATGTCTAATGTACTTTGTAAACATAATAACAATAAACACATCGCTCTCATCGGAAAGAAAATAGCTAAAGTACTTGTGTTCTTGAATCGGAAACAAAACCCATGTACGCTACCTCCGTTGGTAGCGTACATGGGTTTTTATGGCAACACCATAAAAACCCATGTACGCTACTCGTCCACGCGGGTCTAAAAGTTAAATAAATACAGCTCATCTAGGAATAAAACTTTATATCCGTGAGGGCATGTCTCGTCCCCACAACTGGACGGGGGACATCGCTAATGTTGATATATCGGCCGGAGTTCGGACGGACAGACACGAATTTTGTACTGAGATGTTAAATAATCAGGATACTTTGTGAACACGCTCTAAGGTGAGCTTTGTGTGCTGACGGATTTTGTGGAAAAGAGACGTTTTATTTGTACATGTTGTTAACAAGTGCACTATGTACTATGTTCTTGATAATAAACAATTTGTATTTGAATTTGAAATACGGATGGGGTTGACCATAGCATGTTTTTTTTGATAGGCAAGTTTGGGTGATTTGCATTCCAGTCAAGAGATCGAGTTTGATACCCAAATAGTAGGTTCGAGCTTATGTTGTCTTTAAAAACTCATGTACGATTTGCATCATTGGTTTGGATCGATCGAACTAGAGTCAATTGATTTGAATCCCATTTAACCAAACACTTGAATATTATGGCTTATAATTTAATGTAAAATGTGATGAAGTTACTCAACTACACCAAATCACATACATACATAACGGCCTGTTAAAGTCCACTGCAGGACATAAGCCTCTCCCATGGGGAGGATTTGCTATAATCGCCACGCTTGGCAGGCGGACCAGGCAGTACCAGACCAGTACAGACCACCCTGAGGTGCGAGAGGTCTGGTACTGCGATCGCTGCTGCCCATGTTCGGTCTGATATTTTAGAGATGGTTATCCCGCAATCTATCGGTTACCATTACGATATTCAAGGCTGTTTCCCTTAGTCGCCTCTTACGACATCCACGGTAAGAAAGGTACTCACCACACCAAATTAATACTAGACAAATTATTTAACATAAGACTTTCTGAATTAATTTCACATATAAATTAAACAACACGTCTATATCGGACATATTTTATGAAATATTACACCAATTAAAATAGTGTAGAGTCTAGACAGGGGAATAACATCCGAAACCTATAAAACGTGCGCACTTCGAAGTAATACCGCTACTATATAAATCAGCGTCCGGCCGTCAGTGTGGTAAATGATCAATATTATCTACTATGATGTAGTGATCATGCCAATATTTCAGTCGGCACTGGTTCCCTGCCCCTTGAAAATTACCGGGGCCTGAGCTCTTATCACGGAAGAGTCTGAAGAATGCCCTACTCAAATAAATAATTAAAGTAATTTTTAAAAATTTTAGATCTTGTAGTGTTAAAACTATGAAATTTTAAATTTCCAAATAAATAATAAAAAAAAAAATGAAAGTCACGATAGCCGAGTTTTTGGGTGGACGGAATTTCGAGTCGAGGGACCCGAGTTCGATCCCCAGGTGGCAGTACCAATGAGTTTTTCAAAAAACTTATGTACGAATTTCATCGTTGGCTTGGACATAAAGGCGGCGACGGGCTCACCACCTGTCACGTTGTCCCGAAAATATCTTCTATGGTATATATCTATAATATGGTATTGCGGGTGTTCATGGGCGGCGGTAATCCCTTACCATCAAGTGAGCCTCCAGCTCGTTTTCGCCTCTATTTAAAAAAAAAAAACTTAACAATAATATCATTGAATGATGACACATTTTTGAACATTTGTTAGTGTATATAAAGCCTTTAATAAATAGTTGGACATTTTCTTAAAATTTTGTTTAATTAAAACTTATTGATTCATAGTATCGTATAAGTATATTAGTTGTCTGTATCGTCGTTATTCTGTACAAATTATTAAAAATCTTTTAAATAGAGAAACGAATGGGGTATGTAAATATCATGGCACTCCGCGATCTTTTCTCTCTTTCTACCCCGTAAGGGATTGTGCATAAAGATAAATATTGAATACAGTAGAGCATCATTCCCAGCGATTCAAGTGGAAGCAGCCAATCTCGTTCGCAAATAATTTATATCCTTGCATCACGAGAGGGTTTAGTCTTATGTAGGTTAGGTATTACTTCATATTTCCTTCAAGCGGACCAACAAAAAACTCATCATACTTGACTCAGGGTCATTGTTTTATATTATACAGGGTCATTTATCCGGGTATTGTTTTATGAATGAGACTTTTAGGGCAAAGTTTTTAGCCAAATATATATTCGCCGTTAACAGGATAGACGATTATTGCTAGTGAAAAAATGCATGTGAAACCGTTTGTCCATTTATTCTTAATGCCTTGGATTCTAAACTGAATAATTGACTTCAAAATATGAATGTTGATTAGATACTTCTTAGGTTTAGGAATAAAACTGTGAGCAATATTTTAATAGTATATTTTAGTAAAAAAAGACTTATCCATTCCCAATGACGGTCCAGACAATTAATTTCCTTCTACCAACCTTTCACCGATGATATTTTTTTGGACTACGTGACAGATAGTGAATCTGTCAGCGTCCAAGCCATGACATTAAAAATCCAGTTATGAATCCTACATAAGTTTCGAAAAAACACATTGGTACAAGCCTATCTTTGGAATTAAATTCGGGTCTCTCGAATCGAAATATAATCACACAACCACTCGATCATAGTGACTTTAAATATTGTTGCAACATTTAAATATTTAATTTACATACATACTTTTTTATGCCTCAAATAACTAAGAATTCAATAAGATTCATTCTTATACCCAATACCGTAGAGATCAGTTGTCTAGACAGTTCAGTCTTTTTGGATGCGGGTCACATTTCAACAGACTTTATTAGGGACAACGGGACAGGGGAATGGCCTGGGCATTAGTGTCCAAGTAAATGATACAAATCTTATCTTCTTTCTTATTAATACATAATCAACATTGTAAATGTATGTTACTCAATCACGTCAAACGCTTGAACTTTTAAAGGCTGATAGGTTGTAATTTTAATATTTTCACGAAATTTCCCACAATTGACAATGGATGGGGTAGTGTAGTCCTTTCGACCCACTATCCACCGATGATTATTTGGGACAATGTGACAGGTGGTGAGCTTATCTCGGTCTTAATGTGCTAATTAATTGAGGTGTGCTTAATGTTGTAAAACAAAGTCACGATAGCCGAGTGTTAGGGTGATCGGAATCCGAGTCGAGAGACCCAAGTTCTATCCCCAGGTGACAGGCTCGTATCAATGGTGTTTTTTTTCAAAACCTATGTACGATTCGTATCGTTGGCTTGAACATAAAAGACGGCGATGGGCTCACCACCTGTCACGTTATCCCGAAAATATCTTCGGTGGAAGTTGGGTCTAAGGGACTTAATTGTCGTGACGTGAAGATATTTATAATTTTTTTTTTTTTAAAGTCACGATAGCCGAGTGGTTCCGACCACCCAGATTGGAATTTCGTGTTATTAGACCCGAGTTCGATCCCCAGTCGGTAGGCTCGTACCAATGGGTTTTTAAATAAAACTTATGTACGAATATCGTTGGCTTGGACATAACGACGGCGACGGGCTCACCACCTGTCACGTTGTCCCAAAAATATCTTCGGTGGAGGGTGGGTCGAAGGGACTTAATTGTCTAGACTAGACCTCTGTCTACCCCTGTATTAGGAATTGCGTCAAGATATTTATTATTTTTTTTATTTTTTTTAAAGTCACGATAGCCGAGTGGTTCCGACCACCCAGATTAGAATTTCGTGTTATTAGACCCGAGTTCGATCCCCAGTCGGTAGGCTCGTACCTATCGGTTTTTAAATAAAACTTATGTACGAATATCGTTGGCTTGGACATAACGACGGCGACGGGCTCACCACCTGTCACGTTGTCTCAAAAATATCTTCGGTGGAGGGTGGGTCGAAGGGACTTAATTGTCTAGACTAGACCTCTGTCTACCCCTGTGTTAGGAATTGCGTGAAGATATTTATTTATTTTTTTTTTTTGGGGTCATTGTAGAAGCGTGCTCGTCGCGACCCCTGCCAGCCCTTTTCAGGGCTGCAATTCTACACAGCTGCGCACCCATGCCAACGAGGGTTAGGGCGTCCCCCCAAGGCGACGCACACCAGTTCGTCCCCGTTGGTGTGAAATGCAGCGCGCAAAGCGGCGATGGGGACCGCCACCCGTCACGCACAGCCCGACACGGCGGAAGGTGGAGGACGGAGTGCAGAGTTGGCACGTGGAATGTTAGAGGAGGCATGAGAGATAAGACGAATGAGTTGATTGAAATAATGAAAGAAAGAGAATTAGATGTCGTGTGTTTGTCGGAGACCAAGCGGAAGGGCAGTGGTACTGAAGAGCTCCCTGGCGGGGCGTTAGCTCTATGGTCCGGAGTCCCGGAGAGCGAGAGCGCCTGCCAGGGAGTGGAGGTGCTGCTGTCGTCTCGGTTGGTCGATGTTATGACTGAATATAAGGTTGTGAACTCGAGACTTCTCTGGGTTCGCTTTAAATTGGGACTGACGAAGTTATTCCTTTTGGCTGTTTATGCGCCGGTGGCTTCGTCGTCCAGAGCTGAGCTGGAGGAGTTTTGGGAGAATGTAAGAGAAGTTCTAGACTTGGTTAGAGGAAACGAAAGAATTGTTGTATGTGGTGATTTGAATGGATGGGTTGGTACCGCTCGGCCAGGGTACGAGTCGGTGCTTGGAATGTTTGGCGATAAAAGGGTTAACGATGCTGGCAAGCTTATACTGGCTGTATGGAAGGGTCTTCTTGTGACAAACACTATGTTAAGTCACAAGAAAATCCATATGTATACTAGAACAAGAGAGAATGAGAGAAGTATGATCGATTTATCCTGGTGGATGACCGACTGCGAAAACAGGTGATGGATACGCGAGTGTTCCGAGGTGCTGACCTGGGAACGGATCACTACCTAGTGATTACTAGATTTAGGGTCTGCTCGCGGGTTGGCGCCACCGGACGGCGATACCAGAACCACAGTCGGTCGGTAGCATCCGAAGCTGGAAGCTTCAGGAAGCGGACACTAGGAATAAACATCAAGCAAGGGTAGCCGAAAAGCTGGACAGCATTGGTGTTAGGAAAGAATGTGTGGAAGAAATATGGCAGAGCCTTAGAGATGGAATGGTTAGTGCAGCGGAAGACGTGTGTGGAACTGTGAAAAGAGGTAGTAGTAAAAAGGGTGATGCATGGTGGAATGACGGAGTGAAAGAAGCTGTAAGTAAGAAGAAGAAAGCATGGTTAGACTACTTGGCCTCTAGTAATGATAAGGATATGAGAGAGAAGAGGAAAGAAAGATATAAGCTCCAGAAAGTTCACACGAAAGCATTGATTGAGGAAGAGCGTGAAAGGAGTAGAATGGAAGCGGACGAAAGGTTGTCGCACAACTTCAAGGAGAACTCCAAACTCTTCTGGAAAGAGGTTGGAAGGACCCGGAGTGGTGCGACAGCCTTAAGAATGAATAAAGTGATTTCGGGAACCAATGACGTCCTCTCAGAAAAATCGGTCGTCATGCAGCGATGGAGCGAATTTTGTAGAGAGATGTATGCGTGTGATGATCTTAGTGAGGGATCCGGGGGTGACGCCGTGACTGGTACGCCAGACTCGGACCTCGATGACACTGAGGTCATCAGTATGAAAGAGATTGAATGTGCGATTAGAAGTTTGAAATGTGGTAAGGCTGCGGGACTAGACAGAGTTACTGCTGAAATGGTCAAGTATGGTGGGCCACGCGTCTGGGACAGCTTTCATCTGCTGTGCAATTTGTGCTGGCGAACGGGGGCTGTTCCGGATGATTGGCGATCCGCGGTCATTGTGCCTTTATATAAAGGTAAAGGTTCACATTATGACTGCGGGTGCTATCGGGCGATCAGCTTGACCAGTTTAGCAAGTAAAGTTTACTCGAAGGTTTTGACACGTAGGATGCAAGAGAAATCGGAAAGATTTCTATGGGAGGCACAATGCGGATTTAGACCTGGAAGAGGATGCACGGATCAAATGTTTTCTCCGCATGATCACGGAGAAGCTTCTGGCTGCTAACCAGAAGATTTTCTGTGCTTTTGTGGATCTTGAGAAAGCATTTGATAAGGTTGTAAGGAAGAAAATGTGGGAACTGTTGCCGGGGTATGGTGTGGATGGTCGATTGCTAAGGGCTGTGCAGTCACTTTACTGTGACTGTAAAGCCTGTGTGCGGGTAGGGCATGACCTGTCACCCATGTTTAGCGTCCAAACGGGCGTAAAACAGGGTTGTGTCATGTCTTCCTGGCTATTCATACTGTATCTCGACAGCTGTTTACAGAAGCTGAAAGATAGCTGTTTGGGTGTGAAATTGGGTGACATAAAAGTAAATTGTCTGCTTTATGCTGATGATGCAGTGCTTATAGCACCATCAGAGGCAGAACTGCAGGCATTAGTCACGTGTATGAAGAAGAATGTGAAATTAATGGTCTCCGTTTGAATGCTAATAAAACTAAGGTTCTGGTATTTGAAAGGGACGAAGAAAGAACGAAGTGCGAAATTTGGGTAAATCAGGAATGTCTAGAACAGGTGAATGAAATTGTATACTTGGGGAGTGCGTTTAGCCGGGATGGAAGATGTGATTTAGATGTGGACAGGCGTGTCGTTGCCGGGAACAAAGTCAATGGTGCCCTGACTGCGTTAATCAAAAGGCAAGGCGTTGTGAAAAGTGCACGCCTTGCAATACATAACGCAGTATTGGTACCGACTTTGTTATACGGCAGCGAAACCTGGGTATGCCAGAAGAAGCATAAAAGCAGGTTGAATGCAGTGGAGATGCGATCTCTTCGTAAAATGTGCGGCCTTACCATGGCCGACCGAAAGCGAAACGAAGAGATTCGCAATATGGCAGGTTTGAAAGATGACCTTGTCTCAAAAATGGATAAGGGCGTGCTTCGATGGTTTGGACACGTTGAGCGAATGAGTGAAGACCGAATGGTGAAGAAAATATATAGCGCGAAAGTTAATATTAAAAGGTGTCGAGGTAGACCGAGGTTAACTTTCGAAGACCATGTGAGCAAATTGCTCGAAGAGAGGAGGGTCAAGAGTACTCGGATACCTGACGTGCATGTATGAAGAAGATGATGAATCTGAAAGAAGCGAAAGAAGTATATAGGGATCGTGACACTTGGCGATCTGTTCTCTCTGGCTACCCCGTCAGGGATTGTGCATGAAGATAAATATAATATTTTTTTATTTTTTGATATTTAAAAGACAAATCAGTTAATGATATAAAAATTTATGACGACTCTTTGTAGTGGGTTGCGGGCGCGAGTTCCTCTAAGTGCAAACATAAATAAATATCTTCACGCCATTCCCAATACAGGGGTAGACAGAGGTCTAGACAATAAAGTCCTTCGACCCACTTTCCACCGATGACATTTTTTGGGACAACGTGACAGGTGATGAGCCCGTCACCGACTTTTCAAGCCAACGATATAAATCGTACATAAGTTTTTTTTAACTGTTTAACGATTTCCGATCACCCAGCCACTCGGCTATCGTGAGTTGTGTGATGAATATGAGTATTTTGGACTCGAGTCATGTTTATACGTAGATCGGTTCTTAAGTAAATAGGATAGTACAGGTCGTCTAGCGCTCTGTATACTCCAGTATTGGGTATGTATTGAAGATATTAATAAAAAGAAAGTTAATGAACATAATTAACCAAAGTTTAAAGGTATATGTAAACCGTATGCAACATTAGTTTCGATAAAATTCCCAACAATGCTTGAGCGATGGGGGCTCGGGCGGCCACAAGGGAGCCTTTCATCACGGCCCCTTATGAGCCCGGGTTGGATTTTGTTTTAGACTTTAAAATCCAATTATATATTTGAATAAATGATAATTAGGATGAGGCAGTTTTTATGAACCTTGCTACTTGAACGATATAAGCAGTGGTGTATCTTAAATGTAAAATTTGGTAGACTTATAAGATAAAATAGTTTTTGATTGTTAAATAAAATAAATTAATATCTTCATGCCAATCCAGGGGTAGACAGAGGTCTAGTCTTGACAATAAAGTCCTTCGACCCTCTTTCCACCGATGATATTTTTTGGTGACAGGTGATGAGCCCGTCGCCGACTTTTCAAGCCAACGATATAAATCGTACATAAGTTTTTTTTAACTGTTTAACGATTTCCGATCACCCAGCCACTCGGCTATCGTGAGTTGTGTGATGAATATGAGTATTTTGGACTCGAGTCATGTTTATACGTAGATCGGTTCTTAAGTAAATAGGATAGTACAGGTCGTCTAGCGCTCTGTATACTCCAGTATTGGGTATGTATTGAAGATATTAATAAAAAGAAAGTTAATGAACATAATTAACCAAAGTTTAAAGGTATATGTAAACCGTATGCAACATTAGTTTCGATAAAATTCCCAACAATGCTTGAGCGATGGGGGCTCGGGCGGCCACAAGGGAGCCTTTCATCACGGCCCCTTATGAGCCCGGGTTGGATTTTGTTTTAGACTTTAAAATCCAATTATATATTTGAATAAATGATAATTAGGATGAGGCAGTTTTTATGAACCTTGCTACTTGAACGATATAAGCAGTGGTGTATCTTAAATGTAAAATTTGGTAGACTTATAAGATAAAATAGTTTTTGATTGTTAAATAAAATAAATTAATATCTTCATGCCAATCCAGGGGTAGACAGAGGTCTAGTCTTGACAATAAAGTCCCTTTGAACCACCTTCCACCGAAGATATTTTCGGGACAACGTGGCAGGTGGTAAGCCCGTCGCCGTCTTTATGTCCAAGTCAGCGATATAATTCGTACGTAAGTTTTATGACATAAACACAAAGTTTTTTGTACATAAGGGTTATGAAATATTTTTAGAAGTTCAAGGAAGGTTTAGATGGTGTGAAAATATATAAATATAAAGTGATATAATCAGATGTATATAAACTGCTACGAACGTAAGTTTATTTTAGTATTAAGTAACGTAAAGTTTACTGCAGGACGTAGTTCTCTTCCATAAAGGAAGGATTGCTAACAGATGTAGAAAACAGACCGTATTTTATCCTTACAAAGATAAATTCTTGTGTCACAATCTTTTAAATATCTCTATCGATTTTCCTAATTCTTCATTTTCTCTATACACGCACGTCTACTCCGTTTACTTCTGACACTCCCCTCTTCGAGTAATTTGCTCACACGGGCTTCGAAAGTTACCTTTTAATATTAACTACCGCTCTATTTATTTTCTTCGTCACTCGGACTTCACTCATTTGCTACAAACCATTTAAATAATTTATTGTTTCTTTTAAAAACATTTAAAACTTTATTCTGTCTCTTTCACTTTCCAAACGCTTGATAGAAATAAAATATTTGCGCAAGTCATCCTTCCACGTTTAAGCATTATTTATAAAATTTGTTGGCGTTTATGAAAACTTTCCTTTATATATTTTCTTTAACAAAACGTTAATTGTGGGAACTATTCGTTAAAATCTCTCAAAGTGTAACTGTGCAAAAGAGATCATTAAAATAAAGATATACCATTCAATTTAATACAATCAATTTTACTAGATCGAGCTTTTCAAAATTATTGTATAAACTAAATTAATCTTTAAAATCCGGGGCATAATATTCATTTTTCTTAAGCAACAATTTTAAAGCACCTAAAGATAAAAAAAGTTAAGGTAGTATTGTAAATGTAATAAAGATCATAATTTTACAGTTGGAAATCGACTGACTGATCATATGCAAATACAGGTTACTCTTTAGACCGAAGAGTTCATAGGGGATGAGGGATAGATGTGAAAAGACGGACTTCGGGGATTTAATACGAATTAGGGGCATAGTACCCCAGGCTATTGATACCAGAAAAATAATTGTGTTAGGAAACTATTGCTAGCGTATCTCCCATTCGAAGGTGGTAAACTCCTTCACAGTCCTGTGATGTCTGCATCTAGCACCACAAACAGCTGTTTTCCTGTAGGTATAATAGGAGGCGATGTAGGGTGACTAGGGTTTATTATTTGCAATTACTACTCTAGCTAGATGAAAACTAAGCAGACAACTAAGAGACTGAAAACTAAGAAGACAGAGGTTGGCAGATTCTGCTTTGTGGATTATGCTATGTGTAAGTCAAGAATTTCGAGTCGAGAGACCAGAGTTCAATTCTAGGTGGCAGGCTCGTGATAAGTTTTTTAAAACACCAATGGGTTTTTTTAAAACTTATGTACGAATTATATCGTTGGCTTGGTCATTGAGACGGCGACGAGCTCACCACCTACCACTGGAAGGAACTGGAAGGTAGGTCGAAGGGACTTAATTGTCTAGACTAGACCTCTGTTTACCCCTTATTGGGAATTGCGGATATTTCTTTTTTCAAATATTACCTATTATCGTTAAATTCGACACTTATCAATCTGCTGCTGCGTCAAATGCCACGAGGCCAATAGATATATAAGTAAATAAATACGTCATTGCTCAGGCAAAAACTCAATAGATTGCTCCAAAAAAGGAAGCAATTATAAATACTTCAAACAACTACTATATACTTAAAACAACCGCATCCTGCGCGTGCGCCGCATTAACACACTAGCGCCATCTATCAATCACCGGAGCGCATTACACCTTTCATGTTGCGCCTGACTAGTGATAGATGGCAGTGTTTGACGACAGATTTATTGCCTCACCGATATTTTTATACACCGTCTGATTAGACACGATAACATTAACGCTAGCAACTAACAAATAGAAAAACTTTTAATCTTGCTTTGCCCGAGACTTTGTTGTTAAATGTTATGAAAACTTCTAATCAATATTAACCATAAAAACTATAAAACAAAGGGAAATAATAATTAAAATTTAGAACTAAATTTAATTTAAAGTTAAGTGGTACAGATAGTATTATGTTACATATAGATAATATTTATAATACAAGTAATGGATACTTGTCTCATTACAGTGATAGGGAGTAATTTCACAGGCTCAAAGGTTAAGTTTAAACATTGTCACGACACAAAAAGTACTAGCAATGTAAAAGATTTAAAAAGGACTACCAATGGTCCACTATTCAATAAATGACTTTCACAATGAAGAATACAAAATAATAGTCCGTGCCACCACCAGAAAATAGTGGAACAGGAGATTCGAAGAACCTCGACTAACCAAGAGAACTTGATCTTTCCAAGAGTAAGAGACCTCACTGGAAATCCAAATTATGTCTGAAACTGGAGTTGCATAACGATAACGTAAATAAGTTTATTTTAGTGTGACATTTAGGACGCTCTTGCTTGCAGTAGCTTATAATTAACTATAAAAATGTTTAGTGCGTTTCTAAAGGAATTGAATCCGCGACTGGTTGCAGCCGCTGGTGACAAGAGGGCTCAGGTTCTTTTCTCGCCATTCAACGTGAAACTTTGTGCACTTTGTCCCAAATAGACTTCGGTGAAAATACCTTGAATGGATTTAACTGAGTAGATCTCTGTCTACATCAGCATTGCGAAAATATATACATATGTATTTTGTCACGCTATTCCCAATACTTGAGTAGACAGACGTCCAGACAATTTAGTACTTTCGACTCCCATTTCACCGAAATAATTATACAGGACAACGTGACAGTTTGTGGGCCTGTCACCGTCTTTATGTCCAAGCCATAAAAAAATATAAAAAAAAATTTAATTTTTTTTATTATGTCCAAGCCAACTTTACAAATTCTACAAAAGTATTGAATAAGCTCTCATAAACGAGCATACCGTCTCGAATTCTGATCACGCTATCACCCTGCCTGACCTGTCGTATTTTATGTTCGAAAATAAATAGAATCTAGTATCATTCATGGAACATATACAATGTGACCTCTTCCTTCGAACGCGGCTAATTAATAAAAGTTGAGTCATAAATAAACTGCGGGGTGGATGTAGATGGCTGTTAGCAAAAACTGTTAGGATCATAAAGCTGTCAACGGATGAGCTACTGCCTTTGTTGCTATACTTGCGATGTTTCGTCGTGGCACGCCGATAAATCTAATATGAGAACAATTTGAACGCGGTCGGTGGGCGGGTTAGGGGGGCTCTTTTTACCGTGGACTTTGGAGGAGTTACACCGACTTGTGTATGATTTGTACTTCATTGCTATGTGTTGCAATATATAAATAAGAAATATCTTCGCGCCATTCCCAATACAGGGGTGGACAGAGGTTTAATCTAGACCTAAGTCCCTTCGACCCATCTTCCACCGAAGACATTTTTCGGGATAACGTGACAGGTGGTGAGCCACCTGTCACGTTGTCTCGAAAAATGTATAATCGTACATAAGTTTATCGTATAATCGTAATAAGTTTTTAAAAAAAAAAAACGTTTGCTACGAGCCGGCCAGCTGGAGATCGAACTCGGGTTACCTGACTCGAAATAAGATAACGCGAACGCTTTCTTTATAACACAAATAAACGGTAAAGTCCTATCGTCTAAAAGTGCTGGGGTTTTATTTATTTATTTATTTATCTTCACGCACAATCCCTGACGGGGTAGCCAGAGAGAACAGATCGCCAAGTGTCACGATCCCTACATACTTCTTTCGCTTCTTTCAGATTCATCATCTTCTTCATACATGCACGTCTAGGTATCCGAGTACTCTTGACCCTCCTCTCTTCGAGCAATTTGCTCACATGGTCTTCGAAAGTTAATCTCGGTCTACCTCGACACCTTTTAATATTAACTTTCGCGCTATATATTTTCTTCACCATTCGGTCTTCACTCATTCGCTCAACGTGCCCAAACCATCGAAGCACGCCCTTATCCATTTTTGAGACAAGGTCATCTTTCAAACCTGCCATATTGCGAATCTCTTCGTTTCGTTTTCGGTCGGCCATGGTAAGGGGGTTTTCATACGTCTAAACCGTTTAGTTTAAGTCAGGGAAATATTCACGGAAAAACGTTTTAGTCACGATAGCCGAGTGGTTGGGTGGTCGGAATTTCGAGTCGAGAGACCCAAGTTCGATCCTCAGGTGGCAGACTCGTACCAATGGGTATTTCAAATACTTATGTACAAATTACATCGTTGGCTTGGACTTTAAGACGGCGACGGACTCACCACCTGTCACGTAGTCCCGAAAATATATTCGATGGAAGGTAGGTCGAAGGAACTTGATTGTCCAAACTAGACCTCTGTCTACTCCTGGAAAATGCGTGAAGATATTTATTTATTTTTATGTATATTATATTACTGATGAATCGGGGATGCAAGGGTAGAGTAGATAGCTATTGACGATCAGGTATAGATAAATAAATGTATAGTAAATAAATATATACATAGATAGGGACCACATCACATACTGACATGATCCCAAAGTAAGCAGCTTAAGCAATTGTATTATGGAATCAGAAATAACGAAGGCACTAAAACACCAAGACTCGAGACATTGTAGAAAAAGTGATCTATTAGGTTAAGCCATCTGGGAATCGAATCCTACCTAAGACCATGAAAACTGGTGTGTACCCCACGGAGATCGTCGATTTTAAACAATATTGTATAAAATGGTTTTTCATTGTGATTCATTGAATGTGATCTCAGTACGTGAAATTTTAGGAACCAACAACCGCCTGCGTATAATATCAAAGCAAATATTTGGTGTAGAATTTCAAATTAAGTTATGTTTATATTTCTAAGTTATTTTTTGGTTTTATTGTGTGGATGTCCTACAGTTAAGGTTTTTTCTCTATTTCTTGGTATTATCGCTTACCTGTATATAGAATACAGGTAAACGAAGACACCAATAGATTCGCAGTATGGCAGGTCTTAAACATTTTTTATCACTTAAATAGATAAGAACGTGCTTCGATGTCTTGGGCACGTTGAACAAATGAGTGAAGACCGGATAGTGAAAAGAAGATGAAAGAAATTTAGTTAACAATAAAAAGGGTTGATTTAGAGCCTGACGAACTTTTGAAGATCATGTGAGCCAATTTCTCGAAGAGGGGAGGGTCAAGAGTACTCGTATAGAGTAGACCCCCCCCCCCCAGACGTGCGTATGAAGAACATGATGAATTTAAAAGATGCGAAAGAGGTACACAATGATCGTGACACTTGGCGATCTCTCTTTCTTGACACCCCGTCGGGGATAATGCGTGAAGATATATTAATTTTAAATAAAAGTATTTGTCATTTTCTTGAAAAAAATATTGTCACATTGTGTATGTAACGTGAAATAAGTCAAGATTTTTTTATCTTTCAAGAATTTTCTGAATACAATTTTCCTAAAACAGATGCCCAGTACCTTTCACTATTTTCCACAGAAGCTTAATTGGGACAACATGACAGGTGGTGAGCCTATCACCGTCTCGATAATCAGGCCAGTGGTATAATATATTTGATATACATACGGTGGACGGAATTTCGAATCGAGAGACCCGAGTTCGATCCCCAGGTGCTAGCCCTGCCCAGTAGGCAAAACTTATGTACGAATTATATCGTTGGCTTAGACATAAAGACGGCGACGGTCTCGCCGTCTGTCACGTTGTCCCGAAAATATCTTCGGTGGAAGGTTAGTCGAAGTGACTTAATTTTCTAGACCAGACCTCTGTCTACCCCTGTATTGAGAATTGCGTGAAGATATTTATTTATGTATTATTTTTTGTAATTAATTAGTACGTACATATATAATAATCGCAAAGTTCACATTAAGGCGACCTCACATGCAATGCCAAGCTCGCCCCGTCCCTCGCTGGGGAAAAACGCCCCCATCAACCCCGGGGCTAGTCCATCCGACCCATAAATAATAAACTGGAGCGGTGCGTCTGCAGATAATGGTAATATACGATCCGCGACCATTGGCGTCAAAGCTTTGGCAGTAGAGGACCGGCTAGATCGACTTTAGTGTTTTATGTATGATCGATTTATTATGTTCTATTTGATTTTTGTTTCCTAACTGTGTTACGAAAGCCGAGTGGAAAGCAGAATTCAAGTCGAGAGACCCGAGTTCGATCCCCAGGTGGCTAGGCACGTATCTATGGTGTTTTCGAAAATGATGTACAATTTCATAAGCCACGATAGTCGAGTGGTTGGGTGATCGAAATTTCGAGTCAGGAGAACCAAGTTCGATCCTCAGGTGGCCGGCTCATATCAATGGGTTTTTTCAAAAAAATTATGAACAGTTATATCGTTAGCTTGGACATAAAGACGGCGACAGGCTCAGCACCTGTCGCGTTGTCCCAAAAAATTTCTTCGTTAAGCGATGGGTTGAAAGGACTAAATTATCTTGAGCTCTGTCTACCCCTTTCTAAGACATTTTTTATGTACGATTTATATCGTTGGCTTGGACATAAAGTTGGCAACAGGCTCACCACTTGTCACATTTGTCGCAAAACATGTCTCCGGTGAAAGGTGGGTCGAAAGTACTTAATTGTCTGTACCTTTACAATAAACAGGACTTTTTACAAATGTTATGAAGTACTGCTTTACTCAATTTTTGAACCTATCAACTAACAGGTGCAAGTAGTATTAAGAATTATGTTGTACAAACGTATACACCTCCACACCAGCGAGGCACTGCATCTACAGTCTGGTAACTGGCATAATAAGCTTGTGTTCATTCCTAGTATTTTAATTATGTACATCAGTATTCTTATTAAAAGAATTAATCTTCATATGCAGATTAATTACATTTTCAAGTATACATATATATTGAGATGCCAAAGATACCATATTTATTTCATGATATTTTTCTCGAATAGGTGCTTTAGAATTTTGATTGTATATATTTTTCTTCTTCTTTATTCCCAATCAAGAGTACACATAGTTCCCCCCTAGAATTCGCCACAAAGAACGGTTCTTGCATTATTTTGCAGGTCGCCACTCCATCTTGTGGGGAGCCGTCCTACATTGCGTTTGCCTAAATGAGATTGCCACTCAAGGAACCTTTTTATATTTTAAATAATAGGTCATTAATACATACATTCTGTGAAACCATTGGGATATACGAGTACATTTATAGATAGGGACAGCATAACATCCTTTGCCCTTATCCCAAAATAAGTAGCTAAGGTACCAAAAATATCCAACTGAGAATGCAGAAAAGGTGGTTTTGTACGTTGATCAAACCGGGAATCGAACGTCAGAGATAGCGACACCGTGTAAAACAGAGTGAACACCAATTTTACTATTATAAGCCATTCCTTGTTTTGTTTTTACTTTGTATAGTTTTTTGTATAGTTTACATTGTAAACTAAATACCTGATTAAGCTAGTTAAACACTTTCAGCCTCGTTTGTTTCATTTCCTAGGTTTAGTACGCCGAATGTTAAGGCGCGACGGAATCAAAATATCAAAATCAACGAAAAGGTAAACCTTTATTACGTGAAAGTTTGAGAAACGGCCCGTAATTCACGCGCGCGTCGATCCCGCGCTAAAATACGAACGAACAACGTCGCACGATTCGCGGATCGAATAAATTACAAAGATATATTATTATTATTAAAATTTCGGCGCGAACTTTTTGAACGTTAACTTTTGAACGTTGCCGTGTTGGTGGCACATCGGGAGCTTTCGCAGGCGTAAACACTTTGAGTGACTTTGATTTTCTTTTTTTAGTTTAGTTTATTTATTCATAAATTGTGGTATGATTAGCTTAGTTATAAGTGTAGTGTCGTCGCTAGAATATTCTTACTCCTTTCTTCCCGTGAATGTCGTAAGAGGTGACTAAGAGAAAAGCCTTGAAATTCCATAAGCTGCCGTCAGATGGCGGAGTAGCCAATGTTGAAACATCAAAATTAAGCATAACAGTGGCGGGCAGCAGCGGGCAGGCGAGGTGACAATCTGCCAAAAGAAAGAAAAGAAAGAAAGAAGTTTATTTATCGTCACAACAAGTAACAAATTATAACATAGTAAAAACTCCAACTAAACTGTCGGTCCTTGTCTCAGGAGTGGTTTCCTACAGTAGTCGAATGGCGGCCTGAACTTGAGACTTCATGTTTGGCAGTCTAAACTGTTAAGCTATAGACGCTAATTAATTGTGCCACATCTAAGTCCGTTAGAGGGCTCGTATGTGTCCTTGGAAATTTTTGTAAATTTTTTTCTCCTGTACTTTTTTAACAATCGCCAGAATTTTTTCGCAACAGAAGAGATTTTTTTACCAATTGTGCACAACTCCCAATTCAAATTAACAGGCAACTTGGCAACGTGAGATGCCAAACAATGATAAAATATCTCCGCTGGTTCCGCAAAGATACGCCCGCGTCGAGATGGCAGTGGAGGAGCGCGGCTTCCGGTGTAAATCATAATGACTTAAAGCCTATCTTGAGATATTGGGTCGTCAATTATTATAGGGCACGGTCACGTGATCCCTAATGTTTAGTAATAAAACTTTTTTTTATAACACACCGTCATTTATAACTCCTAATTGCATGCTTCGGTTGGTGTTCATAATTTTATTTACATGTCATTTTCGTCACGATAGCCGAGTTCGACTAATGGTTTTTTTTTTCAAAACTTATGTACTATTTATATCGATAGCTTGGACGTAAAAAGGGCCACAGGCTCTCCACCTGTAACGTCCAAAAAAATGTCTTCGGTGAAAGGTGGGTCGAAAGTACTTAATTGTCTGGTACCCCACTATTGGAAAGAAGGCTTTCTTTTCCTTAGTCGTCGTCTCTTCGACTCCCACAGGAAAAATGTTGGTCGTATATTCCTAGCCTTAGCAACTCTGCAAAACTGTTAACTTCAGATTAATTTAAATATTGCCTAAATTGAAATTTACATTTCGATAGTTGAAATAATCTGCAATTTCAAATTGAAATTACGAGAACCCTTTCAAAAGACGTTAAATGGTTTGACAACCAGACGTGGCTGACTGTCGTGAGACGTTAAAACTGACTGTGTCATGTCTAAAACCAGAGACGAGTAGACATTTCAATGAATTATATATTTTATTTAAAATAATGTTATTACTATTGTAAACTTAAACACTCGCCTTCTAGCCATTTCCCGTGAGGGGTGACGGCAGCAGAAAATATACAAGATACTACTACATAATAAAAATATCTGAAAGACATTTGAAATAAAGGGGTGGACAGAGGTCTAGACAATTAAGTCTTTTCAAATCACTTGTCACCGAAGACCTTTTGTGACACCGTGACAGGTGGAGAGTATGTTGCTGTCTATATATCCAAGCCAACGAAATAAATCGTACTTAATATTTAGAAAAAATAACCATTTTTACGATCCTTGAGGATAGAACTCGGGTCTCTTGATTCGAATTCCGATCACCCAACCACTCGGCTGTCGTGACTTTAGTCTATAGTATTGTGTATATTCTGCGGGGCACTTTTACAGGCTGTTATATATTAGTGTACTAGTGCTAATAGAAGCACAGATCAAAAGGAAAAATCTCTGTGCCAATGGTGTCGTTGTCTGAGTTGTTTACTGTTAAAGGTCAATAGTAGTCTTCACGTTAGGTAAACCTTGGATTCGTCAGGGGGCGTACCAGATCTATACTAGTTTCTGCGTCATCGCTCTCTAAGTTTTGATCTAGTGTTTACGAGATGGTTCGTTACTAAATACTTTTTTTATTATTTTTATTTTAGTTTAGTGAAGTAAGCAGACATGTAAGCATCGGGAGTGGTTAAAATAAGAGAGTGGTATAAAGTGTGAAAAACAGTAAATTTGCAGGTAAATGGTTATTACAACCCAGTACTAAATACTTTTTTTATTATTTGGTTGTTTGTACTTTTACTAATAATTCTAATAATAAATTAAAACATTTAAAGAATAATCATTTTAATATTTCAATGATCAAAATCAATAAAAAAGCGCCATCTATGAATGAGCCTAAAAATTACATAGTACTTCAGTTATGGTCTATGACCATATAAATACCGCCATCTGTAGGAATGTTCCCAAACTACAAAAAAATATGATACTGAGGACAGTGTTGTAAAAACAATAATCATTCATAAATGCATCTGTAGTTAAAATTCAATTCACAATCTAGTGTGGATATAAGTTAAGGTCTATGACCATATTATAATTAGCGCCATCTATATATCGACAAGGAAATTAGTGCTATTGTAAAAAAGTAGTTATATTGTCTTACTTTTGACTAAACTAATCAGCACTACAAGAAAAGGGTCTCAATTATGTATAAAAATGTTTAAAATTATGATGTTTCTTAAAATATTTTCGAAATACCACAAAATAATTAAAAAGGAGCTACACGATTTATTGCAATTTATCCGTCGAAATACCGCTAGGTGGCAGTAGAGAGCTAAGTGATGCCATTTTCGCCTGGTTCTTAGGTTTCTTGTACACTGGGGATTTTTAAAATATATTGTTATAAATAACTGACCATTAATTTCTTATCACTACTTAAAACTGCTCAAAACAAGGTAATTTATTAATTTTTTGCTTTTTAGACACACTTACCACAATTATAGAAGGTGGGCCGATGTCACAAATAACATTAATTCATTCTTACAATTTTTGTTCTTGTTCATATTATATTATTATGGATATTCAACTCTAGAATTATACGTCTCGATGTATTTTTACCCAACTACAAAATAAAAGAAGTTATCAATTCTATTATGTGACTTACGATAACTTACCTAAATGCGTATTTCTTATGATACTTTTTCAAAATAATAGGCTATAAGTAGCGAAAAGTTTTCCTTAAATTTTACGAACAAATACCTAAGAATGGAGTAATATAATAGAAATTAAAGTTTCTTATGAGAAGTCACGGTAGCCGAGTGGTTGGGTGATCGGAATTCGAGTATAGAGACCCGAGTTCGATCCCCAGGTGGCAGGCTTGTACCAATGAGTTTTTTTCCAAAACCTACATACGATTCATATCGTTGGCTTAAACATAAAGACGGCGACGGGCTCACCTCCGGTCACGTTGTCCCATAATATTTTCGGTATTGGAATGGAATTCCCTGTATTGGGAATGGGGTAAAGATATTTATTTATTTATTTATTATTTTAGATTTATTATTTTAGATTTTCTTATGGGGTTTAGTGAAGTAAGCAGACATGTAAGCATCGGGAGTGGTTAAAAAAAGAGATTGGTATAAAGTGTGAAAAACAGTAAATTTGCAGGTAAATGGTTATTACAACCCAGGACCACTGGCAACCTAAGACGTTAGTGTATCTGTCATCACCTCCAAGGACTAAGATGGAATACCTAATAGTTGCGTGAAAAATTAGTGCATTCCGATGGACATCAATTTTTAATCTGTTGTTTAACGGGAGATATATGAAGCTTCGCCAACCTATAAATAAATAAATAAATATCTTTACGCAATTCCTAATACAGGGGTAGACAGAGGAATGTCGAAAGGTCTTAATTTTCAATACTCAGTATTGGGAATGACGTGAATAATAAGTACTAAAAAATAAATAAATAAAAAAATGACGTGAAGATATTTTTTATAATAGAATCAGGGACGTCACGTTTTGGAATGACATCATGGGCAGTTCAGTTAACGCGCCTAATTTCAGCAACTCTAAGGTCACTCAATCGCGGGATTTTAGATATCCGGCGTTTCCAAATCGCGGAGTACACGAACGCCCTTAAGATAGCTTATATATAGATATCCCGTGGCCGTGTTATTTATCGCGCCATTACGAGGAGGAGCCTTAAATCATCACGTGACGTCACCCTGGCTGCAACGTGCGCCTTAATGAATGGTGGGACGCTCGCCGCTGAAACTTTTTTTTATGAAGCTGTTCAGAGAGCACTTAGCGGGAAAATCTATTAGATAGGGAGAAGAATGAAAATGAAGCGTGTAGCAGTTGTTCGTCGCTTTGTTGTACTCGTTATGGAGATGTTTATGTGGTGGAGGTAATTACAATTTTGAACTTTGTATTTATTTTTAACATGTAAATGAAACAGTAATAAAACCCTGCTCCTTCTTGACAGACTATCAAGATTCCATTGCAGAACTTAGACGGCCTCTAAAATTTTCCAGAAAGAACGATCCTGAGCCACCTTCATCCATTGTTCATTAAACTACATATAAATTTCTACAACTTCTAAATATAAATTAACAAAAATCATATCACTACGATATTTCTTCGAAAAAGTTTTCTTCTACTTTTAGTGGAAAGAAGAACTATAGAGTGAAAGAAAAAGACTAAAGAATTAAAATAAAAGAGATCATTGATATTATATAGCCTTTTACTCCAATCCTGTAAACCATAGCTAATAACAATAACAAACCGAAACACAGCAGCCCAGTCGTTTTACTTGTCATGCGTGGTCAAAGCGCTGCAGTGAACTATAAAATATAAAAAACTGTTAAGAAAATCATTCTATATTTGAAACATAGACATGTCGAATAAAATTTGTTCAAAACGTATGCATAGCACCACGATCTCAGGACCAGTGGTGAACAATCTGGTTTTCATTTTGTTTCCAGCTCTGAAGTCCATCTCTGGTCCTGTCTCATTGATTACAATTCCATGACACAAGTGCTTTAGCTACTTACATTGGAATCAGGGTTGCCCTGATTCCAATGTAAGTAATTATGTGTTGTCCCTATATATGTACGATTAAGTTGAAAAAATTATCTTAACACTATTACCAATACTGGAGTAGGCAGAGGTCCAGACAATTAATTAATATCGTCCCATCTTTTACCGAGGATGTTTTGAGGCAACTGGATAGGTGGTGAGCCTGTCCAGTCAACGATATAAATCGCACATAAGTCTTGAAAACCCATCGTTATGAACTAACCACCTGATGATAGAACTTGGGCTTACCCAACCACTCGGCTATCGTGACTGTGTGTAAAAAGAATATTTCCGGTAGCGCATACGTGCTCCAAAAGGAGAAAACGAAATTAAATTATAATAAGAAAAAGCATACGACAAAGCGGGCACTCCTTTCAGATGATATATAAAATGTGACAAACGCAAAAATACCCCCCCAACAAAGCGCATATATTATGGACATTATCGCTTCTCTTGCCCCACAAAAGGTTGAAAAGTCGCGTTTTGCACGTATCGTGTTATCGTCGCTCTGTTCGTACCCTTACGTCGGAGGGAGAATTACACAGGGCGGTTGGGCAAGAGCGACAAGCGAGAACGAGATGTTAAAAAACATATCTTTAGGCCATTCCAAGTATAGGGGTAGTTAGACGTCCAGACAATTAAGTCCATTCGATCCACCTAGCTCCGAAGAAATTTTTTGGTACAACGTGATAGGTGGAGAGCCTGTCGAAGCCAATGGTTCGACAATAAGTCAGCGAAATTCGAGGTTAAGTTTTTGAAAAAAAAAAAAACCTATTGGTATGAGCCTGCCACCTGATGATCGAACTCGGATCTCTTGACTCTGAGAGAAATAAATTAAAAAAGATATATTAATAATAACCGAGACTAACTTTCGAAGCCCATATGAGCAAATTGCTGAAAGAGGTCAAGAGTACTCGGATACCTAAATGTGCATGAGTGAAGAAAATTATAAATGTAAAAGAAGCTGAAGGTACTAAAGGACCGTGACACATGGCGATCTGTGCTCTCTGGTTACCTCGTCAGGGATTGTGCTGTGATAAATAATAAAAATTATAATAATAGCTTTATAGGGGACTTTTGTTATAGTGATCGTCTTAAAAACCTATTCAATGGAAATAAATACTTTGATTTTGAGGTCAATGCCACACTTAGCTACTTTTATTGACAAAATAGCTCTGTAACAACTTTTGTGTGTTAGGAGGGTACAAAAGACCAGTGTAACGACTGGTTATAAGGAATTTGGTCTTAATGCCCGGGTGAAGATACCTCGTACGAATCTGCAACCTTGTTCACGAGAAGTTGGTGGCAGATATTAAAAGCTATAGCCACTTACCATGGACCGTAAGTCCGATTATCAAATACGTTTGGAGGTAATAACGCCGTTTTGGAACGTCTCCGCGATCTCCTTTGTCTTGCGCCAAACATTTACTTTCGAGGGAGAATTATCAGGAGTCGTTCAAATGATTTATGTACACAATTATTGGGTTATTCAGGTACGATGTTTTGCGATCCGATTCAACTCAGATAGAAGTTTTGAGACAATGAAGCTTAATTTACTGGCGTTCAAGACTGAAATGTTAATGAATGTGCTAAATATTAGGGAACAGAAAAAGACAAATCAAGGGCATTTTCTTTGCTAACAACAGTGTAAGAAGATGTATATAAATACTATGTTACTAATAATAATCAGCAAATAATTAATTTATAATTTAAGGATCGTGACACTTGTCGATTTGTTTTCTCCGGCTACCCCGTTGGAGATTGTGCGTGAAGATAAGTAAGTTAGTAAGAAAGTAAGCAAACAATTAAATAAACACATATGTAGATGGGGACAATATCATATATTGCTCAGATCCCAAAGTAGCTAAAGCACTTGTGTTATCGAATCGGAAATATCTAAGGTACCACAAACACCCAGACCACCGCCCATATAAACTAAGTAATTTAGCTCATTGACCTATCCGGAAATCAAACCTGAGACCTCAGAGCTGGCTACACCATGTCCACAGGTGTCTACGGCACTCGTGAACAGACAGCGTCAAAATCTTTTGAAAATTTCTCATGAGTTTGGAAAAAACTCATCGTAATTATATCTGAAACGTATTGATTACTCTTCTTCTTCTTTACAGCCTATCAAGAGTCCACTGCTGAACATAAGCCTCACCAATATATTCCACAAAGAACGGTCCCCAGACACCTGTATACATTAAGTTTCCGCAGCATTTCGCAAAACGTCATCACGTCTAGTGGGAGTTCGTCCTACACGTTCGTTCGTACTGCGTTTGCCAAAACTAGTTTACCCCAGATACGTATGCGGGTGTGGATGTCTTGATTATTATTATGAATAAGTAAAATAAATATCTTCACGCAATTCTCAATACAGGGGTAGCCAGAGGTCTAGTCTAGACAGATAAGTCCCTTCGATCCACCTTCCACCGAAGATATTTTCGGGATAACGTGATAAGTGGTGAGCCGGTCGCCGTCTTTATGTCCATGCCAACGATATAATTCGTACATAAGTTTTTGAAAAACTCATTGGTACGAGTCTGCCACCTGGGGATCGAACTCTGGTCTCTCGATTCGAAATTCCGACCGCCCAAACACTTGGCTATTGTGACTTTTTATTATTATTCTCGCATAATCCCTGAGACGATCTTCATCGTACCTCTTTCGCTTGTCTCAAATTCATCATTTTCTTCTTACACGCAAGTTAGTCAAACGAGCACTGGTGATCCCAGTATTGATGGTTTAAAAAATCCACGATGATATAACAAACGCCTTAATATCTTCATAATTTATACCTAGAAACCATTTCGATCAACATTGATTTGAAACAGAAGAAACCGCTTCAATCAACCCAATCGTTTAGAAGCCATGACACAGGAATATTCACAGACACAAACGTACAGATTAAGCTCATACCTGCGTATTATTTTTCATTTCTGAGGTTAAAAGCGATGGTTTTCAACCTAATAATGTATACAACTAAAAACATATTATTTTATTTTGGTTTTCAAAGGACTTGTTGCATTTTGTATATTCACTGATAGTATCAACGTTAGAACATCCTCTTCCTTTCCCGTAGGTGACGTAATAGGGGGACGAACGTAAAAGCCTTAAAAATGCCATTGGCTAACGAACGATGGTCGGATAAGCATGCAAAAAATACTAGATAAAAATTCAACATATCGGTGATGGATTGTGGCGTCTAAGATGCGAGGTGTCTGGTACTATGATCGTCAATTCGTTTACCAAGCGTAGCGATTATGATAAAGTTTCTAAAAAACAAGAGTTCTAACTCCTATGTATATTCACATTCACTGACCCCTTGATCATATTGTCGACTTTTTAATATTATTTTCTGTTTAAAAATATGAATTAATTAAATATGTTCATAAATAGAGTCACCATAGCGAATGGTTGAGTGATCGCAATTCGAGTCATGAAACCCGAGTTCGATGCCCAGGTGACAGGATTTACATAGTTGGCTTGGACATATAGATGGCAACGGGCTCACCTCCTGTAACGTTGTCCCAAAAATATCTTCGGTGGAAGATAAGTCGGAAGGACATGCCTCACCGTAATTAATAACTATTTATGTTCCCGTCCAAAATGATAAATGCAACATGTAACAAGTTTAAATTCGCCCATTCTTCATCGCTCTCGCGTCTGAAAACTGCAGTAATGCGAAATCTTACACTGACTTCCATTTCGTACAGACGGCAATAGCCCGCGGGATATTCCACACCTCTACTAGAATCTATCAATGTCTGGTTTGCTTACCGCAACGGGCCCGCATAAATCCCACATGTATAACACAATTTTGATATATCATTGATCTATCCGATTGAGGATCACCTCAACACCTAGCCTCAAACTCCCAAAGGACGTCAAACGAAAACTGTATTACTTTGCTTTCCAGTACACACGTTTTCTACGTATAATTTCCTATACATTGCTGGTTTTATAAGGAACAATATTGTAATAATTCATAGTTCAACTGCAATGGATGTGGAAAATGCTTTGCGATAGTAATACTAATTTCTTAAAGCAGCAACGTTAGAACAAAATATTAAAATGGCTTAACTCCTAACATCACAGCAAAGGAAAACTATCTTTGCTTCTAACAAATAAAGCACAATTTTTAAGAAATATCAAGCTACGTTTTGTTGTTTCATGTCAGACAACAAAGGAGATAGTTTGAAAGACAGTTCCTATCAAGCGTTGACAACTACATATTGTTTCGACGTATATTTTATTGGGTAGGTGTAACCTCTGTGTATATGTACTCTTCGAGATTGTCTCCCGTGTAGTTTTCACGCAAACGAACTGATATTGGTAAATGTTTACAATTGATCAAGCATTTGTATGCTGTTTGAAAAATGTAACTCTTACACAGTAAAAACATTACTCATTGAATATAAAGCGCCCTCTTATTTGGCAGTATCTATAAATAAATTAAAAATTAAATAAATATCTTCACGCAATTCCCAATACAGGGGTAGACAGAGGTCTAGTCTAGACAATTAAGTCCCTTCGACCCACCACCACAGATATTTTCGGAACAACATGACAGGTGGTGAGCCCGTCGCCGTCTTTACGTCCAAGCCATCGATGTAATTCGTACATAAGTTTTTGAAAAACCTCTTGGCACGAGCCTGCCATCTGGGGATCGAACTCGAGTCTCTTGACTCGAAATTCCGACGACCTAACCACTCGGCTAGCGTGACTTTTTAACTATATTGTAATATAGTTCAAAATGTTATTGTAATATGTTTACTTGGTAGTATATATCTCGTATTATTTTTATACCTACATGACTTATACAATACTGGTGTAGACAGATGAATGAATGAATGACTGAATACTTTCATTGTACACCACCAAAGAATACAGAAAAAACAATTAAATATCAAAGTAAATCGACTGAACAGATGTCAAGGCAATTAAATCGTTTCGACGAAGACATTCGAATCAAGAGACACGAACTTGGGTCTCTTGACTCGAATTCCGGCCACCCAACCACTCGGCTATGGCGACATTTTTTTTGTATACCTACATGTTGATTCAATCCATAGACCCGTGTTCTATCTCCAGTAAGAGGGCGCATACTAATGAGCTTTTTCGAAACTTATGTACGATTTGTATCGTTGGCTCCCACAACCAATTATACCATTTAAGTATGTATTGTATTGCACCGTCGGTATGTGGTGAAAGTATTAAAAAATTTAATCTTTACTTTTAACTTTTCTTAGTATTTGGATTGCGTAAATATATATTACATATTTACAGAAAATTATTATTATTATTATATTATTACTGATTTATTACTGACGACCTCCGTGGACGAGTGGCGTAAAAGACCGATGTCGCCATCTCGATGTCCCGGGTTCAATTCCCGGTCGGTTCAATGTAGAAAAACCACTTTTTTATATTTTCTCGGGTCTGGCCGTTTGTGGTGCCTTCGTTGTTTCCGATTCCTATATCACAAGTGCTATTGCATCTTACATTGGGATCGGAGCAATGTATGCGATGTTGTCCCTCTATTTATCTGTATGTTTTTATTTACTGAATTTTATATGGATAATTTCCATATAAAATTCAGTATATTAATTAAACACGAAACACGTGTGTTATGTTTTAGCACGTGAGTCTAAATGAAATCTTACGCGTGGTAATACATAAAAATTTAAAATACACGTATACTTGAGAATATCTTTTGTGTTTTACGTCGCCTAAAACTGGATTATTCTGATAGCCTAAATACGAATATATAATAACTTAAGCCAACTGTCATAACGGCTGCGCATGTCCTTTGAACAAATTGTTTTATTAAGACAGCTACAAACATGGAGGTCATTGTATATAAAAAATTATAACCCAAGAGAGATGTAGATAATATCATAATTTTGATAGCTTAAAAAAATTCAAAACAGATCTTTTATGACATCTCAATTTCAAACATCGGATTGATTTATTCATACATGGCAACATTATCTAATACGATAAAAATAAATGAAAGGGCTGAATACAACTGAACCTTGGCAGATGACGTCCGAAGAAAAAAAAAACGACGAAATTAAAAAGAAAAACTGGCAATAAATAAAGAGGAGTTATCAGATTGGGCGGGTGTATAACATTTTAATAAATAACTCGTTGGTGAACTTGTGTGTGAGCGGTTCTCATTTTTTTTTTTCAAATTAATAATAATACGAAATAAATCAATAAAAGAATGGAAACATTTCAGAACTGGCTCCGCTTGAATGATTTGTTGTAATGCGAGTGTTCGGTGCCGTCTGTCGGTTGCTTCGGCTCGGAGTAAGCGCTCTTGATGCTTTTTATAATGAAGTGTAATTCTTTGTTTTTTTTTCTAAGATTCTATTTATTAAGGTTGATTTTAAATTGAAGACGATGCAGGCCGCCAAATTATGAATGTATCTGTTAAAACCAAAAAAAAAGACAATCTTAGGCTGAAGTACAATTTTTTTCATCCATTGTTCTAACTACCTAAATATTAGAGAACTCTTTTTAAAACTCTTTGGATAATGTACTCTGTGAGATATGCGTTTTTAATTGAATATTTTTTAATTGAATAAATAGCTATTCTCTTTCCTCGATTTTATTTTTAGATTTACAATTATTTATTTTAGCCAAGTAGAGTATACGAAAGAAATGAAATTAAAATAAATAAAAGATTATACTTTAGAATAAATTGTGATAATCATTTTCTTATATATCTTTAATGTATTTTTTATCGCTTTCGCCGATTTTTTTTTAAATATTTGTCGACCCCTGTGGGCGAGTGGAATACATTCTGGTTTTATTAGTGTCGCAAACTCCAACTCGGCACGAGTTCGATTCCCGGTAGGATTAATGCAGAAATCACTTTTTCTACTATTTTTCGGGTCTGGATGTTTGTAGTTCCTTCGTTGTTTCTGATTCCGTAATACAAGGGCTTAAGCTACTTACTTTGGGATCAGTGCAATGTATGTGATGTCCCTATAAATGTATTTGATATTATCTATACAATATTTTATAATTACTATCTCTAATTAAACAAAATCTCCCTATATTAATACGTAAGTAAACCGCTGAAACTCTGTTCTTAACTTTATCGTAAATTACCAAAATGCATTCAAGTATCAACTAATCCGGAGCAGCGCATAGCAAAAGCTAGTCCTATATCAGTTGATATCGACTGGAGTCGACTCTAGATCTCCGTCCCACCTCCAATAAAGTGCTGCCATCAATTCAGGCGATGGCGAAGAGGTTTCTCCTACCTCCGACACTCGGGGCGCGGTTGCTATGACGGATGGCTGGGTGGCCGAACGGGCAAAGGGAGTTTTAATTAATAATTTGTTAGTCAGTTATAGGGAATTGAGGATTGCGTTTTGACGGATTTTATTTAGTGCATGCATATAGTTCTTTTCATCAAGGTATTATACGATTATTTTGAGCGTTAGTAATACGAAATAATTGGATTTTATTGATTCAACAATACAAGAGTTCGAGCTGAATGGTTGGGTGATTGAAATTCAAGTCCAAAGGCCTGAGTTCGTTCCTCTGGAGGCTTCCACCAACGAGTTTTTTCAAAATTTATATACGATTTGGATGTAAAGACGGCTCACCACCCTGTAATTTTATACCTATTTATTTATTTATACTTTATTGACACCTTATAAAAGGTAACAATGAGCGGACTTAATGCCTAATGCGAGTAGCATTCTCTACCAGTCAACCCTGGGCGAAATAGAATAAACGGCAGGTGTGTTAAGTGGGTATAATTATCTCGATATAAAATATTTAATAGATATATACGCAGATATTATTTATTATAAATATACACATACCATAAATATATACATACCAATATATACACATACCAATATACTTATATATACATAACACATTGTCACAAAATTTTTTTCGGTGAAAAGTAAGCCGAAAGGACTTAATTGTTCAGACCTCTTTCAGTAATGGGAATGGCGTGAAGTTATATTTTTTTTTAAATTGGTTTACTGGATAAGAGTAGAGCGTACCAAACAAACCCACTTTCGCATTTAATTAGTACGTAAAGATCAAGCCGAGTGCTTACGGTATGAGTTGGTGAAGAGATCAGCCCAAGTAAAGAATTGACCAAGATTGAAAAATATTTTTCTGATTTTGGCTTCTAGAAAAGATTTGTTGGTTACACTTAGCTGACATTCGTGTTCCTATTATCTTCACCTCTAATACCCCATATAGTCAAAGCTCTTGAATTTATCTCAGATTAGCTCAGAATTATGTCCCCCTTAACTAATTTTCACCGCAATTCATTTCGGCAATGTGATAGATAGACTATTGGTTTCTTAGTGCAGAAGCAGAGGATGATAGAGAGGATAGAGTAGTAAGTTTAACTCATCGGAATTAAATTTGGAACTCCTCGATTCGAAATCCAATTCCGTGATTACCGCCGATGCCGGCTTTAGAGAGCCCCCCCCCAGAATTGGGGGAAGCGGTGTTTGGGACTCCGGTTACCTGCCCTGCACTCACCAGACGAAACGCAGAAGTTTATTAGACTTGTACTTCGCGCCGGTATTCTGTGAGGTCGTAGTACTTTCCCGGTCGAGCCGGTCCATTCATGCAACAACGAAAGCTGATGCGTGGCTCTACCACTGTTGGATTTAAAACATACTGCATAAGAAAAATCGTTAAGATTTTAACATTCTGTCATTATATCTAAATATGATTTATTCTCGCAATATCAAAATAAATCATATCGATACAGGAAACGTTTTAAATATTAAAATATGCCAGCATCAAAATTCAAACGCTCTACCCTTTCTGCGTCATCTCCAGCTGTCGACCGGAGATTTACCTTATGTGTACCGGCTGCTAAGAAAGCAGAGATTCAATTGCAGTTAGGCAGGCGTCCACAAAACTAAAAAAATCTTACAATATTCTCAAAGGGAAATAAACTTTTTTGAAGTGACATTAAAAAGTCTAAACAAAAACCTTAAAGAACGTATGTAAGTTTTTGTCTATTCCGTAAAGTCTATCATGTTATTGATGATTCTTCTTTGGTTTTGGGAGAGAGAGAGGGAGTAGCATTTAAATAGATAATATAATTATAATAAATAAATTTCTTCACGCAATTCCCAATACAGTGGTAGACAGAGGTCTAGTCTAGACAATGAAGTCCCTTAGACCCACCTTCCATCGAAGATATTTTCGGGACAACGTGACAGATGGTGAGCACGTTGCCGTCTTTATGTCCAAGCAAACTATATAATTCGTTCATAAGGTTTTGAAAAACCCATTGGTAGGAGCCTGCCACCTGGGGTCGAACTCGGGTCTCTTGACTCGAAATTCCGACCACCCAACCACTCGGCTATCGTGACTGTTTAATATAATTATAATATAGCAAAAAAATATCTTCACGCTATCTGCTACATTGCGGTAAACAGATGTCCAGATATTTAAGTCCTTTCTACCAACCCTTCACCGAAAACATCTTTTGGGACAACGTGACTGGTGATAAGTCGGTTGCCGTCTATGTCCAAGCCAATTCAAAAAAAATTATCGGTACTACCCAACTCCGGGAATTACGATAACCAATCTACTAGGATAACGTGACTTCGAAATGATATTTGTTTTTGTGAAATTAGTGCTTAAAAAGCTTAAAAATTAACTTTTTTAAGTTTCTCATTAATTTAATACCAATAAGTCAGTAAGTTTAATACCAAAAAGTCAGTAAGCATGCTTTAAAAATCAAAATGCAACTGTTTCTTCCAACATTACAGACACCTCAGGTATATGCTAAAAGTCCAAAGTACAATCTGTCCGATAGATGGCGCTAGGTGTAGTAATTGTTATGGAAATTTAAGTTTTTCAGATTTTATGACATTGTCAAATTTCTAAAATATATTTTAATATTAAGAATAAATTAAATATATACATATCTTCACGCTATTCCCAATACAGGGGTAGACAGAAGTCTAGTCTAGACAATTAAGTCCCACCTTCACTCAACCAAAGACATTTTCGGAACAACGTGATAGGTGGTGAGCCCGTCGCCATCTTTATGTCCAAGCCAAAGATATAATTCGTACATAAGTTTTTGAAAAACCCATTCGAGTCTGCCACATGGAGATCGAACTCGGGTCTCTCGTCTCGAAATTCCGACCACCCGACCACTCGGCTATTTTTTTTTATTGTGACATATGTTTATTAAGAAAACTTCTAAATCACTTTGTGAGTAATAGAATACATACATAGCAGAATATAGTATATATGACAAGTTATTTGCCTTTGCCTTTTCATATTTGTATTTAATTGAATTCGATGGCCAAGTGGTTGGAACATCGGACATCGAGTCAAGAGACCCGATTTCGATCCTTAGGTGTTAGTTAGTTCAATTAGATCCTTTAATGGAATTTGATTTGGTGTTAACGCTAAGTATAAAAGAATTAATCTGACATCAGATAGATGACGGCATAGAAAGAAAACACGATTTAAAATCGAAAATGAGCATCTCATCATCGGGAAAACCCTTCTCTCCCTTTCTTTGTCTCTCTCGGAGATTTTCGAATAAAAATGGCTCAGAAATTGCCAGTAAGGTATGGTAAGGATGGTGATGTAGTACAAACATAATTTCATTACTCCTTACTCACCGCATATCTCTTTGCTCCAATAAATGTCATAAGTGAAAGATGGGTCGGAAGGGCTTAATCGTCTAAACATCTGTCTACCTCTGTATTAGGTATGGCTGTAGATATAATTTTTTTTTTTTCATTTATGAATTTATCATCTGCAATCAGCAATTTATCTATAGCACGCTGATGATCAAGAATTCCAAATACATTGATGTAATCTTTAAAGGGCGTATAGACAATGCGCCTGCGCACGACCGGACCTAATCATAATGCGAAGCCGACAATTAGGCTTCATTCGTACTGGGCAGTACCACATCACTATTGATTTGTGATTTATACTATTAGTACGCTTCTTTTACACTCGTACTTAAAAGAGCTTTAAAGCTTACGAGTAAGGATCATTTTTAATTGATAGTATCATAATGGCTTTTTCATAAGAAAACGCAGTGGATTATAGAGGATGTGTAGAGTTGATAAAGTTTAAAATACTGTTTTTCAGAATTTGCTTAGTTTTCTACATTTAAAATGATCTAGACATGAGATTGTATGCCTTAAACATATGAATATAAGTCTATTTTTTGAAAAAGTGTTATTCCGAAACATCAGAATAAGGTTTGACTTCGAAATGATATTTGTTTTGTGAAATTAGTGCTTAAAAAGCTTAAAATTAACTTTTTAAGTTTCTCATTAATTTAATACCAATAAGTCAGTAAGTTTAATACCAAAAAGTCAGTAAGCATGCTTTAAAAATCAAAATGCAACTGTTTCTTCCAACATTACAGACACCTCAGGTATATGCTAAAAGTCCAAAGTACAATCTGTCCGATAGATGGCGCTAGGTGTAGTAATTGTTATGGAAATTTAAGTTTTTCAGATTTTATGACATTGTCAAATTTCTAAAATATATTTTAATATTAAGAATAAATTAAATATATACATATCTTCACGCTATTCCCAATACAGGGTAGACAGAAGTCTAGTCTAGACAATTAAGTCCCACCTTCACTCAACCAAAGACATTTTCGGAACAACGTGATAGGTGGTGAGCCCGTCGCCATCTTTATGTCCAAGCCAATTCAAAAAATTATCGGTACTACCTAACTCCGGGAATTACGATAACCAATCTACTAGGATAACGTGACTTCGAAATGATATTTGTTTTTGTGAAATTAGTGCTTAAAAAGCTTAAAAATTAACTTTTTAAGTTTCTCATTAATTTAATACCAATAAGTCAGTAAGTTTAATACCAAAAGTCAGTAAGCATGCTTTAAAAATCAAATGCAACTGTTTCTTCCAACATTACAGACACCCCAGGTATATGCTAAAAGTCCAAAGTACAATCTGTCCGATAGATGGCGCTAGGTGTAGTAATTGTTATGGAAATTTAAGTTTTTCAGATTTTATGACATTGTCAAATTTCTAAAATATATTTTAATATTAAGAATAAATTAAATATATACATATCTTCACGCTATTCCCAATACAGGGTAGACAGAAGTCTAGTCTAGACAATTAAGTCCCACCTTCACTCAACCAAAGACATTTTCGGAACAACGTGATAGGTGGTGAGCCCGTCGCCATCTTTATGTCCAAGCCAATTCAAAAAATTATCGGTACTACCTAACTCCGGGAATTACGATAACCAATCTACTAGGATAACGTGACTTCGAAATGATATTTGTTTTTGTGAAATTAGTGCTTAAAAAGCTTAAAAATTAACTTTTTTAAGTTTCTCATTAATTTAATACCAATAAGTCAGTAAGTTTAATACCAAAAGTCAGTAAGCATGCTTTAAAAATCAAATGCAACTGTTTCTTCCAACATTACAGACACCTCAGGTATATGCTAAAAGTCCAAAGTACAATCTGTCCGATAGATGGCGCTAGGTGTAGTAATTGTTATGGAAATTTAAGTTTTTCAGATTTTATGACATTGTCAAATTTCTAAAATATATTTTAATATTAAGAATAAATTAAATATATACATATCTTCACGCTATTCCCAATACAGGGTAGACAGAAGTCTAGTCTAGACAATTAAGTCCCACCTTCACTCAACCAAAGACATTTTCGGAACAACGTGATAGGTGGTGAGCCCGTCGCCATCTTTATGTCCAAGCCAATTCAAAAAATTATCGGTACTACCTAACTCCGGGAATTACGATAACCAATCTACTAGGATAACGTGACTTCGAAATGATATTTGTTTTTGTGAAATTAGTGCTTAAAAAGCTTAAAAATTAACTTTTTAAGTTTCTCATTAATTTAATACCAATAAGTCAGTAAGTTTAATACCAAAAGTCAGTAAGCATGCTTTAAAAATCAAATGCAACTGTTTCTTCCAACATTACAGACACCTCAGGTATATGCTAAAAGTCCAAAGTACAATCTGTCCGATAGATGGCGCTAGGTGTAGTAATTGTTATGGAAATTTAAGTTTTTCAGATTTTATGACATTGTCAAATTTCTAAAATATATTTTAATATTAAGAATAAATTAAATATATACATATCTTCACGCTATTCCCAACACAAGGATGAACAGAGATCGGGAGAGTTTTATGATCCGTTATTAAATAATAACATCGCATCGTTCCGCATGCAAATAAAATAAAAGGTATAGTAGGCTCATCTGTCACGTTGTCCCAAAATATCATTTAAGGTGGGTCGAAGGGACTTAATTGTCTAGACTAGACCTCTGTCTACCTCTATATTAGGAATGGCGTGAAGATATTTATTTTTATAGTTTCCAAAAGAAAAACTCAATGGCCACGAGGCTCCTTCCTGCGTATCGAACTCGAGTCTCAACCAACCACTCGGCTATTGTCTCAATGACGAATTACGTAATATCAGTTTTCTCCTAATCAAAATACGGGAAAGTGTTTCTTGCGAATATTCTTCCTCGCGGATTATAAATACAACGGACGTGTCAAACAACAATACGTCGTTCGTTTGTCACGCTTCGGTAGTTACGTGTTAATATCTATTCATAAATTGAATTAACACGCGAGTTGTGTGAACGCTGGACCCATCACGCAGAGTAACAGTTCTAAGCGAATAATTATGGAAGAAGTAATAAATAAAAACATAAATAGATTATAATAAAAAAATCAATGAACAATACAAAAAAGAAACAAACATAAAAAAAATCTTAGAACTGGGATCAATCAGAAGAAGCATAAATCAAAGTGAATGCAGTAGAAATGCGATCACTTTGTAAATTGTGCGCCTTAATAATTAATAAATAAATAAATATCTTCACGCAATTCCCAATGCAGGGGTAGACAGAGGTCTAGTCTAGACAATTAAGTCCCTTCGACCCACCTTCCACCGAAGATATTTTCGGGACAACGTGACAGGTGGTGAGCCCGTCGCCGTCTTTATGTTCAAGCCAACGATATAAATCTTGCATAAGTTTTTGAAAAACCCATTGGTATGAGCCTGCCACCTGGGGATCGAACTCGGGTGTCTTGACTCGAAATTCCGACCACTCGGCTATCGTGACGTTTTTTTCGTTTTTCGTTCCATAATGCTTTAGCTACTTACTTTGGGATTAGTGCAATATATGTTATGTTGTCCCTGTATGGATGTTTATTATTATATTTATATCATTCGATACATTTGTGGTGCGATAATGAGTTCGCCGCCTGATTGTAATACATCAGTTCACTACATTTGAATTTATGAATAAATAAATCAAGTGACGTACTCACTGGTTTTCGTGGTGTCGCTAGCTCTGAGGTCCAGAGTACGATTCCCGTACCATTTCCTGATAACCATTTTTCTACATTGTGTTAGATCTGGGTTAGGTAACTTCGTTGTTAGCCATTTCATATCACAAGTGTTTTAGCTATTTACTTTTGTATCAGAGCAATGTGTGTGATCTATTTATAATGACATGTAAAATACTAATAACGATATATGCATTTATTTAACATTTAAAAACAACATTGAACGTCAGCTCACATAATCATTAAATATAGGATCAATAGTGTCAATTTCTTTCAGAAATAATCTTATAAATAAATAAATAAATATAAATATCTTCACGCAATTCCCAATACAGGGGTAGACAGAGGTCAAGTTTAGACAATTAAGTCCCTTTGACCCACCTTCCACCGAAGATATTTTCGGGACAACGTGACAGGTGGTGAGCCCGTCGCCGCCTCTATGTCCAAGCCAACGATGAAATTCGTACATAAGTTTTTTGAAAAACTCATTGGTACTGCCACCTGGGGATCGAACTCGGGTCTCTCGACTCGAAATTCCGACCACCCAACAACTCGGCTATCGTGACTATAATATCTTATAATAACCTTATAATAATCTTATAATAACGATAATGATTACGTCTTAGACAGTACATCAAAGAGATCAAAGCAAGTGAAGCCGCGGGTAAACGCTAGTGGTTAATAAATTATAAGATCGGTTCGCATCGCAGCCAGCCGTCCCAAGTTGGCGTTAGGCGGCAGACGTGCGCGTCCGGGCATCGAAACTTAGTAATTAATACGATAAATAACGCCAAGGGCGGTACGTTGTAAGGCTGAGTACAGTTAAATGGTACAGTTAAACGCTATAAATTGACAGACACTTACTGTATGTGATATTATATTTGAAGACGTTAGACTAATTCTTTTCATTCTAAAACTTTTCATTAAATAAAGCCATAATTGCCAAACTTGGCAAGCGGATTGTCGATCGCAGTACTAGACACTACAGATGCTGCTGACAACTGTCAGCTGGACATTGATTAAGTATTTTCGAGTTGGTTATGTATATCGGTAGACAGCGTTATTTTTAAGATTATTCATTACTTTTGCGACAGAGAAGAAATAGATGTGGTATAATCTTACGAACAGTTATTTCCGGGACAACGTGACAGGTGGTGAGCCCGTCGCCGTCTTTATGTCCAAGCCAACGATATATTTCGAACATAAGTTTTTGAAAACCCATTGGTATGAGCCTGCCACCTGGGGATCGAACTCGGGTCTCTCGACTCGAAATTCCGACCACTCGGCTATCGTGACTATAATATCTTATAATAACCTTATAATAATCTTATAATAACCTTATAATAATCTTATAATAACCTTATAATAATCTTATAATAACCTTATAATAATCTTATAATAACCTTATAATAATCTTATAATAACCTTATAATAATCTTATAATAACCTTATAATAATCTTATAATAACCTTATAATAATCTTATAATAACCTTATAATAATCTTATAATAACGATAATGATTACGTCTTAGACAGTACATCAAAGAGATCAAAGCAAGTGAAGCCGCGGGTAAACGCTAGTGGTTAATAAATTATAAGATCGGTTCGCATCGCAGCCAGCCGTCCCAAGTTGGCGTTAGGCGGCAGACGTGCGCGTCCGGGCATCGAAACTTAGTAATTAATACAACGATAAATAACGCCAAGGGCGGTACGTTGTAAGGCTGAGTACAGTTAAATGGTACAGTTAAACGCTATAAATTGACAGAGACACTTACTGTATGTGATATTATATTTGAAGACGTTAGACTAATTCTTTTCATTCTAAAACTTTTCATTAAATAAAGCCATAATTGCCAAACTTGGCAAGCGGATTGTCGATCGCAGTACTAGACACTACAGATGCTGCTGACAACTGTCAGCTGGACATTGATTAAGTATTTTTCGAGTTGGTTATGTATATCGGTAGACAGCGTTATTTTTAAGATTATTCATTACTTTTGCGACAGAGAAGAAATAGATGTGGTATAATCTTACGAACAGTTATTTCCGGGACAACGTGACAGGTGGTGAGCCCGTCGCCGTCTTTATGTCCAAGCCAACGATGAAATTCGTACATAAGTTTTTGAAAACTCACGAGGTTTCAAGCACTGGGGATCGAACTCGGGTCTCTTGACTCGAAATTCCGACCACCCAACCACTCGGCTATCGTGACTATAATATCTTATAATAACCTTATAATAATCTTATAATAACGATAATGATTACGTCTTAGACAGTACATCAAAGAGATCAAAGCAAGTGAAGCCGCGGGTAAACGCTAGTGGTTAATAAATTATAAGATCGGTTCGCATCGCAGCCAGCCGTCCCAAGTTGGCGTTAGGCGGCAGACGTGCGCGTCCGGGCATCGAAACTTAGTAATTAATACAACGATAAATAACGCCAAGGGCGGTACGTTGTAAGGCTGAGTACAGTTAAATGGTACAGTTAAACGCTATAAATTGACAGAGACACTTACTGTATGTGATATTATATTTGAAGACGTTAGACTAATTCTTTTCATTCTAAAACTTTTCATTAAATAAAGCCATAATTGCCAAACTTGGCAAGCGGATTGTCGATCGCAGTACTAGACACTACAGATGCTGCTGACAACTGTCAGCTGGACATTGATTAAGTATTTTTCGAGTTGGTTATGTATATCGGTAGACAGCGTTATTTTTAAGATTATTCATTACTTTTGCGACAGAGAAGAAATAGATGTGGTATAATCTTACGAACAGTTATTTCCGGGACAACGTGACAGGTGGTGAGCCCGTCGCCGTCTTTATGTCCAAGCCAACGATATATTTCGAACATAAGTTTTTTTGAAAAACTCATTGGTACGAGCCTGGTACCTGGGGAATCGAACTCGGGTGCCTTGACCCGAAATTCCGACCACCCAACCACTCGGCTATCGTGACTATAATATCTTATAATAACCTTATAATAATCTTATAATAACGATAATGATTACGTCTTAGACAGTACATCAAAGAGATCAAAGCAAGTGAAGCCGCGGGTAAACGCTAGTGGTTAATAAAATTATAAGATCGGTTCGCATCGCAGCCAGCCGTCCCAAGTTGGCGTTAGGCGGCAGACGTGCGCGTCCGGCATCGAAACTTAGTAATTAATACGATAAATAACGCCAAGGGCGGTACGTTGTAAGGCTGAGTACAGTTAAATGGTACAGTTAAACGCTATAAATTGACAGACACTTACTGTATGTGATATTATATTTGAAGACGTTAGACTAATTCTTTTCATTCTAAAACTTTTCATTAAATAAAGCCATAATTGCCAAACTTGGCAAGCGGATTGTCGATCGCAGTACTAGACACTACAGATGCTGCTGACAACTGTCAGCTGGACATTGATTTAGTATTTTTCGAGTTGGTTATGTATATCGGTAGACAGCGTTATTTTTAAGATTATTCATTACTTTTGCGACAGAGAAGAAATAGATGTGGTATAATCTTACGAACAGTTATTTCCGGGACAACGTGACAGGTGGTGAGCCCGTCGCCGTCTTTATGTCCAAGCCAACGATATATTTCGAACATAAGTTTTTTTGAAAAACTCATTGGTACGAGCCTGGTACCTGGGGAATCGAACTCGGGTGCCTTGACCCGAAATTCCGACCACCCAACCACTCGGCTATCGTGACTCCTTGAACACATTGAAAATCAAAAAAAAAAATATGAGTATTTATCTATATAAATATATGTATCTAATACACTTACTTATATATATATTTATATAGATAAATACTCATATTATAGATTCTCAATGTGTTCAAGGAGTCACGATAGCCGAGTGGTTGGGTGGTCGGAATTTCGGGTCAAGGCACCCGAGTTAAGTTAAGTAAGTGTATTAGACACTAAGACAGTCAAAGTCAAATAGACAATTATTACATCTTATTTATACATATAAATAAAATTGGAATGACCGTTTGTAATATTGAAATAACCGTTTTTTACTACATGTATATGAATATATACGATACATACACCAATCTTTTTTTATAATTTTTGTCTGTCTGTCTGTCTGTTCCGGGTAATCTCTGAAACGGCTGGACCGATTTTAACAGGAGTTTCACTGACAGATAGCTAATGTTATAAGGAGTAACGAAGGCTACTTTTATTTTAGAAACATAATTAGAGGTCCGCCTTAAGTGTTAAACTGCTGCTTAAGTGTCAAGGACGTGTCTAGCACAAAACAACGATTTTTAGAATTCATGTATTACATTTAATTAGATAATTAGTGTAGTAGCCTAGATGATAGTGACTATGCCTTCAAAGCTACGGGTTGCGGATTCGATTCCCGCTTCGGGCAAATAGTTGAGTGATGAATATGAATGATTATACTCGAGTTACGGGCGTATATATGTATAAGTGTATATGAATACATACATATATAAATATATATCTAAGTAAGACGGCACACGGCGGCTTGGGTACTATGACGGAAATAGATGACAACCTTTCACGTTATCCCAAATACTTTTCGGTGAATAGAGGGTCGAAAGGACTTAATTGTCTAAACCTCTGTCTACCACAGTATGGGAATTACGTGAGGATATTTTTTACATCTGCAGTACTTTTTATTTCTTTCTTATCTTAGTTAACTCTCATTGCGCGCAACTTGTATTAAAATATAGTGCCTATACATATTAGACTTTTTCTTCCTGCAAATAGCAGTGGAAACGTGTTGTGTTTCAGTTAGAAGGGGAGTGTTAGCGAGCGAGTAGAGATAGTCTATGAACCATTCCATCGTAAAGTAAAGAGACCCGAGTTTGATTCCCAGGAGTGAGGCTTTGACCAAACGAGTTTCTTCAAAACTTATGTACGATTCGTATCGTTGGCTTGGATTTAAAGCCTCTCCAACGGACAGGTTATCCAAAGTATTCTCCGGTGATATGTAGGTCAAAGACTAAATTGTCTGGGAAATGCGTGGAAATAAAAAAAAATATCTATTGAAAAAAAAGAAACTGCGCCCGATTCGTATCAATTTTTCTAGCAAAACGTACTTTCCCATCGTGTACACGGCACCTAACAATAAATCATTTCGGGTCGAGCGAGTGACATGACGCCGGCAACTGTTAATTGCTATAAACACAGGAATTTCGGTGAAACATAAGATTTATGTCGTTTTGTTACGCGCTCCTTTCATCCGACGCGGCGAGATAGAAACCTCGCCACGGATGGCGACGCTTTACGTAATCTTTGCCTCTACTATTGCTGGAATGGGATTGTAATGATGAATGTATGGTATAGACAAAGACATACTTTTTAAACATCAAAAAACTTAATAACTATATTTCTTCTCCTTCTTCTTTACAGCCTATCAAGAGTCCACTGCTGAACATAGGCCTCCCCTAAAACTTATTACTGTGAACGGTCCTCTGCCACCTGCATTCATCGACTTCCCGCAATATTATGCAAGTCGTCGCTCCATCTCGTCCAACACTGCGTTTGCCTATATGAAGTTGTCCTCGAAATCCTTTCTTACCCTACCGTAAACTTAACTATACTTACAGCACTGAAATAGATGCAAGGAGTATAAAATAATAAAAATTAAAAGATAAAGGAAGTCAAAGTTATGAATAAATTTGAAAAGTAGATAGATATTTGTTTATATTGTGGGAGTCGACGTCGATTTACACGGCGACCTCCGTGGACGAGTGGCATATACGCCGGTTTTCGAGGTGTCGCCAGCTCCGAGGATCCGGGTATGATTCCCGGTCGGGTCAATGTAGAGAACACTCCATTGTTTCTGGTCTGGGTGATTGTGGTAGCTTCGTTGTTTCCGATTCCATAATAAAAGTGCTTAAGCTGCTTACTTTGGGATCAGATAAGCAATGTATTCAATGTATGTGTTGTTCCTATCTGTGTATGTATTTATTCCAATCTGTGTATGTAAGTAAGTTTGGTAAGAGTCGAGAAGCTAACCTGGAATCAAACTCAGCATAAGCTTTCGCTAATCAACGGGAGCGGTGTTTTTCAGCAGTGCCCAGAATATACTTACTAACGTACCTACTTAACAGCCTGTGAAAGTTTACTGCAGGACATATGCCTCTCCTTTTTAGCCTAGAAAGATTGGCAATCGGAGTACCACGCACCACGCGCCATAGACGGTGCTGCCCGTCGCAAGTCTGTTTAATTTTATTATGGTATTTATAAAATGGTAATCTATCTTTTTCTTTCTCTTTTCCCCAAGTCTTCTCTTGCGACACCCACGGGAAGAGAGAGGAAATTCAAGGAGAAACGCTTGGTGAAATAAGCGATAGTCAAGTAAGCGACGGCGATCGCCGACCCGCTTGCCAAGCGTGGCGATTATGACAAACCCCTTCTTAGTTTTACAGGTTGATATGTATGTATGCGGACTGCCTTCACTAGTCAAAACTTTATAACAAAAATTAAAATTTTATAACAAAACCTTGATTAAATATATTATTTATTGATTTTTTTATTTCTCCATCCCCAACTCCAACTCTTAAAAAGTTTTCACTTGAAAGGTCTTCGAGAAGAAAACATCATACCATAACCAATAATTCAGAAGCCGTTTGAATTCTTAATAGCGCTACGAGAGGACAAAACAGACAGTACATGCGCCACTTAAAAAATAATTGCGCGAAATCAGCTCTAAACGATTGTAGCTGTGCAATTTTTACCGTATCTTAAGCGGCGAGAGCATCATTCGAAGTTTAAATTTTATATATAACCCAAACTTAAATCGATACCCACGGACAACGAAATAATTAACCCACATTACATTCCCATTACTGCGATGCGGCATTCGAGATATGACACTTACATCTCGATTAACTAATGCACCCCATCGTGTAAGTGTTGAAAGCCTAGCACAAACTGCTCAAACGAAAATAGACTTTAAGGTATGAGCTAATTCAAACTAAACAATTTTTAAATTTCTAGTAACTAACACATAAACACATTTCAAATATTGTAAATATGATTGGTTTTTAATTTTCCGATTATAAATTTTCAAAAATAGAACGATTAAAGAAGTCTATGTTTAAGAAACATTCTTTTTTATAATTGTCTTTTTGTATGTCACTGGCTGCTTTTTCTGTTTCTCTGTTATAATTAATTTTGCTAGCTGTGTTGCTCATTGTACGGTGTAGCCGTTAGCCAAGCTAAGAGTTGAAAAGATTTCAGATACCGCATATCGACTTTAATAATAAAGTTTTACGATTTTTAAATTGACACCACGGGCGTCAGTGATATTTTCCTTTCGAACTGTTGACACGTTCGGATTGACCTGATTGGGGCACGCTTCCATTGCCACTCCGGTATCGGTATTTTAATTTACAGGTTTATTTAGGCTTCTTCCTACTGCCTATGAAGGATCCACTGCCACCTGCATCCATCGACTTCCCGCAACATTTTGTAGGTCGTCACTCCATCTTGTGGGGGGTTTAGGCTGTTATATCGCTATTATTGTGTTAAGATCTTTCCAACTCCTTCAAAAACATCTGTGTTAGTAACAGCACATGAAGGAACATGGAGGGATGGCTGTGCATGATAGTAGTCATATGCAGTTATCTCGTCCACGTTTCGTTCAGCGCTAGACTTACTTGCCGCCTATAAATAGTGCTTATTAGATAGATAGATACATACATATCAGCCTCTTGAAGTCCACTGCAGGTCATATGCATCTCCCATAGGGAGGGTTTTCCACAATCGCCACACTTAGCAAGCGGATTGGCGATCGCAGTACCTACCGGACCACTCGCACCTCAAACGCTGCTGCTCATCTTCGGTCTGAAAATTTTGATATGATATTTTTAGAAACGGTTATCCCGTCATGTATCTGTTACCCTAACGATATTCAAGGCTGTTTCCCTTAGTCGCCTCTTACGACATCCTCGGGAAGAACGGGAGTGGCAATATTCTTACGCCGTCACCACCCGGAACATTAGAATATTACGAAACTTATTAGAATATTTCATTTAGATTACCAAGTAACAAGTTTACCTCAGATTTTTTGATTTTTTGTGGTCTTTTGAAGGCGGTTAAATTGTTTTTAAATAAATAAATAAATATCTTCACGCAATCCCCAAAACAGGGGTAGACAGAGGTCTAGTCTAGACAATTAAGTCTTTTTGACCCACCTTCCACCGAAGATATTTTCGGTACAACGTGACAGGTGGTGAGCCCGTCGCCGGCTTTATGTCCAAGCCAACGATATAATTCGTACATGAGTTTTTGAAGAACTCATTGGTACGAGCCTGCCACTTGGGGATCGAACTCGAGTCTCTCGACCCGAAATTCCGACCACCCAGCCACTCGGCTATCGCACCTTTTTTTAAATTGTTTTTAAATTTATCGATTGTGAATTTCAGTCTTGGTAATTGTGAATTGACCTTCAAAATGTTGCAGAATGTTTAGGCATGCAGGTTGTGGAGGATCGTTGCTTATGGCATATTTTAGGGGCCTCCTATATTTAGCAGTGGATTATTGATAGCTGAAAAGAAGCGGAAGAATAATAAGAATAGTCAATATGCTAGAAATCATATTTCCTACTATTTCAATTCTTCTACGAGACTATTTTAAATGTATACGGATGTCGCTAACCAGATCACGCTGTATCTTGAAAACAAAACAAGAATATGATATATTTTATAGTTTATTTTAATGTATTCGCAAATATTTTTCAGGTAGGAATGTAAGTAAAGCTTAAATTTTATTTGACTGACTGAATAGACAATCCTGTACATTCGCAATTCCCAATACAGGGTAGACAGAGTTCTAGTCAAGCCAATTAAGTCCCTTTGAACCACCTTCCACCGATGATATTTTCGGCACAACGTAACAGGTGGTGAGCCGGTCGCCATCTTTATGTCCAAGGCAACGATATAATTCGTACATAAGTTTTTTTTTACCTGCACTCACCAGACGAAACGCAGAAGTTTGTTAAACTTCTACTTCACGCAGGTATTATGTGAGGTCGTGGTACTTCCCCGGTCGAGCCAGCCCATTCATGCAACAACAAAAGCTGATGCGTGGCTCTACCACTGTTAAAGTTTTTGAAAAACCCAATGGTACGAGTCTGCCACCTGGGGACCGAAGTCAAGTCTCTTAACTCGTAGTTCCGACCACCCAACCACTCGGTTATCATGACTTGTACATTTATACAAGATCAGAAATACGGTACGTGCTTTTGGTCTGTTTTTTTTTGCGATGGGCCTTGTCCCTTAGTCTTACGACACTCACGGGAAGAAATGGAGTGGTATACTCTTACGCGGTAACCACGCGGTATATTGGAGACGGTATAACAATGTACCGTGTAAAAGTGGACAGGCTCACACAAAAATATCTTCGGACGACACGAAAATATCTTCGGAGGATGGTGGGTCGAAGGGACTTAATTGTCTAGACTAGACCTCTGTCTACCCCTGTATTGGGAATTGCGTGAAAATACTTATATTAATTATTTATTTGTATAACAATGGAAACGAGCAACTGTTAAATGGAAGCGCGACGACACTGGCGGTACGTTTATGATTATCGCCATTATGTGTGAAAGGTGGCGCTCGCTTGTAATTTTTTAATGTAAACGTTAAGCGAGAGGTCGGAGTGTTGGATCCGTTAACTGCGTGGGGACTTCGCACATCGATGCCGTCGATGGAAAACTTTGTAACAGATATTTGAGCTAATAACCAACTTTGCCTACGCGTAATGGTTTCTTTTATTTACGCGAACATCACACGTTTTAAAGCCTAGCTTAGATCATGTCAATAAAAATGTAACACAATATCGTTTTTTAAGTGCAGTACTAGTTAGTTGCTATTTTCTACGTTTAATTCAAAACTTCTATTGTTTATTACGAATTTATTATAATTAATTGTGAATATCTATATCTACTAAATAAATAGTTTCTATTCTTATCTGTATCGACTACATAAACTGTTTCTAGTACATTTTTAATCGATTTCAAAAATACTGACTACTCGAAAATCTTTTCTTTTTGAAAATGCTCGGAAAAAGAAACAAAATATGTTTCTTTTTTTTAATAAAAAGATTATAAATTGATTTTATCGTATTTTAGTCTGAGAGTTTAAAGTCCCTGTATGACCACGGGTGTCGTGAAGCATCTAAAACGGCGTGAAGGTTTAAAAGAAAAATAAAACGAGATAAAATTCTAATCATTAGTAAATAATCGTTTTAATTAAATTTATTTGTATTCCTTTAAATACATGAAATAATTCTTAAATATTTGGCGGGAATTTGGGGCGCAAAATTTCAAAATACGCCTCTATCTGTAACTTACCCCGACGGCATACTCTTAAGCTTCCTTATTTGAGACCATTTAAAGTAACCAGACGGCATAGTCTGCAGAAGACTTTCAATGCTAAACATACAATAATTTGGTAACCCCTGGTCGATAATATGTTCGATTTTACGTATTGTGGTAGTAAATCTAGGTACCTTCGCAATAGTGACATTGTCATACAGAATTTTTTATACAACGCGGATAAACATTCGAATAGGAATAATATACACATAATATATATAAAAAACGGTATGTAAAAGTTTACTGCAGGACATAGGACTCTTCTGTAAAGGAGAAAATATCTTCGGTGGATGGTGGGTCGAAGGGACTTAATTGTCTAGACTAGACCTCTGTCTACCACTGAATTGCGTAAAGATTTATTTATTTTAAGATATGTGTGATTCAATGATAAGTAATAATTAAATTCCGTTCTATTTTTATTATAGTTTCGACAGACCCATACAGATTTTATAATACAAATATTTACATAAAAGCATTTATGTATATTTCATTGTTTGAGTGTTAGGATATTTGTTACTTAATCACGTTATAAAGGACTGAACAGATTTGACTGAAATTTTAGACACGTATGATTCATAATCTGTTATACCATATATAACTTTCATTCGAGGAAAATATTATAGGAGTAATCCACACAGTATCCTTGCGTTCATAATTTAAATTAGTTCTTAATCTTAAGTTGGACATCACTCTTTGGCGATAAGACTGCCATATTAACAAGCTTTTATTAGAGTGATTGAGGAAAAAAAATATTTTATCGTAAAAAAGCGAGGGGTGCTTCTTGAGATATTTTATAATTACGTTTACCAATCATTATTAAATTTGTCAATAAAATATTTACAAGACTTGACATCTCAACCTCCATGCTTTGTTTTACGATTTTGTTTTTTAGTCACGAGTTTGTTTGTTGGTTGACGATTGGTTGGGTGGTCGGAATTTCGAGTCAAGAGACCCCAGCTCGATCCCCAGTTAGCAGGCTCGTACCAATGGGCTTTTCAAAAACTTATGTACGAATTATAACATCGTTGGCTTGGACACAAAGACGGCGACGAGCTCTCCACCTGTAACGTTGTCCCGAAAATATCTTCGGTGGAAGGTGGATCTAAGGGACCTAATTGTCTAGACTAGACCTCTGTCTACCCCTGTATTGGGAATTGCGTGAAGATATTTATTTAGTATGTTTTTTTGTAATAATTTGTTTTGTAACTAATAGAAAAAAATATTATTTATTTTTAGTGTGGCAGTGGCTACGTGTTTTTTTTAGCGTTTTAAACTATAAGTTTTATACAAGTCATTAAAGTTTTCATATGTATTATGTTGTTTAGTGATCGGAATTCGAGTCAAGAGAGCCGAAATCGAGATTGAGGTGGTAGACTCGTACCAATGAGCTTTTTTAATCTTATGTACGATATATATCTCAGACTTGAACAGAAGACGACAACAGTCTACATAATCGCCATGCTTGGCAAGCGGATTGTCGATTACTGTACCAGACTCCTTGCACTGTAGAGTTCACTCGCTATTATCGGTCTGATGAATTTTTCTCTGTTTTATCGATAAGATTATTCCGCCATGCTGCCATTCCGTGGTTATAATTATGGCATTCAAGGTTTGTTCGAATAGTCACCTCTTACAACACCCACGGGAAGACAGTGGGTTGTACATTCTTACGTCGTAAACACACGGTAAAATCGTAACAAATTAAAAAATGTTAACTTACATATACGCATCGGCGTGTTAATATCCACTGCAGGACAGACGCCTCTCCCATAGGGAGGATTTGTCGTAATCGCCACGCTTGGCAAGCGAATTGGCGATCGCAGTGCCAGACCACTCGCACCTCAGACGCTGGTGCCCATCTTCGGCCTTGTAATTGTGGTCTGATATTTTCAGAGATGGTTATCGCGCCGTCTATCGGTTACAATAATGATATTCAATGCAGTTTCCTTACTCGCCTCTTACGACATCCACGGGAAGAAAGGGAGTGGTAATATTCTTACGCCGTTACCACACGGACACTTAACATGTTCATAATTTAACAAGTAAAAATTACATTTTGTATGTTCGCCCCATTGTCGATATAAGTAGACAGAGGTCTAGACAATTAAGTCCTTTGGACCAACCTTCCACCAAAGATATTTTTGGGACAATGTGACAGGTGGTGAACCCATCGCCATCTCTACGTCCAAGCTGCCAAAATAAATAGTTCACCACTTTTTGAAAAAACCTATTGGTACGAGACTGGACGATTGGAATAATTGCGATCACCCAACCACTCGGCTACCGTGATTATATTTTTATAAATTCGAAAAAAAATATAAAGTGTATAAAATGCTCAATTTTGTACACTACTTAGTAACTAATTACACGCTTCCGTATGTCAAAAAGTTGTAGCTCCATGTGAAAATATTTATTATCGACCATAACTTTTTTACGGTTCGTAAAAACACAGTATATTCACGACCGAATGGAACGAGTGTGGATATTATTTGAAAATTCCAGATGATCTGTGCATCATAAACAGTCGCTTGATAAAAAAAATCAACAAACAGCCACCATAAAAAACGCCAAAATTGATATACCATATCGTAAATACGGTTTTAATATAAAATAATGCGCGCAAAGAAAGTATAATATGGTGCGTCATTAAAATATATTGGAAATCTGAATTCCGCAGGAAGGTACTCGTACGAAACAAAATAAGTTATTATTGACGAATCTTTGAAATGAAGTGGAGCATGGTAAATTTAGTGACTGATATTTCGCATGAGAAGTCACGATAGCCGAGTGGTTGGGTGGTCGGAATTTCGAGTCAAGAGACCCGAGTTCGATCCCCAAGTGGCTGGCTCGTACCAATGGGTTTTTCAAAAAACTTATGTACGAATATCGTTGCCTTGGACATAAAGGCGGCGACGGGCTCACCACCTGTCACGTTGTCCCGAAAATATCTTCGGTGGAAGGTGGGTCGAAGGGACATAATTGTCTAAACTAGACCTCTGTCTACCCATGTATTGGGAATTGCGTGAAGATATTTATTTATTTATTTATATTTCGCATGAACTGGGATAGACAGAATTCTAGATTATTATATCGTTTGGACCTACTTTATCTGAAGCTTATTTGGGGCAAAGTAACAGGTGGTGAGGCTATAGCCGACTTAATGTCCAAGCTGACGGTTATTACATGCATAAACATTAACATAGCTAAATATAAACAAATAAACATCGATGACACGAGTACAAACAATTATATAATAATAATTCATACTCATAATACATTATAATTTGCCTTTAGCGGGGTTCGAACCCGCAACTATAATTTTCGAAGGCAAGCTAACAAGGCTATTGGATCGGGTTTCTGAGATGTGCTGTTTAAAGAAACATCATTTAAAAAAACTCACACTGAGTACCGCTACACAAATTTTCAAAATTTATAAATGTGTGAATGTATATTAAAATATATAATAAATTATCTTCACGCCTTTCCCAACAAAAGGTAGACAGAGGTCTAGACAATTAAGTCTTTTTTCCCTTTTACTGAAGACATTTTTTGGGGCAGCGTGACAGGTGGCGAGCCCGTCATCGTCTTTATGTCCAAGCCAACTATATTAATCGTTCACAAGTTTTTGAAAAAACCCGTTGGTACTATCTCTGGAGATCGCTCTCGGTTCTCTAGAATCGAATTCCGATCACCCAACAACTCTGCTATCGTGACAAACAAACATGAACGTTTTGTTACTTTAAATCGTGTTTAAAGTAACAAAAAAAATAATAGCATTTTAATGACCGGTAGCCATTTCATTTACCAAACATATCGATTTAAATCCAATAAAAATATAATGGACGCTATTTAAAACCAGGATATATGATTAAAGTGATGTCATATAGAAACAAAACTCCGTTTCGATAAACAATTATAATGTAGGTAAAAAAAAATAGCCGAAGCAAGTCTCAATAACTGATTGGTAAGTTCACAATGAGAAGACCTCTTATCAATGAGTTTTGAAACTTACGCACGATTTGTATTATTAGGCAAGTATATATGAAGCGCCAATAGAACGGTTCAGAGTGCAGACTGAGATTCATCGCTGGTTCGGGTCTGCACTTCGAAACGTCACAGGTTCAGACCCGCAATTCGAATATTTCCGTCAACCATTTAACACACAAGCACTGAAGTTGGAGTGGTTAACAGGAATGAGGTCTAAGTCCCTTTGACCCACCTTCCACCGAAGATATTTTCAGGACAACGTGACAGGTGGTGAGCTCGTCGCCGTATACATATCCAAGCCAACGATATAAGTCGCACATAAGTTTTTGAAAAAACCCATTGGTACGGGCCTGCCACCTGGGGAATGAACTCGGGTCTCTTGACTCGAAATTCGGCGACGGGATCACCACCTGTTACGATGGCCAAAAACTTGTCTCCCGTGGAAGGTGGGTCGAAAGGACTAAATTGTCTAGACGTCTGTCTACCCCTGTATTAGGAATGGCGAGAAGATATGTAATATAAATATCTTCTCGCCATTCCCAATCTACCATCTCGACTATCCATTCGTTACTATCTACCCTTTTAAGATACACTATTGACGTAACTTTAGAAAATGAATAAAAATTAAATCGCATTCAAGTTATATGTTCTTTTATTTCCATTTAACTAAATTAAACAACTATTAAGCCTACATTCAAAGAAAAACGATTATTGATTGAAAAAAAATATGTAAATGTATATTATTGGAATTCAATCTTAAACACTTCGTGAACGTTAAGCTTCAAAACTTGTCCGAGCAATTGCTCTCTGATTTCCACTGCCTTTTAAAAACAGGACGTAAAAAAAGTATAAAGCATTTATGTACGGGGCAGGTTAATAAGAAAAAAATGTTGATTCATTAATATCGGCGAATGCAAGTCATAAAATCGCGTAACTCTCGCGGAATCATAAAGTGTTTCATAAATTGAATTCATAATGTTTTACGATGAATAAATATTACTTCACAAAGTAACTCTGATTATTGTCGATCAAAAATTTGATAACATTAAATTAACATACAATTATAACAACAAAAATTAACTAAAAGACTTAAAATGTGAATTCAATTAAAAATTGGAATTTTATTAAAAAAAGTGTAAGGTTTTTTGAATATACGCGATAGAAATTAACCTTGGTCCAATAGTTTTGGGGAGAAATTGAGAATGAGCGGCATACGTCCGCAGTGAACCACTTCTCAAATCCATATGTCATCACAGGCAACACACACTGGTTGTAAACTTTCGTCTTAAAGCTTTGAGGTATACCCGACGAGAGATGTGGCTTTATTTCCCGGAAACTGCCCAGCCGAGTAGGATTCGTCGACTGACAAAGTTGGACTTCCTCTAACAACTTATCCCTGATATACCTATAAATATTCGTGGACTCCTTCGAGCGTACTAGTCCCAACAACAGTCGGCATTTGTCTGACCTAAACATTAGACATGATCTTCGTCCTGTCCATGTTCATCTTAGGACCAAACTGTTCGGAGACTCTATTAAGGTCATTGAGAATGCTGCTCAGCTCCTCTAGCGATCTTGCCATCAGCACTATGTCGTCGGCAAACCAAAGGTGAGTGATGAATTCGTCATTGAAGATGAATGAACTGATGACCGTTGCGGGAAAGAAAAAGGATTTCGAGTGGCAACCTCGTTTAAGCAAACTCGGTTTAGAACGATCCTCCGCGACAAGGAGTGACGATTTGCAAAAATATGAAAGTTTATGCTCAGTTCTTAGATGTTTATATAAATTAAAATTTTTCAATCTCATTATATATACGTAAGTACATTGTAGCTTAAAGACACGAAGGCTTAGATGGGTCGAAAGAACTTGTGTAGATAGATTTTAAAAAATATTAGAATTATAAGCAGTATTAGCAGATTTACATGACAATGACATGAAAATAAAAGGAGTTTGAAAAACAATATGATGAAAACTTGTATGAGACTATTTGTTCTCTTTTTAAAAGTCAACTGAAATCATAATTTTCCATTTCAAAAAGAGAAATTTACAGAACGCATGAGAATATTTTATTTCGAATTTTTAAATTACACCAACTAATTTTTTATTGCATCAATACGAATTCTTTAATGTCGTCGACAATCTACCGGATCAGTAGTAAAGTTTTATTCGCACCGGTGTATAGGTTCGCGTACAAACTGAAATTCGCGTAGCAGTGGCCAGCATCCGAAATTATGTACATTTTATTGTAAATAAAGTGTAATTTTTTCCGTCTAAAGTGCCTATTAGACTGTGAGGGCCAGTCCGAGACGAAAGCGCGCTCGATAAGATCATCGCCAGCAAGCATATAACATTTGGATGCGGTACTTTATAAAACAAATAGATTATTTTATCTATATATGGTATATTTATCTATATCTATATCTGATATGGCTTAAAAACTTGGCGAAGAAATGCGGAAATTTGCCTCCCCCAAAGTTTTTCACGAAGAACGATCCTCCGCCACCTGTATACATCGACTTCTCGCAACATTTTACAAGTTATATACAATAATCATAAGTTCCTAAATATGTCATACATTTGTAATCCTATAACATGTATAACATTTAAATTCAACTTTGTTTGTGGACTAAATATATAGGAATGACGACATAAAAAATATTTATATGAAAACGCTTCTTAAGTCTCTATGTGTTGCGGGTTAAAAAACGTGGATAGTGCATTATTTTTTGTATATAAATGTGTACGTGTAATACGGCGACGGGCTCACCACCTGTCACGTTGTCCCGAAAATATTTCGGTGGAAGGTGGGTCAAAGGGACTTAATTGTCTAGACTAGCCCTCTGTCTACCCCTGTGTTGGGAATTGCGTGAAGATATTTATTTATTTATTTTTATTTATATAAATATGTAAAGAAAATTTTGTTTACTATTACTATTTTCCTACTATATTACTATTTGCTATATTACAATTTCTACTACCACCTTCAAACATAATTCCCTTCATAGATCCATATCGAATGGAAAATAGAGCGGGCTATTAGAGATTTCAGCGAAGCCTTTACAAAATAGATGGACATCTAAACAGAATGGACAAACATCAAAGCGGCTCTTCGTTACATTTTTATGACGCAAACAACAATAGTGCACGACTACAATAAAATTTAGATACGAAATCAAAAACGCCGATGGACGCAGTCACAGAACTATTCGCATTCGAAATAAAATATTCTTTTGCTATCGTTTAAATGTTGTCTATGATATTTGAAAGAGAATCTCTATGTTTTCTTATTTGAGCTGTTTTTCTCGTATATGTAGACTGCTTTAATGATACCATTTGAGATAATTTGTTAATAGAAGAAAATGTATATATTTTTCTTTTCATGATAAAATATTTTTTATTATTGGTGTTTTTAAGATGGTAATAGACGTTATGAATCAGAATAAAATTTAACATCCGTTTTCATCATTTAAGTAGGACCTGAAAGACGAAAAAGGAGCCTTGAAAACAGCAATTATTTGATTTTACAAAAGAAGATGACGTAAATCAAATTAAATCAAATGAAATGATTTTTTGGTTTAAGGTTTTTTTTTATATTTTACAAAATGTGATGTGAAATATTCTAGAAACAGCTTGGGATCATTCATACATTCATTTATATTATAATAACCCTTCTTATAAAGTTTTTCTTTAATAAATTTCTTAAACCTGTAATTAGGTAAAGGGTTCAAAGTAAAGGCTTCACTTGATATTAAGTATTTATCGATGGCCAATACGCTCAGAGCATAAAGATACTGTAAGTGCGTTGCATATTAAAAAAGGAATCGAATCCTGTAAGAGAAAGGAAAAGAAGGAAAGGAGAGTAATTTATTCTTTTGAAATCATTGGTTAAGGTGTATTATATTAAAAGTACTAGTAACTACTACTAAAAGTACATAAATACATGTACTAAGAGGAACAAAACTAAACAACAGTAGATAAAAGCCGTATTTTGTATTAAGGAAAATATTTTTAAAATTAAACATTTTAAAATTTTTAATTACAGGAAAGCGAAAGAACCAGATCAAGGACTGCAGAGGAAGATAAGGTGGAAATAAGTGCGCAGTAATGTTTTCGCCCCCGCAACAGGAAGCGCTAAGGAGTTCCAAAGTCGTCAAGAGAGAAGGATTCTTCGAACAGCAAGAAGTAATATGGGAAATATTTTTATGAGTTAGACTATTATATCCCAGACTGACTGTGAGTATCATCAATATCTTCAAGCTACTCTCAATACAGGGGTACACAGAGGTCTAGTCAATTAACTCCTTTCGTCCCACTTTCCACCGAAGACATTTTTTGGCGCAATGTGACAGGTAGTGAACCCATCGCCGTCTTCTTGTCCTAGCCAACAATATGAATCGTACTTAAGGTTTGAAAAAAAGCTATTGGTACAAGCCTACTTGGTGATTGAACGGGGTCTTTTGACTCCGAATTCCGATTACCCTGCCACTCAGCTATCGGGACTGTTTTACATATAAAATATCTGTAAAAATGTGTACTTATTGTATGGATGTATATAGATGTGTATTTATACAAAAGCATATTATATATAAGCACATTATATGTAAATGTATCTGTATAATATTAACTAATATTTTATTGTAAAAATTCTATTGCTTTTATTTAAAATTTTTGTTTTAATTTGTGCTTTGTGATTTGCAGCATTGTGATTTGCATTCTTTGCTCAAACCAAAGGTAGACTTGTAGAGAACCTTTCGGCATAAAGTCCTCTCTTTTGTATAGTTTTTTTTCTTTCGCAAATAAAGATTAAAATAAATATATACATATAAACAATATTTGATTGTTTATGATGTAATGATGATTTAACTGTACGTTGTTGTTCTCGCCGACCATATTCTATCTGATATGCTAGATCCCCTGGCATTGCGAAGAGACAGACCTCACAGAATACCGGCGTGAAGTAAAAGTTTAAAAAACTAACTTCTGCGTTTCGTCTGGTGAGTGCAGGTAACCGGACGCACACAAACCTTTCTCAAAGACCGGCAAAACATCTGCTATGCCTCTGGTATTGCGGGTGTTCATGGGCGGCGGTAACCACTTACCATCACGTGAGCCACCTGCTCGTTTGCCTCCCTATTCTATAGTTCTCTATAGTTAAAATAGCAACCATAGCAGTGGGGATTTATGCTTTATAATCGAACTTTTCTCTAAAAAGTAAGTGTAAGTCACGATAGCCCAGTTGTTATGTGGTCGGAATTCGAATCAAAAACCCCAGGTGACATGGTCGTACCAATGGGTTTTTTCAAAATACTGATGTACGAATTATATCGTTGGCTTGGACATTAAAACAGCGACGGGCTCACCACCTGTCACATTATCCCAATAATATCTTCGGTGTATAAACGACTTAACTGTCTAGACCTCTGTCTACCTCTGCGTTGGGAATGGCGTGAAGATATTTTTTAATTATTTTCTCTAAAAAAATATTATCTTGTATCGAGCCGATCCCTAGATTCACGGACAATTTGTTTATCAAACGGCTGTTAACAAGTCTGTCATCACCTTGTTTAAACTATATTTTATATATAATCACTTAAATTGGAAGTAGAAAAGAAAGAAACATCATGAGAACGACTTGCTCGGTCGTTCAAGTAGGCGGCATCCAATTCTGTAAAACATCTCGATGTAATTCCAATCGCTTAATGAAAATCGATCGAAATCGGCGACTAGGTAATTGCATCTAACCTGTAGTTCATAATACGCTAACCGATAAATTATAAACGTGTAATCTCATTACCTATAACCATTGGTTATAAAGGGTAGGTTAAATTTAAACAGTGGAATGGTGATTTTTTAACCTTTTGTTTATGTTTGAAACTAATCGTTTAATCAATTCTAACATACATATTGAGTTGAATATATAATAATTAAAAGTATTTTCTTTTTATAACATACAATTACATTACAAATAAAACAAAACAAATATATATCTTCACGCCATTTCCAATACAGAGAGAGAATTGACAGAGGTCTTGTCTAGTCGTTTCGACCCACCTTCCAACGAACGAGGTGGTGAGCCCGTCGCCTTTATGTCCAAGCCGTACATAAGTTTTTGAAAAAACCCATTGTTACGAGCCGGCCACCTGGGGATCAAATTGGGGTCTCCTGAGTCGAAATTCCGATCACCCAACCACTCGGCTATCGTGACAATTACATTAGCAACTACGTTAAAAACTACGTTTTGGTACGATAACCTAGGTAGAACCCCTTCCTTGGAAGCTTGAGGGTCGCGGAATTCAAATCCTGCTAGAGACAAACATCTCAGTGATAAATACGAATGTTTCTTTTCGAGTCATGGATGTTTATATGTATATATGAATATTTATCTATGTTTTTTTTTATATAGAAAAGGGAGGCAAACTAGCAGGTGGCTCACGTGATGGTGAGTGATCACAGTCGCCCATGAACACCCGCAATACCAGAGGCACGCAGAAGTTTGTTAGACTTCTACATCAGGCCGGTATTCTGTGAGGTCGTGGTACTTCCCCGGTCGAGCCGGCCCATTCATACAACAACAAAAGCTGATGCATGGCTCTACCACTGCAGGTATACCGTTGACACTAAGATAGAGATGAGCTCATCACTTGTCACATTGTCCCAAATTTACTTCTATGAAACGTGGGTTGTAAAGTTCTTAATTATCAAGAACTCTGACTATCCCTGTGTTGGGAATACTACTAAATGTGCGGTTCGACCGAACCAGTACAAAATTCTCTCAAAATATCTGGGCAAAGTAAAGGATATCAGGTGCTTTCTTCTTTTTATCAGGTGAGGTAACCAGAAGCCTATCTTCATATCCTTCTTTCATTCCCTTTTCATAATTCCTTGCTTGAAGGTAAACAACTAAATCTTCAACTATTGTGCTATGAGCGACATGAGCACCAGGTAACCACTTACCAGCACGTGAGCCACCTGCTCGTTTGCCTCCCTATTCTATAGTTCTCTATAGTTAAAATAGCAACCATAGCAGTGGGGATTTATGCTTTATAATCGAACTTTTCTCTAAAAAGTAAGTGTAAGTCACGATAGCCCAGTTGTAGTATACCATATGACTTCCAGTCCTAGGCGAACTAAGAAACTGTCAAGTTTATCGAAATTCATTAATAAGTTTTGTCATTTATTTTGGTTGCATTGAAAGCTAATAAAATTCATATAAAGTAGTAATTACATTAGCCAATTACACATTCAGATATCCAAAATTTCCGGTTTTGACTATGAGCTTTCAATACGTTATCATGTCATTTCTTAGTCTGTTTTGTGTATCATAGTAAAATAAAATAAATGAATTAAAAATTAAGATACCCCAACAGTCTTCGAAGGAGGCAGCAATTGATAATTAAAGTTATACGAAAAGTGGATAATTAAAGTTATACAAAATTAAATAACACAATATTCACCACGAGCACTCACAATATTTTTAGTTAGTTACATTTGTGCTCCGCTACACGAAAAATTCATATTGTAATGCGTGAAAATGTCTTCATATATCATTTTGTTCTGGATCACTTAACTGTTCGCGTGTCCATTGGTCCCACTTGAAATGAAGTTACTTAAGAAAATCTCTTTTTAAAGTTAAACTTTTTTAAAGTTTATCTAAAGTTTTTCACGTAAAGTTATGAATTTCCAATAAAACAGCCTTTGTTAACTTAAGAGCTAGGCTCTAGTCGGTGCAGCATCTCTGTTCAAGGTTCTTTACCTCCCTATAAGATTTAACATTAACCTTTTCTTAATTTGTGACATATAACTTATCACTGATCTTCCTCTACCGCACTCTCCTTTTATATTTCCCTCTGTGATGTTATTAATGAGTTTGTCATGTCTTTTTAGGTGGCCTATTACCTTTATTCTTCGGTTTTCTTTTAGATTATTGTTTAAACAATAGTATATTTTATTACTCTCTGTTCTGAAACTTATAAAATAGATTTAATTACAAAATGTCGATACAATATTGTTACGATGCTAATAACAGCTATATATAGCCTACTTTAGTAATTCTAGTAATCATTAAAATAATTATTATATGACTATGTGTACTTTCTTTAGTACTTGGAATAGTATATTAAAGAAACATGTATGTCATCAAACAATTCCAATATTTATAAACAAATGCAATTATATACTGTCAAATTGAAATTAGAGAACAAATTTCAATCCCATTATGTAAGTCGATCTACTTGCTGAAAACGACTTATATAAATAGCATATTACAGGATTGGTACATACCAATTTAAATGACACAAAATTTAAAAAAAATCTTTGACCTATTGCTTAAAATTAAAGGGATCTTATTAAGTAACCAATAAAATAAAATAAATATTTTTCCAACTTTTAAAATCAATATTTCTCATTAAGTGTTGTTATACAAAGTAGTTATGTTATTATCATTTATAGCAATCTCTATGGCATTAATTTAATACAAAATAAAATCTACGCAGGTCATATATTCAGTAATAAATAATTTATTAATTACAATTTAACTACACCAAAAATTTCATGAAATTAAGTTATAGGAAGTATATAGGGAATATGATTACTAGAATACATTAGGTTTCCACGATAGTCTATTTGGAGGATGATCGGAAGTCAAAGCAGGCAACCCGCATTCGATTCCGAGCTGGAAGGCTCGTTCCACCGAGTGTTTTACAAAGCATTTTGTATCGTAACCAGGCGTACATGAGACAGAGGACAATGGCATTGAGTGGCGACAGGCTTACCACCAGTCAAGATGTCCCAAATAAACTCCGTTTATCTTTCGGGCGAAAGTAGTGATTTGTCTAGGTCAGTGACTACACAAACAAATGCGTGAAGTGAAACAGAAACACTAGGCAATAGGAGACATGACGTGTCGTGCGTTAATGAATACGCAGTTGACACTAGTAGCCTTCGTCCAGCCTGCACTGTCCAGATAGTGGCCGATGATTTAAGGCTCAACTTTTGACACAACTAAGCTTTTTGGACACGGCCGCCTCTTGCCTATAAATAACTTCTTACGTGAACTTGAATGGCTGGCGTGAGACAGGAAAAAACAGCGTAAGAGAGGCGATCTGGTGATCGTATACTGTGGAATATTCTCAGATAGTAATCTTGTAGTCAATGGAAAAGCATTGCATCTGATGGTAGGTGATTACACAGGTAGTGATTCTAAAGGAGACTTTTATCTAAAGGACACTTTTAAGAAAGGAATTGGAGATGCAAAAAGTGGACTCACTCTTCGGAAGAAAACGAGAAGTAAAACTCTCTGGAGGAGCATAGATCCAGAAGCGATAAAACTGGCTACCTCACTTACCAGACGAAGAACTTTGAAGCAAAACACGCCTCTTCTTAATGCTGACATCCTACAAGACCGTGGAACTTCACCGATTAAATTGGTTAAAAGCTGTTGTTTAGATGTATCACTGTTGAATGTGGGTGAACTCTACTTGAAACCAAAACTCATATCGAAAGAAAATGTCAAAGAAACATATTGACAATTAGCAGAAAAATTCGCATTCTCTTGATTGATGATAGCGTCTATATCTGTAATATACCTTACATTACAGATATAGACGCTTATCATCGCAATCTTATACAATTTTGTTTAATAATAATATGAAGTAAGTGGTTAACAAGTCACGATAGCCGAGTGGTTGGGTGGTCGGAATTTCGAGTCAATAGACCCGAGTTCGATCCCCAGTTGGTAGGCTCGTACCAATTTTTCAAAAACTTATGTACGAATATCGTTGGCTTGGACATAAAGGCGGCGATGGGCTCACCACCTGTCACGTTGTCCCGAAAATATCTTCGGTGAAAGGTGGGTCGAAGGGACTTAATTGTCTAGACTTGACCTCTGTCTACCCCTGTATTGGGAATTGCGTGAAGATATTTATTTATTTATTATTTAAGTAAGTGGGTTCGGGGCCACTATGGCACTTGACCTTGGAAAAGTCTATCATACCGACAACCGCCGCGGACAAGTGACAACATGTACACCAGTTTTCATACAGCCAACTCTTAAGTCCCGGGTTCGATTCCCGGTCGGGACAATGTAGAAAACACTTTCACTAAATTTTATGAGATATAGGTGTGTTTAGTACTTTTTTTCTGATTCAGATACTACAGATCTATATTGGCGACGATCTTCATGGTGGAGTTGCGTAGACACCAGTTTCCAAGCTGTCACCAGCTCAGAAGTCATAGGTTCGATTCCCGCTGCTGCCTGTCACCGGTCTGCTCAATTTTGATTTGCTATTTCCAAGATGAATATCCTGCCATAGTAATATGGCTTGTGGTTAAGGCGTAAGAATGTACCACCCCCTTTCTTCCCGCGAGTATTGTATTAGACGATCAAGGGGATCTGTGAATTGTAATTAGTTACTGACAAATGACGATGAACTACCTCGTAGTGACCTCACCTAGATTTAGCCGATCGGTGACGGGCAGCAGCGGGAATCGAACCTATGACTTCTTTCTTGGAAACTGGTGTTTACGCCACGAAGATAAATAATTAATAAAAAAAAATATCTTAACGCAATTCCCAATACAGCGGTAGACAGAGGTCTAGTCTAGACAATTAAGTCCCTTCGACCCACCTTCCACCGAAGATATTTTCGGGACAATGTGACAGGTGGTGAGCCCGTCGCCGCCTTTATGTCCTAGCCAACGATATAATTCGTACATAAGTTTTTGAAAAACCCATTGGTACGAGCCAGCCTCCTGGGGGTCGAACGCCACGAAGATCGTTGCCAATATTCGTAGAGCCGAAAAAAGAAGCTTTTCCTGGGTTTTCCCATTACTATGATAATTACCTTTACATGAGCTTAGTTAAGACAAATAATAATCGATAAAAGTCTTGGATACTAATCCAGCGACATAAATCGTATTATTTGGAAAAAGAAGGTTTTCGTAGGAATCTTCCTTGAACACTGGTCTTCACTGGAATTCAGATCACCCGACCAAACTAATATCGTGAAACCATATATATTTTATTTCATAATTTATTAAACTTCAGTTTACGAGTAGCCTCAGTATAAAGTAAGGAAAATGCCTACGTTATATCAGCAGATATCAAAGACGCTTTATTAAAATATCACTCCATTACGAAGCCTTGTATGTTCAGACATGTTACAAATGTATATTGCTGTTTTTGTGTGTGTTTTTAATTACGATTCAACATCAGGCGCAATTCTTTGTCTTGGACCACAAGCGTATCTGTGTTTTGGGCGCTCGCGATAAAGGGGCAACTTCATATTTCACACATTTGTTTGAGAGCCCACTCTCCATGATTTGTTGTGTCCACTGACGTTTAGAGCTTTTTTATTTCGCTCTGACTACATCCCTCTCCTTGTGCGGCCAGCTATGTAATGGCTACGTAGATAATATTTCTGTTATGTGTGTGTGTATTTTTTTTTAATATTACACATGGTTTTTACATGTTGACAGTTATATTATGTCTAGGTGTGTTGTATCAAATCATAAAAAACAATACATTTTCCGGACAGTATATTTTTATATTTTTATATTGCATGAATTTTAGTTTTTTAATCTGACCTTTCCTTGACGTTTCGTTGAATAATACTGGCATAAAATAGGTAATAAAATTAAAATGTATTTACAGAAAATTTTTCCTTGATACATCTGAGGCTTGCCATGTGATCCTCAAGAATTATCCACAATCTTTTTTACCGTTTAACCCATGACAATAACCAATAACCATCTCGTAATACACCAGACCATAGTTATAAGTTAGTTAATAGACTCAAGCGTTACTTTGCGGAAATTCATGATTATAAAGTGATAGTCACAATAGCAGAGTGGCTGGGTGATCGGAATTCGAATCAAGAGACCCGAGTTCGATCCCCAAGGCTCGTACCAATGGGTTTTTTTTTCCAAAACTTACGAATTATATCGTTGGCTTGGACGTAAAGACGACAACCGGCTCCCCACCTGTCAAGTTGCCCCAAAAATGTCTTCGGTGGAAGGTGGGTTGAAACGACCTCGAAGCGATCTAAGCCTCTGTCTACCCCTGCGTTGGGAATGGCGTGAAGATATTTTATTTTACAAATTTGTTATTAAATAATTACATCGCAGCATTCCGCATGCTAAAAATAATAAAACGTACCTGGGTACCGTTAATAATGAGTAATAAAAGGTTACCTGGTACGAAAAGAAGAAGTGCATCACCCACCAAAGTAAGAATAGTGATGGGAAGCAGCATCTTAAATCTGGTTCTGCGATCGCCTATCTGCTTACCAAACGTCATGATTGCAGCAAATCCTTACGACAGTGCCCAAAGTTCACGTATATTTCACATACATAGTATAATATAGTTCACATAGATAGAGACATCACATACATTGCTCTGATCCAAAAGTAAGCAACTTAAACATTTGTATTATTAAATTAGAAACTGTGATACAAACAAATCCAACCCGCTAAAAATAGTGTTATTATTTTTACATTGACCTGACCGGGAATCTAAACCGAGACCTCAGAGCTTTATGCACGCCGGTGTAAGTTCGTTTTATAAAGTTAAGTAACCAAAACAATATTATTAATTAAAGAAAAAAGCCCAATACGTTTTCGTATTTTCTAGTAGTTTTTCTTTTGTTTCTCGCACATGGATAACTCGTATACTAAATATGCTGTTTTATGAAGGAACCAGGAAGATATATTTACACAAAATATCGGCTGTAAATTTTAAATGAAATACTTGTGATACGTGGGCAATGCGATCGACTCATCCGGGATGTGTTCGGGTAATCACAGTGCGCTGAGTTGCGGCACGCTAAGTACGGAGTTCGCTTCCCTGTTAGTTTAGTTAAATATGTATAAGTTTTAAAGCATTTAAGACCTTCTACTGGATATTTACTAACGGTGTTGTAGAAAAAGAAATTGTAAAAAACACAACTTTACACCGAAAAGGTCACGATATCCGCGTGGTTGATAAGACTTCGAGTCAAGAGGACCCGAGTTCAATCTCCAGGTGGCAGGCTCGTAACAATGGGTTGTTTCTAAAAACTTATGTACGTTATATATAATTGTTTTTTTCTCTTTTTTTTATAGAAGGGCATAGGACATAAAGACGACGACAGGCTCACCACCAATCACGTTAACTCAAAAAATTTCTACGTTAGAAGTGTGTCGATAGGACTATATTGTCTAGAGCTCTGGCTATCACTGTTTGGGAACAGCGTGAAGATATTTATTTATTTACTTTATTACTTATTAAAAATTATAAAAAAGTTCAATTTATTTCACTCGGAAAAGATTAAGCAAACCCAGTTTAACCCCAGTATTTAATCATTTTAAAAGTAACAAAATTTATCTAACAAGTCCGTCTCCACATTAACCTGTTAACTTATAAAACCTTATAGGAGCTACTAAATAGTCATGTTTATTCGTCAATAAAAGTCAGTTCCTTTAAAAAAACATCAATAAATATAACATAAGACCTTTTTCTGCTACATTTTGATCCCGTCACTTTATTTACGAGCCGCAGCAGCGTAACTTATCTGCTATGATGGTCTAATGAAACCTTTTAAAGTTATTAAATATTTTCGATTCGATTTAAAGTTCCAAATGTGTTTTATATTTGATTAGCTTACATCAAGTTGACTTTCACTAGGTTTTTTTAAGTGAATACTCCTGTAGAATACTCTTTGATTTGTGGAACGAATAATCGATAATAAAAAAGGCTTTGACGATCTCCGTGGACGAGTGGTGTAAACACCGGTTTTCAAGGTGTCGCCATCTAGTCCCGGTTCGATTCCCGGTCGGGTCAATGTAGAAAAACCAATTTCTCTACATGTTCTCGGGTCTGAGTGTTTGTGGTGCCTTCGTTGTTTCCGATTCCCATACCTCAAGTGCTTTAGCATCTTATTGGCGTCGAAGCAATGTATGTGACGTTGTGCCTATCTATATATGGATTATTTATTTATATTTATTTATTATTTATAAAAAGATATAAAAACACATTCGTACGTCTATAGGATTTAGTTAGAATGAAATAGAATTTCTGAAGTTTTCGCTTCTATCGAGTATGAATTGAAATCGAATTGAATGTGAAAAAATCTTCACGTAATTCCCAATACAGGGGTAGACAAAAGTCTAAACAATTAAGTCGTTACGATATTTTTGGATATTTTTGGGATGTGCCAGGTGGTATACCTACTATGATATAATTCGTACGTAAGTTTTTCAAAGAACCCATTGGTACAAGCCTGCCACCTGGGGTCGAACTCGGATCTCTGGACTCGAAATTACACCGGTAGGGTGGTCGGAATTCTATGTTGACTATTTTTGTGTCTCAATATTCCTTTCTCAATATTCTTGTCTCAGTGTCCATATCTTCTTGTAGAAGACATGGATATTGGGAGAAAGAGAAGCATTCCGCATAAGACATAAAAGGAGCCGATATTTTACTCGTATGTTCTCACATAATTCAAACGTGACGTTTTCAGAAACCGTCCGAATAGGTTTGACCGTATAGTAACGGTGTAAGAATATTACCACTCGCTTTCTACCCGTGGGTGTCGTAAGAGGCGCCTAAGGGAAAGGGCCTAGAATATCTTAATGGCAACAGATAGATGTCGGGATAACCATCTCTAAATAGGTCAGACTAAAGTTACCAGACTGAAGATGGACGGCACCGTCTGAGGTGCGAGCGATCGCCAATTCGCCTGCCAAGCGTGGTTATTATGGCATATCCTACCCATGGGAGAGGCCTTGCAATTCCCAATACAGAGGTAGACAGAGGTCTAGTCTAGGTAATTAAGTCCCTTCGACCCACCTTCCACCGAAGATATTTTCGGGACAACGTGACAGGTGGTGAGCCCGGCGCCGTCTTTATGTACAAGCTAACGACATAATTCGTAACATAAGTTTTTGAAAAACCCATTGGTACGAGCCTGCCACTTAGGGATCGAATTCGGGTCTCTCGACTCGAAGTTCCGACCACCCTACCACTCGGCTATCGTGAATTTAAATACTAAAATAATTTAAATTACGATTTAATTAAGAGTCACGATAGACGAGTGAAATATCTTCACGCAATTGCCAATACAGGGGTAGACAGAGGTCTAGTCTAGACAATTCAGTCCCTTCGAACGTGACAGGTGGTGATACCGTCGCTGTCTTGATGTCCAAGCCAACGATATAATTCGTATTTAAGTTTTTTGAAAAATCCATTGGTAAGAGCTTGCCACCGGGGATCGAACTCGGGTCTCTTGACACGTAATTACGACCATCCAACCACTCGGCTATCGTGAATTTTATCGGCTTCTTTTTTTAACAATTTATTATTACGTTCTTCAAAAAAAGTACACAAAATACACACATTGAATTTAGAACTGAGATCTTTCAATGCAGTAACGATTTGATTTCCGTTGATGTATGAAAATTGCTGTAGAAGTTAATAAATAACACGCTCCGCAAAGTACACTTACGAAAATTCGTTTTTCTTAACAACAATAAAGAATATCAATCAGCCGTATTTATGGCGCGGAACTAAAGCAGCCAGCTCTTTCAGTATAAACCGAATAAATTAGAATGAAAGCTAAATATTTAACTGACTTGTATACGACGGGCACCTCTTAAATGTATCGCATAAATTTGACCGAGTAAAAAGTCGTCAACTTTAGACGAAAGAATTTACGGATATTACTTTAAAGTCTGTAGGTTTCTTTCGTTTTGTTTATGGAAATGATTTTTTTTTATTATTTAATTATAATTGATTTGATTTACATTGATGTTTAAATTGTATTACTCATTTATTTTTAGGCACAGCGCTAAATCATTTTAAAGTCAATTAACTTGAGGCGAAGAACATGGTGTGAAATGTAGTGAATATGTGTAATTTATTTAGTGTTACTACTGCTTAGTGGGAGAAAGAGCGGTGCTTTTCTTCTTCGCGGACTAGGTGAAAGAACATTTACTGTTTTCGCATGTCAACTTTTACAACATAATTTAATACCTACGTCTCTTTTGTAAAAAGTTTCGGAATATTATGTTACTTACATTTGACGACCTCCGTGGACGGGTGGCGAAAACACCGGTTTTCAAAGTGTCGCCACCACGAGGTCCCGGGTTCGATTCCCAGACGGGTCAATGTAGAAAAACCACACTTTTTCTTCATTTTCTCGGGTCTGGGTGTTTGTGGTGCCTCCGTTGTTTCCGATTCCCATACCTCATGTACTTTAGAATCCTAAATTGGGATCGGAGAAATGTATGTGGCATTGTCCCGATCTATATATGTAGGTATATATGAATATATAGCCAGTGAATATATAAATAATCTGTGTAATCAAAACAATGAACATAATTGAAAATGTTTCGTGTAAACGAGACGTTGTACGAAATTGGACATGTTGTTTTTTTTTTTCTTCTGAAAAATATCTTATCCACGTTACCCTTACCCTCAGTTCCCATTAAACGCAATAGTTACGGGTACAAAATTTATTGTTTTTCATCTTTGAAATCTTAGCGGAGTCAAGTTGTATAAATCATGCGTTAATGCCGGCGCATTATACAAATTCAAATTTATAACCCGATAAAATTACAGAATGGCCGATGGGGTGCCCCCCTCACCCCCAACCCCTAACGAGAGGGTGCTATCATTACGGACAAACTAAATGCGGCTTTAATTCATTATTCGTACAGTCACTGACGGCTTATTATAATTTCGGGATACTCCCGGCACCATATTTTTACAATGGCTATGTGAGGCGCTATTATCTTTATGGAATATATTGTAATGTTTCTTTAAGTGTAACATGTTTGCTTAGTCACGGTAGCCGAGCGGTTGGGTGGTCGGAATTTCGAGTCGAGAGACCCGACTTCGATCCCCAGGTGGCAGGCTCGTACCAATGGGTTTTTCAAAAACTTACGTACGAATAGTATCGTTGGCTTGGACATAAAGACGGCGACAGGCTCACCACCTGTCACGTTGTCCCGAAAAATATCTTAGGTGGAAGGTGGGTCGAACGGACTTAATTATCTATACTAGACCTCTGTCTACCTGTCTACTCTGTCTGAAGATATTTATTTATTTTTATATTTATGTTTGCTTAGAAGGTAAAGTAGTGTAGTAGGACACGTAAAAGTAGGTGTAATGCAAATATAAATTACTCCCTTTCTCATTTTTATTTCTTTTTTATCTGCACGCATATCCCAATGCTGGGATAGTCTCTGACTATTTTCTTACTGTTTAGACAATTTTGTCCCCTCGGTCCAAATTTCACCAGACCCGATTTTGGATAACGACGAGATTCAGTTAGTCAGCTTGTGCCTTTCTTAGTGTTCAAGCATACAACATAGCAAATTTAATGAAACAAAATTATGTTAAAAAATATATCTTCACGCCTAAAATCTAAATCTAATAAAAATAATTAATATTTTTTAATATATAATATAATAGGCGTAGCCTCACCACCTGTCACATTGTCTCAAATAAACAGCGATGAAAAGTGGGTCGAAAGGACTCCATTGTCTAGACCCTACCTACCTTAGTATGGAAAATTACGTAAAGATATAAAAAATATATCTATATAGAGCTATCTCTATAATGTTCGCTCCTAGCGAGGCTCGAACCCGCAATCCTTAACTTCGAATGGTCACTACCTACTAGACTATACCGCCGTGATTCGGTTTCCTTCTTATTACTATTAAATGTCCAAAGCAGGATGTAAGTCTCTCCCGTGAGGAAAATTTGCCATAATTAGAATCCTTAGCAAGCGGATTGGCGATCGCAGTATTGAAACCTGAGACCGCACCAACCACTACTAACGTAAGACGCTACTACTCGTCATCGGTCTACCCAATTTTGATATGGTATTTTTGTCACATTAGCCAAGTGGTTGGGTGATCGGAATTCGTGTCAAGAGATGCAAGTTCTATACCCAGATAGCGTACTTGTATTAGAGGGTTTTTTTTAAACTTATGTACGGTGCATATCGTTGGCTTTGACATGGAAACGAAGACGGCCGCACCACCAGTTACGTTGTCCAAAAAAAATGTCTTTCGTGGAAGGTATGTCAAAAAGACTTAATTGTTCAGACCTCTGTCTACCTGAATATTGTCATTTACAATAAGCCTTATAAATCCTTAAAACACACCGAGGTAATTATTTTCAGGCGCTTTGATTTATTAGAACTTTAGATTGTAAACCTCTTTTCTTTCCATTCACGTTTAATTGAATGATCAAAATCGGATGGCGTTAAGGGGAAGCGATTTGCGATTTCGTTCCTTTGTCTGCTTTACTGTTAAAACAATGGGATCAATCGATGACAACGTGGTTTTGTCGCGCTTACACCGACTCTGAATTAAAGCTCTATTTTTAATCTTTGCCACTTCAGTGTTTGTTTTTAATGACATGAAATATTTTAGACGAATGGCGGTGGCTACTAGAAGAAGTAATGAAATGGTTGGCTTTTTTTTATTTTACAAAGATTTAACAAACTTTACTAGCAAAATTCAATTTATTTCTCGTATCTTCATCACGATCATTCCCAATACTGAGGTAGACCGAGATTTAGACAACTCAGTTGTTTTACCGAAGCCTATTTCCGACAAAGTGACAGGTGGGAAGCCTAACGTCCTGTTAGTGCCCAGGCTAACGGTCGTATGTATCTACTTTCATAGATTCATATTTACATAGAACCAAATACATATAAACATATAAACATGACTCCACAAGGGACCGAAGTTGGATCCACAAAAAAATTAAGTACGAATTACATCGTGGGCTTGGATATATAGACGGCGACGGGCTTACCACCGTGACAGGTGGGTTCGTCCCAAAAATATCTTCAATGGTAGACTACTCGAAAGGACTTAATTGTCTAGACCTCTGTCTACCCATGCATTGGGAACGGCGTGAAGATATTTGTTATTTTTTTACTATGCTGTAGTCATCATCATATCGACCTGAGAGTTTTATACTTCGTGTAATATATTTAATTATTAATAGTATATGTTAAATTATTATTAATAGTATAATTATTATTAATAGTATAAATTAAATTTGTACAAATTATCTTTAATAATGCGTAACTTTTTGTCGTTCCTAACAAAAAAATATTGTTCACTGCTGGAAATAAGCCTGCTACATAAGAAGAATTTGCCATAATTGCCACCATTCCTCACTCCACTACTCATCACCAGTCTACTATATTTTGGCGTTGTATTTTTCGAGATGGTATCTCTGCCATCTAACGGTGGCCAAATGCATTTTTAAGGCTTCTCCCCTAGTCGCCTTTTAGAACACCAACGGAAAGAAAGGAGGATGGGATTCTGAAGCAGATACCACCATAGCAAAGCGACATCGATACAACATAAACTAGTATATATCTGTTATAAACACTGTCAATGAAAAAATACAATAATAACACATTTTAAAATTGTAGATATAAAATCTAGTTTAAAGAAGGTGAAAATAAAAAAAATGGCGATGAATCTAGACATCGTCTCGATACAAGTGAATTGATAATATTTTTTTTGAGAAATATATCATCAAGCCATCCCCAATGGAGGGGCAGACAAAGGTCTGGTTTAGACAAGTAAGTCCCTTCGACTTCCACCGAAGATATTTTCGGGATAACGTGACAGGTGGTGAGGTCGTCGCCGTCTTTATGTCCAAGCCAACGACATAATTCGTACATAAGTTTTAACCAATTTAAACCCATTGGTATGAGCCAGCCACCTAGGGATCGAACTCGGGTCACGAGACTCGAAATTCGACCACCCAACTACTCGGCTATCGTGACTTATAACACGTAAATAAAAAAATTAAGGTAATAATAAAATTATATTAAAAGTGTCACGAACACTGTGTACTACCGTGCATTTCGATAACGCATCAATCTGCATTAAACGTACCCAGGTAAACTTCAGTCGTAACTTATAATTATGGTAGCCGTACATTGAATGAAATATAACAAATAAATCCCAGAGCGTCGGTGACCGTACGTATACGTCCCGCCTTGGACTGCGCGTTCAGTGTACGCCACCTTGATAAATCTCAGTTGATTTACAACAGGAGGAGCAAATTATGATTAAAGTTTACGTAAACTGCTATAGATAACAATATGTAGCAACAGTTACGTTGTGGGACAGCTTCGACTATAAAAATCTTCATGCCATTCTAAATACTGGGGTAGACAGGGTTCCAGACAATTAAGACCTTTCAAAGCATAGGTGGTGAGCCTGTCTCCGGCTTCATGACCAACCTAACGATATAAATCGTACATAAGTTTTAAATTAACCCATTGGTGTCTTTATTAACCCGTACTCCACTCTCAGGTCACTGGTAAATTTCTTAAGAAATAAGCAGTACTTTTGTACAAACTTTTCTTCTCATTACATTTATTTTTTCATTTATACTGTGTCACGATAGCCGAATGGTTGGGTGGTCGGAATTTCGAGTCAATAGACCCGAGTTCGATCCCCAGTTGGTAGGCTCGTACCAATGGGTTTTTCAAAAACTTATGTACGAATATCGTTGGCTTGGACATAAAGACGGCGACGGGCTCACCACCGGTGGAAGGTGGGTCGAAGGGACTTGATTGTCTAGACTCGACCTCTGTCTACCCCTGTTTTGGGAATTGCGTGAAGATATTTTTTTTTATTTTTATTTATACTGTGTGCCTATAAATTAATTAATAAATAAAATAAATAAACGAAGATTCTAATTTGTGTGGAATTATTATAGCTCGATAATTGTTATTTTAGTATACTATACATACATACATAACGGCCTGTTAAAGTCCACTGCAGGACATAGGCCTTTCACAAGTGGATTTTCCATAATCGCCACGCTTGGTAAGCGGATTGGCGACCGCATTACCAGACCACTCGCACCTCAGACGCTGCTGCCTATCTTCGGTCATCCCGATGGTTAGCCCGCCATCCTTCGTTGCCACAAAGATATCAAGGCCGTTTCCCATAGTCACTTCTTACGACACCCACTGGAAAAAAGGGCGGTGGCAATATTCTCACGCCGTTACCACACGGCAATATTTTAGTATATGAATTTATTATTAAAACAACTATGACCAATAAATAAAATATTTATGGCGAGATATTCTAATGTCTATTAGTATTTTAATCTAAATTGTTTATCGTAAACAAAGAGAGACTAAACGCCTGCCGGTATTAAGAACAAATAGACCTTTGTCATGGTGAAAAGTATCTATGTGGCAGTTAAAAAAAGAACTAAACAAAAATATTAAAATTGTACACATAGTATGCATAGTCTGTACAGTGTTCGAAGCTTAGGTGTTCCGATGATATCACTGGCCTAAAATTGGCGACATGGGAACGATGTGAACCTTCCTAATATCCATCATCTATCTCTTTCTCTTTCATTAAAAAATAAAATTAAAACGAATACGACATTAAAGCTACACGTATATTACGATTATTACGTATGGACGCGCGTGGAACTTTAATTTTAATTTAGAATGTCAATAAATTTGTTGGAAAATTGGTAATTTGACCAGATTATATAAACATTTAGGACATTATTATACACAAACATTAGGATAATTTTTCATTTTTGTTAGATAATAAGAAGATATTTATATGGCTACAGGTATAATGCTCAATTTTCTGCTGAAAATTTGTGTTTCACTATATATATATAGTCAAAACTATTATTTAAAAGAAGTGTTATTATTCTTGTTAACAATTCTAACTAAAATTTCCCACCCAAAGATATTAAATAAATAATAAATACGTACATAGGTACAGCATACATTGCTCTGATCGCGTTAGTATCTTAAGCACTTGCATAATGGAATCAGAAACAACGATACCACAACCTTTTTCTACATTAACCCGTCCGGGATTCGAACCCTAGACCTTTAGCCGGCTACACCGTGAAAACCGGTGTGTATGCCGCCCGACCACGGAGGTTGCCAAGATACATTATGCAGGTGATCAAATTCGTACAACTTTCAAAAAAATATATATTCTTAAAAGAGACAGATAATTTGGCTATTTATAAAATTTTAATTGATGAATGAAATATGCTTTATTGCATACCGAAAAATACCTCCGAATTAATAATTAATTAAAAAAAACAACTGAAAAACCGCGATTCAATATTGGCATTAGTAATTGACAACCATAATTCGGTGACTTGTTAACTGTTCTCCTAATTCATTAAAAAAAGTTACCGTCAACCGAACAAATTATCAAAATTAAAAAAAAAAACAAATTTAAAGTAAAAGAATAACATATAATTATAAACGAACGGTTCTGCAAATCCTAACAACAATGAGACGAGCCAGCCAGAGGAGAGATGTTCCATATCTTTTGATGCTGATAGATTTATTGCCTCCTCTCGAGTATGATAAGACGTCTCTCAGTCACTGTGCCGCTGATTTATTTAGATGCTGTGTAAGCCGAGGGGTGCAAACTATGAAGATCTTTTATACTTCAGCGAATATTTTAATTGTTGTAATTGTGATAAAACGTATAAATCAACAGATGTACTGAGATTTATAGTGGCTTCATTCAAATTTAATGATTTACTTTTATATTTGTTAGAAGAAAAAAATATTTAGTTTATTGAAACATTTCCCCGTTTCTTTACTTACTTAACTTTCCGTGGGTGTCGTAAGAGGTGAATATGGGTTAATCCTTGAATATCGTTATGGGCAACCGACAGATGGCGAGATATTTATCTATAAATACCAGACCAGAGAGATACAGATATATATATTTTTTCGCAGTATCGCTTAGCAGACAGGTTTGAATGATGATCTTATCACTAAAATTATTCATGTTAGTTTGCTTTGATGGCTTCGGCAAGATGAGCGAATGAGTAAAGACCAAATGGTAAAGAAAATATATGGAGCGAAAGTTAACATAAAGCTCGAAGAGTAAGTCTAGAGTACTCGGATACTTGAGTGTGTGTATTTTTTTTTTATAGCAGAGGGAGGCAAACGAGCAGGTGGCTCACGTGATGGTAAGTGATTAACGCCGCCCATGAACACCCGCAATACCGGAGGCATAGCAGATGCGTTGCCCCCTCAGAATTGGGGGAGGGAGATGTGTGGGCCACCGGTTACCTGCACTCACCAGACGTAACGCAAAAGTTTATTAGACTTCTACTTCACGCCAGTATGCAACAACAAAATCTGATGCGTGGCTCTACCACAAAGTATAAAGAAAACGGTGAATTTGAATGATGAGAAAGAAGTATGTAAGGATCGTGACACTGGCGATCTGTACCTACTGGCTACCTCATCTGAAACTATGGTGAACGTACTATTTATTTATTTTTACCAGTGAAGGACCATGAAAATTTTCTACCGTAATATTTTAGTCATAATTATTCGTAACCGTTTAATAGAAAAATAACTTGATTTGTTATAAATAATTTTACGTAGCCCTGATTGTTAATCGTAAATTTCATTTATGTGTTCCACTGCTTGTGACATTCTTAGAAATAATTTAAGTGTGGCAGATTGAGGAGCAAGCGAATGCGATTTACATGAAATGATCTCTCTAACAAGACAAAATTTCACACTCCAATTACGGAGGCGTACACTCGGTCAGATTCTGCACGCAACGACACAGCAGTTCGGCCTGCATTAAAATATTATTTACAGACTCACGTCACGGATTCGTAACGATTTAATAATTTAATTGACAACTAAAAAGTCTTAAGTTTGGATATGCAGTTGCGATTCACTGTTCTCTGACTATAGTGGGGGTTGCAAAGCTAATGCGGCTGATGTGTGACTGCGATGGGGAGAGAAGTATCGTTATAAAGTTGCTACGCTTTCCGTTAGGTGATGGAGTGGTCTGGTTCTCATCCAAGTATCCACGGTGGCAAAGTGGCCAATTTGTAGAAGTCCATTGCGTTTGTAGGACTAGGAGGTCGGGGAGTTTGTTGCGTCCGTGTTCAGGCGCCTCTAGCCAGGGGAATTTTGAAATGCACTTTTAGTTAATAGAATACACTTGTATTTTATACAAGTGTTTAAACTTATGCTTATATACATAATGCCGACGGTAAGCAATTTTGATCGTTAAAAAATATCTTCACGCCATTCCCAATACAGGAGTAGACAGAGGTCTAGATAATTAAGTCATTTTGACCAATCTTTCACCGAAGACCCGCCGTTTATAAAAAAGTCCATTGTTACGAGTCTACCACCTAGGATCGAACTCGGGTATTTGCACCCGAATTCTGATCACCCAACTACTCGGCTATCGTATTTCGATAGCTGAGCAAATAAAATTATATTAAATATTATTATTTATAAAAAATTACTTTGGGCAGTTTATAATTTATTTGATATTTTTTTTTTGTTTCAGTATTGCTGCAGAGACTTCTGAAATTTGGTCTTGTGTTTTTCTTAATAATTATCCCTCTATCTGTCGTTAGCCTATTGTATACTCAAAGCTTATTCCTTAGTCGCCTCCAATACCAGAAATAGAAATAAAATACATAGAAATAAAATATATAACATTATACAAAACTTTATTCGCCACACCTATTTATATTCACAACCTAATCATAATCACAATAACTGAATTTATAAACATAAATAAATTCATCCGCTTCGCCGTGTCGTAAAGTGTAAAGAGATTTTCACAATATTGTGCAGCTAATCCCGCGTGAAGGAAACCATAAATCACGCCATTAAGTTGAAAAAACGTCGCGCGAGCGACGCACTCCGGCCGTGTGGAAGTAGCTTAAAGAACGAAATATGTTCTTGGTTTGAACTTAATTAAAAACTTTACATATATAACTTATAACATTATATATATATATATATATATATATATATATATATATATATATATATATATATATATATATATATATATATATATATATATATATATATATATATATATATATATATATATATATATATATATATATATAAAAAGAAAAAATATCTTCACGCAATTCCCAAAACAGGGGTAGACAGAGGTCTAGTCTAGATAATAAAGTCCCTTCGACCCACCTTCCACCGAAGATATTTTCGGGACAACGTGACAGGTTGTGAGCCCGTCGCCCTCTTTATGTCCAAGCTAACGATATTTCGTAAGTAAGTTTTTGGAAAAACCCATTGGTACGCGCCTGCCACCTGGGGACCGAACTCGGATCTCTCGACTCAAAATTCCGACCATCCAACTACTCGGCTATCGTATTTCGATAGCTGAGCAAATAAAATTATATTAAATATTATTATTTATAAAAAATTACTTTGGGCAGTTTATAATTTATTTGATATTTTTTTTTGTTTCAGTATTGCTGCAGAGACTTCTGAAATTTGGTCTTGTGTTTTTCTTAATAATTATCCCTCTATCTGTCGTTAGCCCATTGTATACTCAAAGCTTATTCCTTAGTCGCCTCCAATACCAGAAATATAAATAAAATACATAGAAATAAAATATAACATTATACAAAACTTTATTCGCCACATACTATTGTACAACCTATTTATATTCACAACCTAATCACAATCACAATAACTGAATTTATAAACATAAATAAATTCATCCGCTTCGCCGTGTCGTAAAGTGTAAAGAGATTTTCACAATATTGTGCAGCGCTAATCCCGCGTGAAGGAAACCATAAATCACGCCATTAAGCCGAAAAAACGTCGCGCGAGCGACGCACTCCGGCCGTGTGGAAGTAGCTTAAAGAACGAAATATGTTCTTGGTTTGAACTTAATTAAAAACTTTACATATATAACTTACAACATTATATATATATAAAAAAAGAAAAAAATATCTTCACGCAATTCCCAAAACAGGGGTAGACAGAGGTCTAGTCTAGATAATAAAGTCCCTTCGACCCACCTTCCACCGAAGATATTTTCGGGACAACGTGACAGGTTGTGAGCCCGTCGCCCTCTTTATGTCCAAGCTAACGATATTTCGTAAGTAAGTTTTTTGAAAAACCCATTGGTACGCGCCTGCCACCTGGGGACCGAACTCGGATCTCTCGACTCAAAATTCCGACCATCCAACCACTCGGCTATCGTGACTTATTATCTATATAAGCATATACATACGTATATATGTGTATATAGTACCGTGTGCCACGTATTGCCACTCCCAACTAAGGGAAACAGCCTCGAATATTGTAATGGCAACCGATAGACGGCGGGATAACCATCTCTAAAGATATCAGAACAAAATAATCAGACCAAAGATGGGCAGCAGCGTCTGAGGTGCAAGTGGTCTGCTACTGCGATCGCCAATCCGCTTGCCAAGCATGGCGATTATGGCAAATCCTCCCTATAGCCAATGTCCTGCAGTGGACTTTAATAGGCTGTTGTGTATATATGTATGTATATACGTATATGTATATATACATATACCATTAATTTTCTTACATTATTTCTTTTTTTACATGGTTTTGGCCGACTGAAAGAGAAACGAAGAGATTCGCAACATGGTAGGTTCGCAAGATGACCTTATCACTAAAATTCATGTTTCGATGGTTTGGGCACGTTGAGTGAACGAGCGAAGACCGAATGGTGAAGAAAATTATAGCGCGATATATATATTAAAAGGTGTCGAGGTAGACCGAGACTAAATTTCAAAGACCGTGTGAGCAAATTGCTCGAAGAGGTAAGGGTCGAGAGTACTCGGATATCTAGAAGTGCACGTATGAAGAAAATAATGAATCTGATAGAAGCGAAAAAGGTATGTAAGGATCGTGACACTTGGCGATCTGTTCTCTCTGGCTGACCCGCCGCGATTGTGCGAAAAGATAAATATATGCGATAAATAAATTACTTTTCTATGTAGGTATATGTGTTTTATAACTATCCAGTTACCGAGGCACAAATCTTGTTTTGGAACTTGATGACGCGACCAATTCATCACAGCATATCCAGTATTGCGTGATCGGAATTCTAGAAAATTTTGCCATTTCGCCCCAATTTTCACGGGAGCTGATTTGGAACAACGGTAAGACAAACTTACATTGATATACATTTATAGAGACAAATATTCTATTAAATAAATACTATCAAAATAAATATATATTATGGATATTATAACACACATACTATTAAACAAATATTCATATAAAACATTGACACTTATGCAGACACATATTCATCGAACAAACGTTTGCACAATCAGGACTCGAACCTTTCTACGGCAGTGTCACTACCAACTAAGCAATCATTAATTAAAATAAAATAGAATAAATAAATAAATAGCTTCACGCAATTCCCAATACAGGTCTAGTCTACACAATTAAGTCCTTTTGACTCACCTTCCACCGAAGATACTTTCAGGACAACGTGACAGATGGTGAGCACGTTGCCGTCTTTTATGTCCAAGCCAACGATACAATTCGTACATAAGTTTTTGAAAAACCTATTGGTACGAGCCTGCTACCTGGAGATCGAACACGGGTCTCTTGACTCGAAATTCCGACCACCCATCCACTCGGCTATCGTGACTTATTTTTTATCATTAATTAATATTCTTTTATAATTAATGCCATAGCATGACTTAAACCCGACCAAATTCCTCATAGACATCAACAGTCGGAACATATAAAAAGTCGTCCGAACACACAAATCAAATTCCGTACGTATGCCGGTGTACTTTTACCCCGGGGCGACGACGCCCCAATCCATCTGCTCTCGTCACAAATCAACAAGACGCATGCTTTCCGGTCCGGGTTCAAATCCGCCGCTAATGGTGCCCGTCCGATTTATTAACTGCGCTACACAAACACGTTAATGTTGTTAGGGAAAATGGGTGAGCAATGTATTTCTTTCTTCATTTACCAGGTTTTTTTTTTCTTAACAATACTTGATGATTGAGTCTGCTAGGTTTTCTTGGCATTTTCTTTTCACTTGGCATTTTCTTGTCACTTTACAAGAAAAACACTTGTATGATGTATTGGTAAGGTTTATGTGAAAGTTTTCTTGTGAGTGTAGAGTGTATACGATCCGATAGTCTAATAAGTAGTGGCCTTACGTTCGATAAGAGGTTGTAGGTTCGAATCTCAGTTGGCATACGATGGAAAACCAATTTTTATTCATTTTTCTTCATTTTTCTTGGATCAGAGCAATGTATGTATTGTTGTATGTATATGTTATATGTATATTACATTCTTTATCTATGTATTTATTTGTACTTTATTTTTCTTACTGGCTACGTCTAAGGTGCTAGCTAAGAGGAATAGTTAAAGAACGTGATTTCGGCTAAAGAATATGCCACTCTCTTTTTCCCATGGGTGTCGTAATAGTTAACTGAGGAAAATACGTGAAATACACGTGGCAATGGCTATGGCCAATGGGTGAAATGAAATGAGACGACGAAACTTGCAACAATTAATAATAATTATTATCTTCACGCAATTCCCAATACAGGGGTCGACAGAGTCTAGACAATTAAGTCCCTTTGACCCACCTTCTACCGAAGATATTTTCGGGACAACGTGACAGGTGGTAAGCCTGGCGCCGTCTTTATGTCGAAGCCAACGATATAATTCTTACATAAGTTTTTGAACAACCTATCGGTATGACCCTGCCACTTGAGATTCGAAATTCTGACCACCCAACCACTCGATTATGATGACTATATATAGATACTTGCCAACCTTGAATTAAGCAGAGCGATGACGGTCTGGAGCTTCTAAGGTGCAAGGTATCTTGTACTGGTATCAGCATTCCTCTAATCCTAATCTTAAGGATAGATCCTCCTTATGGGAGAGGCATGTATCCTACAATGGACTTTCCAGGCCGATACGTGTTAAAAATGATAAACAAACACATAGTAGAAAGGGACAGCGTCACATGCATTGCTCTGATCCGAAAGTAAGCAGCTAAAGCACTTTATATATAACCGGAAACAACGAAGGCACCGCATACACCAGACCCGAGAAAATTTAGAAAAATTGGTTTTCCTTCGCCGAATTGAATTCAGGACCTCAGAGATGGCGAAAAAAACCGGTGTGCACGCCCCTTGTCCACGGAGTTAAAATGTGCGTGTACACATTTCATTGTACCCTAATTTATCTCAATACCATCTCTCATGCAACTATGTGATAACAGCGTTTCTATGTCATTTTGAAACGAGAAATCGCCTAGACAAATAACACTTGTAAATACGCGGGCGTTCTTAAAGCATGGACAAAGGTGCCGCCATTTTGATGGGATAAGCGCGGGTGCAGCGGCAGCCTTTATGGCGTTTGCGTAAGTGGGGAACCTAAGCGGTCCTTGTTTACTAATGTTTTAAAATTATGGGCTGGTTTCAAGAAGTTATACGTTAAGCTGTATTGCGCGTGATCTACGCATTTTTTTAATTACGATTACTTAAATATATATATCTTCACGCCTCATGAAATGTGGGATAAAATATTTTTTTATATAGAAAAGGGAGGCAAACGAGCAGGTGGCACACGTGATAGTATGTGATTACCGCCGCCTATGAACATCTGCAATACCGGAGGAATAGCGGATGCGGTGCCGGCCTTTGAGAAAGGCTCTTTTCTTGAAGGTCCCTAAGTCGTATCGGTCCGGAAAAACCGCTGACGGCAGCTCATTCCACAAAGTGAGTGGCAGAAAATTCCGCGAAAAACGCACTGTGGTGGAATGCCAAGCATCAAGGTGGTGTTGATGAAATTTGTGATTATGCCGTAAGGTACGATGGTAAATTCAGCGGCTGGAATTAATCCGAACAATTCCTCGGAGCACTCCTGGTAGTAGACCTTGTAGAAAATGCAAATAGATGCAACATCTCTTCGCAAAGCCTGGGGATCTAGCCGATCGGATAAAGTATGGTCGTCGACAATTCGAGCCGCTCTTCTTTGGATACGGTCAAATGGAAGGAGCTGACACTGGGGTGCCCCCGCCCAGAGATGACAACAGTTCTCCATGTGCGGCCGAACCTGCAACCTTTTTAAAAATTTGCCTTTTTGCCACGCCAAGCTTTGCCTAAATATCTGACCACCCCAATACAGAGAATACACCCGTAAGATCTATAAAAGTTGTAGACTTATAAACTTTATTACACTTTTGTCTTTTTCATAACGCATCTGTAACCTATTTTTGAAACGGGTTGCAAGTATAATGCAATAACCACTGGGGGAAAAATGTTGTCTAGTGACAACTTCGTTTACACAAACGCAGTGCAGGACGTGCTTGCAAAATGTTGCGGCAAGTCGATGGATGCAGGTGGCTGTGGGAAGACTTAGGGGTGGCCTCTGTTCAACAATGGGAAATAGGCTGTAAAGAAGAAGAAGAAGAACCAATTACTATCTGGTGGATAGTATGTCGTTTTTACTCCGACCCCCCATAAAGATAGTTTTAAAATTCGCAAATAATATTTGCATTAAACATAATCGAGTATTTCAAATGAAATCCCATCGTTTCATTGCTCCGTAATAGAGAAGTAAATTAAAGAGAAAAAATAACAGTAAATAACGGTATACGTATATATCTAAAGACAAATAACACTTGTAAATACGCGGGCGTTCTTAAAGCTTGGACAAAGATGCCGCTATTTTGATGGGATAAGCGCGGGTGCAGCGGCAGCCTTTATGGCGGTTGCGTAAGTGGGGAACCTAAGCGGTCCTTGTTTACTAATGTTTTAAAATTATGGGCTGGTTTCAAGAAGTTATACGTTAAGCTGTATTGCGCGTGATCTACGCATTTTTTTAATTACGATTACTTAAATATATATATCTTCACGCCTCATGAAATGTGGGATAAAAAATTTTTTTATATAGAAAAGGGAGGCAAACGAGCAGGTGGCACACGTGATAGTATGTGATTACCGCCGCCTATGAACATCTGCAATACCGGAGGAATAGCGGATGCGGTGCCAGCCTTTGAGACAGGCTCTTTTCTTGAAGGTCCCTAAGTCGTATCGGTCCGGAAAAACCGCTGACGGCAGCTCATTCCACAAAGTGCAAGTGAGTGGCAGAAATTTCCGCGAAAAACGCACTGTGGTGGAATGCCAAGCATCAAGGTGGTGTTGATGAAATTTGTGATTATGCCGTAAGGTACGATGGTAAATTCTGCGGCTGGAATTAATCCGAACAATTCCTCGGAGCACTCCTGGTAGTAGACCTTGTAGAAAATGCAAAGAGATGCAACATCTCTTCGCAAAGCCTGGGGATCTAGCCGATCGGATAGAGTATGGTCGTCGACAATTCGAGCCGCTCTTCTTTGGACACGGTCAAATGGAAGGAGCTGACACTGAGCGCCTCACCTAGAGATAATAACAGTTCTGGCAAAAAGTTGAACCTGCACTTATAGTTGCAAGCGGTGGGCTGAAGGGAAGTACTGTCATGCTCCACTGAGCATTTCAAGCTTTTTAAAAAATTTGCATTGCCAGCCAAGCTTTGGTCGGAATATCTGACCCACCCCAATACAGAGAACAACCTGTAAGGATCTATAAAAAGTTGTAGACTTATAAACTTTATTACACTTTTGTCTTTTCAAAACGCATCTGTAACCTATTTTTGAAACGGGTTGCAAGTATAATGCAATAACCACTGGGGAAAAATGTTGTCTAGTGACAACTTCGTTTACACAAACACAGTGCAGGACGTGCTTGCAAATGTTGCGGCAAGTCGATGGATGCAGGTGGCTGTGGGAAGACTTAGGGGTGGCCTCTGTTCAACAATGGGAAATAGGCTGTAAAGAAGAAGAAGAAGAACCAATTACTATCTGGTGGATGGTATGTCGTTTTACTCCGACCCCCATAAAGATAGTTTTAAATTGCAAATAATATTTGCATTAAACATAATCGAGTATTTCAAATGAAATCCCATCGTTTCATTGCTCCGTAATAGAGAAGTAAATTAAAGAGAAAAAATAACAGTAAATAACGGTATACGTATATATCTAAAGACAACATTCCAAAATTTATAGCCTTTATTCTTAAACAGTCTCCAAGAAAAAGGAACTGAGGAGCGAAACAAAAAAAAATATACACTCCGGATCATTGTATAAGGGTGAATCAAATAATTTCCCGCTCGAAGGAGAAATGAAATTTATTTAGTCCATCGTTGATAAAAACTTGGAAAACGTACATTTTCTAATCAAATTTGCCGTCTGCACGATTTGGATATTAAGAGGGGGTAATATGAATGTAATGGATGTAATGGAGGTAAAAAGAGTAATAATTGTCGTTCCAGAGAGTTCTATCTTTATATTTAAGACGCTTGGCATGTGGTGAGGGCGGAAATTTACCACCTCTTATAGTGGTAGAGCCACGCATCAGCTTTTGTTGTTGCATGAATGGGCCGGCTCGACCGGGGAAGGACCACGACCTCACAGAATACCGGCTTGAAGTAGAAGTCTAACAAACTTCTGCGTTTCGTCTGGTGAGTGCAGGTAACCGGAGGCCCACACACCCCCTCCCCCAATTCTGGAGGGGGGAATTAGTAGAAAGACGAGACTTCTAAATAGCAGTAACTACTTGGAGAGTGTTACCATTTAGCCCCTTCGATGCATATTCCACCGGCGCTTATAGACTGTGGGACAACGTGACAGGTGTTACAACGTGACAGGTGATAAGCCTGTCACCATCTTATTGTCAAAGCCTACGATACAAATTGTACATTAGTTTCGAATCGAATTTGATCGGAATTGGTGTCAAGACACCCGCGTTCGGTCACCAGTTGGTACCAAAGATTTTAAACTTATATAATTTGTTTTTTATTTAAATCTATAATTTATATCACGGGCTTGGAAATAAAGATGGCGACAACCTATTCTCCTTCCACGTTGTCCAAAAATATGTATTCGGTGAAAGGAGGGTCGAAAGGCTTAATTGTTTAGACCTTTGTCTACTCGGTATGGGGAACATCGTGAAGATATTATTTTTGCTTTTATGTTATTTTATATTGTTAATGTGATGTTGAAATCGTCAACCATTATTGATGATTTGTCTATAATGTACGATTATAGCAAACCCTCACGTACGGAGGCCTATGCCCAACAGTAGACTTTACAGGCCTTTATGGTGATAACGATATGATAACTACGGCATATAAAACCCTTTTCTATAGTGTATAATACATATATACCAAAATATCTTGACGCTATTCCCAATACTGGGGTAGGCCCAGTAGCTAGTACTGGTCCAAACGATTTCTAGACTGAAAAGGAGTCTACCAAATTTGTGTCTGTGTGCGTAGCACGTGTGCAGTTACTGCTCTTTAGGCCAACTAACTCAAGGTAATTAACTCAAGCCGCCCGCGTGCAGGTTGCATGCAAGCATTTCCGTTTTCTTCAATACTGTATATAATAGTTGTAAATTTTAAAATAATATTTATCTGTCCCCTCCATAATAATATTGTTCAGCCTTCAGTAATAGCCTAGATATAATAATATAAGATATAACAGCCTAGAATCACGATAGCCGAGTGGTTGGCCGGTCGGAATTTCGAGTCAAGAGACCCGAGTTCGATCCCCAGATGGCAGTCTCGTACCAATGGGTTTTTCCAAAACTTATGTACGAATTTATCGTTGGCTTGGACATCGAGGCGGCGACGGGCTCACCACCTGTCACGTTGTCCCGAAAATATCTTCGGTGGAAGGTGGGTCCAAGGGATTTAATTGTCTAGACTAGACCTCTGTCTACCCCTGTATTGGGAATTGCGTGAAGATATTTATTTATGTTATTTTATTAGCCTTCGGTAATAAGAAACGAACTTAGCGGGTGAGCGGGCGGGAAGAAGTACACGAAGCGCGCAATGGATACCCGCGCGGCGCATATCTGGCGCGCATGCGGCGCGTATCTGACGCGCATGCGGCGTAGTAACGGCGCGCGAACTTTAAATGCGTCCGCTCAGAACGGGAGCAGCTCGCGAGTGGCAGATTCGCTGCGAATTTGTTAGATTTGGTTGCACCCTTAGATGGCAGATAATTAGCTCGTAAAAAATTAAGTCGAAGGTTTTTAAGCGACAATATCTAAAGGACAAGACGTCTAGCATATGTATCACCAATCTGCTTGGCGAAAAAGAAAAAGGCACACCTATTGTAAAAAACGTAACAGATTCTTAGCCCAACCTTATTAATAAATAAATGCATACATAAATCGGGACAACAACACACACATTGCTCCGATCCCAATGTAAGAAACTAAAACCCTTGTAGTATAGGAATCTGAAACAACTAAAACACAACACCCAGACCCGAGAAAATTTAGAAAAATTGGTTTTCCTTCGCCGAATTGAATTCAGGACCCTCAGATGGCGGGAAAACTGGTGTGTAAATGCCCTCATTCACGGAGTTAAATTCTGGTGTGTACACATTTCATTGTACCCTAATTTATCTCAATACCATCTCATGCAAACACATAACAGCGTTTCTATGTCATTTGAAACGAGAAACGCTCAGACAACATTTGTAAATACGCGGGCGTTCTTAAAGCTTGACAAAGATGCTTATTTTATGGGATACAAGTGGTGCAGCGGCAGCCTTTATGGCGTTTGCGTAAGTGGGGAACCTAAGCGGTCCTTGTTTACTAATGTTTTAAAATTATGGGCTGGTTTCAAGAAGTTATACGTTAAGCTGTATTGCGCGTGATCTACGCATTTTTTAATTACGATTACTTAAATATATATATCTTCACGCCTCATGAAATGTGGGATAAAAATTTTTATATAGAAAGGAGGCAAACGAGCAGGTGGCACACGTGATAGTATGTGATTACCGCCGCCTATGAACATCTGCAATACCGGAGGAATAGCGGATGCGGTGCCAGCCTTGAGACAGGCTCTTTTCTTGAAGGTCCCTAAGTCGTATCGGTCCGGAAAACCGCTGACGGCAGCTCATTCCACAAAGTGAGTGGCAGAAAATTCCGCGAAAACGCACTGTGGTGGAATGCCAAGCATCAAGGTGGTGTTGATGAAATTTGTGATTATGCCGTAAGGTACGATGGTAAATTCTGCGGCTGGAATTAATCCGAACAATTCCTCGAGCACTCCTGGTAGTAGACCTTAGAAATGCAAAGAGATGCAACATCTCTTCGCAAAGCCTGGGGATCTAGCCGATCGGATAGAGTATGGTCGTCGACAATTCGAGCCGCTCTTCTTTGGACACGGTCAAATGGAAGGAGCTGACACTGGAGTGCCCCCGCCCAGAGATAACAACAGTTCTCCATGTGCGGCCGAACCTGCAACTTATAAAGTTGCAAGCGGTGGGCCGGCATGAAGTACTGTCGCGTTCTACTGAGCACGCCAAGCTTTTTAAAAATTTGCCTTTTTGCCACGCCAAGCTTTGCCTAAATATCTGACCACCCCAATACAGAGAATACACCCGTAAGATCTATAAAAGTTGTAGACTTATAAACTTTATTACACTTTTGTCTTTTTCATAACGCATCTGTAACCTATTTTTGAAACGGGTTGCAAGTATAATGCAATAACCACTGGGGGAAAAATGTTGTCTAGTGACAACTTCGTTTACACAAACGCAGTGCAGGACGTGCTTGCAAAATGTTGCGGCAAGTCGATGGATGCAGGTGGCTGTGGGAAGACTTAGGGGTGGCCTCTGTTCAACAATGGGAAATAGGCTGTAAAGAAGAAGAAGAAGAAGAACCAATTACTATCTGGTGGATGGTATGTCGTTTTACTCCGACCCCCATAAAGATAGTTTTAAAATTCGCAAATAATATTTGCATTAAACATAATCGAGTATTTCAAATGAAATCCCATCGTTTCATTGCTCCGTAATAGAGAAGTAAATTAAAGAGAAAAAATAACAGTAAATAACGGTATACGTATATATCTAAAGACAACATTCCAAAATTTATAGCCTTTATTCTTAAACAGTCTCCAAGAAAAAGGAACTGAGGAGCGAAACAAAAAAAATATACACTCCGGATCATTGTATAAGGGTTGGGGATGGGGTGAATCAAATAATTTCCCGCTCGAAGGAGAAATGAAATTTATTTAGTCCATCGTTGATAAAAACTTGGAAAACGTACATTTTCTAATCAAATTTGCCGTCTGCACGATTTGGATATTAAGAGGGGGTAATATGAATGTAATGGATGTAATGGAGGTAAAAAGAGTAATAATTGTCGTTCCAGAGAGTTCTATCTTTATATTTAAGACGCTTGGCATGTGGTGAGGGCGGAAATTTACCACCTCTTATAGTGGTAGAGCCACGCATCAGCTTTTGTTGTTGCATGAATGGGCCGGCTCGACTGGGGAAGGACCACGACCTCACAGAATACCGGCTTGAAGTAGAAGTCTAACAAACTTTTGCGTTTCGTCTGGTGAGTGCAGGTAACCGGAGGCCCACACACCCCCTCCCCCAATTCTGGAGGGGGGAATTAGTGGAAAGACGAGACTTCTAAATAGCAGTAACTACTTGGAGAGTGTTACCATTTAGCCCCTTCGATGCATATTCCACCGGCGCTTATGAGCTATGGGACAACGTGACAGGTGTTACAACGTGACAGGTGATAAGCCTGTCACCATCTTATTGTCAAAGCCTACGATACAAATTGTACATTAGTTTCGAATCGAATTTGATCGGAATTGGTGTCAAGACACCCGCGTTCGGTCACCAGTTGGTACCAAAGATTTTAAACTTATATAATTTGTTTTTTATTTAAATCTATAATTTATATCACGGGCTTGGACATAAAGATGGCGACAACCTATTCTCCTTCCACGTTGTCCAAAAATATGTATTCGGTGAAAGGAGGGTCGAAAGGCTTAATTGTTTAGACCTTTGTCTACTCGGTATGGGGAACATCGTGAAGATATTATTTTTGCTTTTATGTTATTTTATATTGTTAATGTGATGTTGAAATCGTCAACCATTATTGATGATTTGTCTATAATGTACGATTATAGCAAACCCTCACGTACGGAGGCCTATGCCCAACAGTAGACTTTACAGGCCTTTATGGTGATAACTACGGCATATAAAACCCTTTTCTATAGTGTATAATACATATATACCAAAATATCTTGACGCTATTCCCAATACTGGGGTAGGCCCAGTAGCTAGTACTGGTCCAAACGATTTCTAGACTGAAAAGGAGTCTACCAAATTTGTGTCTGTGTGCGTAGCACGTGTGCAGTTACTGCTCTTTTAGGCCAACTAACTCAAGGTAATTAACTCAAGCCGCCCGCGTGCAGGTTGCATGCAAGCATTTCCGTTTTCTTCAATACTGTATATAATAGTTGTAAATTTTAAAATAATATTTATCTGTCCCCTCCATAATAATATTGTTCAGCCTTCAGTAATAGCCTAGATATAATAATATAAGATATAACAGCCTAGAATCACGATAGCCGAGTGGTTGGGCGGTCGGAATTTCGAGTCAAGAGACCCGAGTTCGATCCCCAGATGGCAGTCTCGTACCAATGGGTTTTTCCAAAACTTATGTACGAATTTATCGTTGGCTTGGACATCGAGGCGGCGACGGGCTCACCACCTGTCACGTTGTCCCGAAAATATCTTCGGTGGAAGGTGGGTCCAAGGGGATTTAATTGTCTAGACTAGACCTCTGTCTACCCCTGTATTGGGAATTGCGTGAAGATATTTATTTATGTTATTTTATTAGCCTTCGGTAATAAGAAACGAACTTAGCGGGTGAGCGGGCGGGAAGAAGTACACGAAGCGCGCAATGGATACCCGCGCGGCGCATATCTGGCGCGCATGCGGCGCGTATCTGACGCGCATGCGGCGTAGGAACGGCGCGCGAACTTTAAATGCGTCCGCTCAGAACGGGAGCAGCTCGCGAGTGGCAGATTCGCTGCGAATTTGTTAGATTTGGTTGCACCCTTAGATGGCAGATAATTAGCTCGTAAAAAATTAAGTCGAAGGTTTTTAAGCGACAATATCTAAAGGACAAGACGTCTAGCATATGTATCACCAATCTGCTTGGCGAAAAAGAAAAAGGCACACCTATTGTAAAAAACGTAACAGATTCTTAGCCCAACCTTATTAATAAATAAATGCATACATAAATCGGGACAACAACACACACATTGCTCCGATCCCAATGTAAGAAACTAAAACCCTTGTAGTATGGGAATCTGAAACAACTAAAACACAACACCCAGACCCGAGAAAATCTAGAAAAAGTTATTATAATAAATTGACCCGTCCAGAAATCGAACCTGGGACTTCGTGATGGCGACACGTTGAAAGGTCGTCAAATTATATTAGCCGATTCTAAATTCAGAAACTATTTCAATACACACATAACATACAATCCTTAAAAGCAACATCAGCTGGTCCCACCGGCACGATATCGACAATCCTTACGTTATTTGAAAAAAAAACCCCTTACCCCACTCTCATATTCGTCAATAGCCATTTCATAAATATGCACGGCGGTACTGAAACGCGCCCTCTGATTAGACCTAAATAATAAATTCAATTTGCTCGGGCGGCCATCAAATATTTTCTCTGTGATAACGTTTCTATATTTGGACGGGTGGATCTTGGAAATAATGGTGTTATTTAGGGTCTTGCAATATGCTAAGATAGTAGGCTGGCGGCATTAACAAGTCAGGAGATGGTTGCGCTCGGGCGCGGCCGAGAAAAGCTATAGAGTCGGATACAATTAGTTTTTTTTATTAACTGATATGATTACATATTTTTTGTGATTATTTAATATTTCCTTATTTTATCTTCACATATTTTAAAATAATGGAGTAGCCGGAGGTCGAAATAATATAGTCTTAAAATTTATATTACACAGAAGCTTATTTGTTATTATATTAGCGCGTATGCCAACGATTAAAATCGTACTTAAGTTACGAAAAACTTATTTGTACGAGCCTTACTCCCGAGGATCGAATTTGGATCTACTGGATTCGGACTCGATAATATCTCACATCGTAAATGCTGCTATTCTTATTCGGTGTCGCTAACGAGTCATAATTTTTAAGATATTTAAAAAAAAATATCTTCAGGCAATTTTCAAAACAGGGGTAGACAGTGGTCGAGTCTAGACAATTAAGTCCCTTCGACCCTCCTTCCACCGAAGATATTTTCGGGACAACGTGACAGGTGGTGAGCCCGTCACCGTCTTTATGACCAAACCAACGATATTCGTACATAAGTTTTTGAAAAACCCCTTACCCCACTCTCATATTCGTCAATCGCCATTTCATAAATATGCACGGCGGTACTGAAACGCGCCCTCTGATTAGACCTAAATAATAAATTCAATTTGCTCGGGCGGCCATCAAATATTTTCTCTGTGATAACGTTTCTATATTTGGACGGGTGGATCTTGGAAATAATGGTGTTATTTAGGGTCTTGCAATATGCTAAGATAGTTGCTGGCGGCATTAACAAGTCAGGAGATGGTTGCGCTCGGGTGCGGCCGAGAAAAGCTATTGAGTCGGATACAATTAGTTTTTTTTATTAACTGATATGATTACATATTTTTTGTGATTATTTAATATTTCCTTATTTTATCTTCACATATTTTAAAATAATGGAGTAGCCGGAGGTCGAAATAAAATAGTCTTAAAATTTATATTACACAGAAGCTTATTTGTTATTATATTACGCCTATGCCAACGATTAGAATCGTACTTAAGTTACGAAAAACTTATTTGTACGAGCCTTACTCCCGAGGATCGAATTCGGATCTACTAGATTCGGACTCGATAATATCTCACATCGTAAATGCTGCTATTCTTATTCGGTGTCGCTAACGAGTCATAATTTTTAAGATATTTAAAAAAAAATATCTTCAGGCAATTTTCAAAACAGGGGTAGACAGTGGTCGAGTCTAGACAATTAAGTCCCTTCGACCCACCTTCCACCGAAGATATTTTCGGGACAACGTGACAGGTGGTGAGCCCGTCACCGTCTTTATGACCAAACCAACATAAGTTTTTGAAAAACCCATTGGTACGAGCCTACCAACTGGGGATCGAACTCGGGTCTATTGACTCGAAATTCCGACCACCCAACCACTCGGCTATCGTGACTTTCCAGGAAGATATTTCAGGTTACGTTAAAATTTGCAATAATTACCTCGTACATTGAGGTAAATAGACTGTCACTGATCTGATTAATTTTGGTCCTTTACTTTTAGATATCTTTTATTTGGCTATTTGTCGGTAGCCAATGCCGTTTCTAATGTTTTTCATTTAATCACGACTCTTGCGACACACACGAAAGAAGGAGGTACACATCTAATGCCAGCTGCTACGCGAGATTTGATTAAGGATTTAGATATCTTCTGGCACTAGTCGATGGCTAGTTATCATAATATAAGATTGAAATTTTAAATTTCGAAAACAATGTTAAGATCTAATAGCGTATCTATACCATTTGTGGAACAATTTTTACGACATCGCTCAGGCCGCGCCGCTGCGCTAGTGGCCTCTTACAATTTTCGCCCGGGCCTTCTGGCGCGTTGTTAAAAACACAATGAATAATTATTGGGGGCTTGTTTCTCACTTTTTTTTTTTTTTATATAAATGCTGGTCGAAAATACGATGAAACAATGATAGTGTGTTAATTTGTGACATTTATTTAAAGAGTTTCGATAAGTTGTGTGTTTGTTACTGAAATAAACTCATTTCTAAAACTTACCCAGACTTCACGTAGATATGTTTCTGGCATGTTTTTATCTATTAAAATATGATGAAACAATGATAGCGCATAAATTTGTGACATTTATTTAAAAATTTCTGCCCATCTATCACCGAAGTCATTTTTGGGACGTGTCAGGTGGTGAGGCCTGTCACCGTCTTTATGTCCAAGTCAATATGTTCAAGCAAAAAAATATTTGAAAAAACATTGCTACGAGAATACCAGAGGATCGACTCGAGTCTCTTATGATCTCTCGGATTTTGAATTCCTATAACCCAACCATTTACTTATTTATTTATTTAGGTTTACCAGCACGGATTACTTCGCATCAATAAACACAAAACTTAAGTATTAAAGATTTTTAGATAAATGTATCGTTAATTAAAGTTAAACACAACATTCATAATTGTACGGACTTCGGAAGAACATATTATTTTTTGTATGCATGCTGTACTATGCACTGTACACCAAAAATTTTATCGAATGAAAAAGAAATTATATAAAGTAAAAAAAGAATTATAAGATAACGCCTATGTACGTGCTGTTATGCATTAATTTTTGTTTATTTTTATAACTAGAGACATTACCATTAAAAATACATAATTTATTTAATTTTGACATATTGGATATAACCATTCGGATGATAATTATTATTATCCGATATTAATTACATAATTCGGATATTAATTGTATAATCTTTCGTAGAATACGCCATAGTATTGCGCATTCAGAATTGACTGTATTAATAATTATATTAAATTCATTTAATCTGTAATTAAAACAACATTGTCCTTGTCAGACATTTCGAAATATTAGTTTATGGTACACGACTCCTTGATCAGGATTATTCCACAATTTATATCACCACCAGCTCGCTGGGGCACCTATCAACCAGGTGTACAAGCCGTGGTACAGCAACATGAATCGCTTATTATTATTTTTTAATTCGCGTCCCGGGTTCAACACCATAACATCAGGGTGATTTACTGCAAGATCGTTGCAAAACTTGTGGATTTATAGCCTCGCCATTAGAGACGCCCGGTCGTAGTGACGGGACATTTAGAGTTGCCCCCGATTAATTTAAATTTAAAAAAAAACTTGTTTTCCTGGCCGGAAACTTTTGTGACCATCGAAAAAGAAATAAAAAAAAGTAATTTTGTATGTTCTCGGTGATTTGTAATTAAACAACAATTGTCTTCTTATATTTAAATATTACAATATTTAATTGAATTAACAATTATTATAGCATTACCGGGGTAACAAAGCTTCATTTGGTAAGAATAATGCCACTAGAATTTTTCTATGTATTTTATCTATTTATTTTCTAACAGAATTACGTACGTTGAATATTCACGGTGATTTGTAATTAAATAACAATTTTCTTCTTATAATTAAAAATTACAATATTTAATTGAATCAACAATTATTTTAGCATTACCGGGGTAACAAAGCTTCGTTTTGTAAGAATGATGCCACTAGAATTTTTCTATTTTTTATCTATTTATGTTTTAACAAAATTACGAACATTTTCAACAACTTTTCTCGCCAAACTAAAATCGGTTAATCGGGGAATATTTATTTAATATTAATATTTTTTATTCGAATGAAATACAAACATTCTCAGAGGTGTTACCTACCTAGATTAACTTTGAAAGTAAAACATACATACATAACGGCTTGTATAACTCCGATAGCAACCAGCTACCCGTTAGGAAGGGTTTTCTGGTATCGCAACGCACCGTAAGCGGATTGGCGATCACCGTACCAGATACTTAAAATAAAAAAATAAAAATATCTTTACTTACGTAAACACAGAGAATACAGGTGGTTACAATTATCTGATGTCTCCTTTTAAGCAAAATTAATGCCTGTGCCAGGAGACATCTTATAGATACTTGTTACTTCAGACGATGCTGCACCGTTTTTTTTATTTTTATCTGGTATTTACCATTATTATGGTAAAAAAAATGCATACCGATACTGGAGTAAGTTGACAGTACAATTTTTTTTTTCTTATCTTGCTAATTTCTTCGTACTTTGTCTTTGCCAACGAGCATTAAACGGAATTTTTTTAAATCTGCATACCGAAACATTATAAAGATGAAAGCAAATAGGTTTTGTGATATTAAAGCGAAGTCTGATTCCGAAGTCATCAAGTCTCAAAGTTCTCAAGTTGCAGTCGTACCACTGAAAAGGGCGCAACAGGAAACGTTCGCAATAAATCAATAGAACGCCGTGCGCTAGACAAAATAAAACATATAGGGAAATAATAAAAAAAAAAACGTGTGTAACTGCACAAAATTCGCAAAAAGAATTACAGGCAATAACATGCAGCGGCGTTCAATTTACCACTTACATAAATCATCATGTCGAAGTAATATCGCTCTTACGACTACATTATAGAGATCTTATTAGCAGCAGGGGTAAGTTTGGCAGTGATTTAGTCCCTATCGGCCGTCAACCTGATTAATGTCGCTAGTAAATCAGCGGATTACGACAATGCGAGAAATGACGAGTCGCGACCGGATCGCAAGCGATATTCTTGTCTGGTTTGAGTGACGGGAGAGCGCGGAATTGATCTACGTGTATACAAAAGAGCGAGTACAGTCTATATGTATTTTTGTTATTCTTGTAGTAAACAAATTGAAGCTATGTTAGATATTTATGAGCGAGGTTAATGTCTGTGATATTAAAATGTAACGTTGACTTTTTAATACATTACTCTAAAAATATGTATCACGAAAAAAATTATCAGTAAAGTTTGTCTATGGTAACCACGTCAAACGTTTTGGAATCGAGATACTTTTTTTTCGCCTTAGTCGTATGTGGTAATTCACAAGTTCAGTTGAAAATAAATTGATATTTACTGCTTCGAAGCATTATAAGGACTCTTATTACATTTTGAATAAACATATATCTGATTCATTTTAAATTACAAGTCATATCAAAGAAAATCATATATTTAATTAATTGATACAGTACTTAAATACATAATGGTCGGTAAGGGACCATTGCCGGACATAGGCCTTTCTCTTAAGAGAGGGGCATTACGCCACGTTTAGCTAGCGGATTGGCGATTGCAGTACCAGATACCATAACGGAACTCATACTGCTCGGTCGCACACAGGTCTGCTTCCATTGGCAGCCAATTGTATTTTAAAGGTTTTCCCGTAGTTACGACCTTTTTTCCCTGTTACGACACACATTGGAATAAATTAGGGGTGAATAAATATACCATGAGAAATAAATTCATTTATATTCAACAGTTTATTTGTCGTTCACATTTTTTATTATGATTTTTTATTCAGTTAGAAATCCCGCTAGCGTGCTTGACATGGACCGTCTGTCTCGTATCGAATTATTGAGTAAACACGCAACGTAATCGGGCGATCGTTTCGTCCGGAATGCGACTGCAAGGGTACTGAGGAAATATTACCCGAAGTATTTCTAATATTGAGTGTCGATGGCAAATAATATTTTAGAGAGAAAAAAATGACATTGTAAGCCTATTCACTCATAACATATTTTATACCTTTCATTTTAACAAATTGACAGGATTAAGTTTAGTTGTCACATAATTTATTAGCAGCCATCACTGTGTTTCTTTCAATTTGGCTTAATTTTATAAGAAATGAGAAATCGATAAATGTTAAAATCCCGTAACTGATAACCTTAGTATAACGGTAATGGTTTTTATTTTATTTTTAGTATACATAGTATACAGAAGACATCACTGTTATAATAAATATTTATAATAATTCATGCAGGGGATATGTTGTGAAAGAGAGCAATATTCTCATTCTGTTTCCTCTAATTATTCTAACAAGAAATCAGACATTTTATATAAATACATGTATTTATTAAATATGTCTAATTTCTTGTCGCTTGCTTATCACTTATATTATATTAGTTAAATGCTTGTATTAAAATATTGCATGGATTTAAATTATTTTTTAAGAGTTTACGCATATTGTAAATTTCTTTGTCGACCCATTAGTCTATTTGGTCCTTCGAAGCTAAGGGAAAACATTAGCGACACGAATATGAATGTTTGTACTCAAAAACTTTTAATCTTATAAGTGTAGAGTTCGGAATCTTAATTTAATATAATACAGATGATGAGTAAAAATTTGTCTATTTTATTATTTATAAAAGTGAATTTACTAGAAGGCGGTCTAAACTTTTCAAGCACTGCATTCTATAGCCGCTCGGACAATAAACAAAGAAGAAGTAGGAACCGGAACTTTGATATAGAATAGAGGGTAAATGTCTCCGAAGGAAGAAGAAAGAAATTGTGTGTCACCCAGAAACCTACGTTTCAAATAATCGACATACGGCGAGAAGAACAATATGAAAATACTAGACTAAAATTCAGTACATCAGTGACTGACTGCTCTAAGGCGCAAGGGGCCTAGAACTGCTATCGCCAATCAGCTTGTCGATTATAGCAAATCTTCTAGTTCGGTAGGAGCTGATGTCCTGCGGTGGATTTACAGGGCATTATACTGTTTTCATGCTACTTCAGTAGATAACCTCTCATCTATGTCTGTCTATAAATTTCAACTTAACTTTAGTGTAACAATGCTCTAAGTAACTTTCAATTTAAATCGTCCATTAACTGCAAAAGTCACATACTATTCGGGTCTCTTGATGCAATGCAAGAAAATTGTTTCATACTTTCATTCAACGACCTCTGTGGACGAGTAACGTACACACCGGTTTTCATGGTATTAAAGTCCACTGCAGGACATAGGCCTCTCCCCTAGGGAGGATTTGCCACAATCGCCACGCTCAGCGAGCTGACTGGTGATCGCAGTACCAGACCACTCGCACCTCAGACGCTGCTTCCCATCTTCGGTCTGATTATTTTGGTCTGATATTTATATATGTATTTATTATTTCTTACTTTTTTTATTATCAAGTCATACGCATAGTGTTACGAGAGCCCTATTTTAAAATATTTCATATTCTATTAATGCTATGATTAAATAAAAACTTTCGTAATCCAGTAACTAAAATACATTCAATCTTAAAATGACTCATATTCCGAAACTACTTTTCGAAATTCACATTTTACACAGACTCTGATATATTTTAAACAGCAACAAAAAAAAAGAAATGTCATCATACGCCCGACCCGTCGCGAACACGTCTTTGAGCGTATGCGTCAGACGTCACGGCGGTACTGACAAATTGATTTATGTAGTTGGGGGGGGGGGGGGGATATTCCCGAGCGTTTCGGCAACTTAGCGTTTAGGCGGACTACTCACGAAGCATGCGACAGTGTCGAGGCGCCCTGTTTTATAACACAAAATGTAATTTAGAAAGCGCGTGTGCGTGTGTGTGGCGTTTCCTGTTTAATTTTTTTTGCGTAAATTAATTTCAAGGTAATCAGGTTGATAGTTCAAGTTTGTATTTTTTTATAATTTTGGCGTGGACAGTGTTATTTATGTTATAATTTAAATTGTTAATTTTAAAAAAATTACCTCTTCTCGTAAAAAGAGGTATGTAAGGATCGTGACTGACGATCTGTTCTCTCTGGCTACCCCTTCAGAGACTGTTCGTGAAGATAAATAAATAAAATACAAAAATGTATCTAATGCAATTATTTTTGTCGTGTTTTACTGGCGTAACAATATACCATGTCACGTCACGAAATTCATGATAGAGGAGTGAGTGGTTAGACTAAAATTCAGTACATCAGTGACTGACTGCTCTAAGGCGCAAGGCCTAGAATCGTTATCGCCAATCAGCTTGTCGATTATAGCAAATCTTCTAGTTCGGTAGGAGCTGATGTCCTGCGGTGGATTTACAGGGCATTATACTGTTTTCATGCTACTTCAGTAGATAACCTCTCATCTATGTCTGTCTATAAATTTCAACTTAACTTTAGTGTAACAATGCTCTAAGTAACTTTCAATTTAAATCGTCCATTAACTGCAAAAGTCACATACTATTCGGGTCTCTTGATGCAATGCAAGAAAATTGTTTCATACTTTCATTCAACGACCTCTGTGGACGAGTAACGTACACACCGGTTTTCATGGTATTAAAGTCCACTGCAGGACATAGGCCTCTCCCCTAGGGAGGATTTGCCACAATCGCCACGCTCAGCGAGCTGACTGGTGATCGCAGTACCAGACCACTCGCACCTCAGACGCTGCTTCCCATCTTCGGTCTGATTATTTTGGTCTGATATTTATATATGTATTTATTATTTCTTACTTTTTTTATTATCAAGTCATACGCATAGTGTTACGAGAGCCCTATTTTAAAATATTTCATATTCTATTAATGCTATGATTAAATAAAAACTTTCGTAATCCAGTAACTAAAATACATTCAATCTTAAATGACTCATATTCCGAAACTACTTTTCGAAATTCACATTTTACACAGACTCTGATATATTTTAAACAGCAACAAAAAGAAATGTCATCATACGCCCGACCCGTCGCGAACACGTCTTTGAGCGTATGCGTCAGACGTCACGGCGGTACTGACAAATTGATTTATGTAGTTGGGGGATATTCCCGAGCGTTTCGGCAACTTAGCGTTTAGGCGGACTACTCACGAAGCATGCGACAGTGTCGAGGCGCCCTGTTTTATAACACAAAATGTATCTAATGCAATTATTTTTGTCGTGTTTTACTGGCGTAACAATATACCATGTCACGTCACGAAATTCATGATAGAGGAGTGAGTGGTTGGTCGAAATTTCTAGTCGAGAGACCCGACTTCGATCCCCAGGAGCTAGGCTCGTGCCAAAAGATTTTCCATAAACCTATGTACGAATTATATCGATGGCTTGGACATGAGGACGGCGATGGGCTCACCACCTGTCACGTTGTCCCGAAAATATCTTCGGTGGAATGTGGGTCTAGGTCTAAACCTCTGTCTACCTCTGTATTGGGAATTGCGTGAAGATATTCATTTATTTAAGAAGTAATCTCTAAAAAATACAATATTTTAAGTACCTTTAAAATTATCTTCACGCCATTTCCAATATAGGGGTAGACAGAGGTCTAGACAATAAAGTCCTTACGACCCATCGGAGACATTTTTCGAACAACGCGACAGGTGGTGAGCCGGTCGCCGTCCTAAGTCCAAGCCAACGATATAAATCTAACAAATAAGTTTTGAAAATAACCCATTGGTAAGAGCCTTGAGTCTCTTGAATCGAGTTCCCATCACCCAACCACTCGGCTATCGTGGATATATATCGTGGATATCGGCTACCTTGATTTGTGGGAAAGAAATTAATACACATTACTATTAACGCCATATTAATATACTTCTGTAATCCTGCATTACTAAAATAAGACAGGTCCATAAATTATTCTTGATCTGAACAGTTGTTGCATCATTTTTATTACCGAACGGTTTGTAGCAATGGTTTCTTCTACCCTCCATGGTCTCATGTTGACTTGATTAAGGCCTGATAATTATAGTTATTAAATTGAATTGAAATGAGAAATTTAAAAAAATCAACTGCTTTGACTTCAACCGTACCGTGGCAAAAAAGTACAGCATTATTACAATTTAAATATGCTGATAATTATTGTTGCCTTTCTCGAAAGCCTCATTTTTATCAGAGATAAAAATATACGCAATCTATCCGAAAGTAACAATTAAAATCATATTACTAAACATATTAGTCACGATAGCCGAGTGGTAAGGTGATCGGAATTAAAGTCAAGAGACCCAAGTTGATTCCCAGGTGGCAGGCTCGTACCAATGGGTTTATTTTTAAAAAAATATTGCACGTTTCATAAAATTGCTTTGGACATAAAGACAGTGACGGGCTAACCACCTTTAACGTTGTCCCAAAATATCTTCGGTGTAAGCCGCGTCGAAAGTAAGACGAAGAATAATCGTCCAGACCTCTGTCTACCCCTGTATTGGGAATGACGTGAAGTTATTTATTTATTTAAGAAGTAATCTCTAAAAATACAATATTTTAAGTACCTTTAAAATTATCTTCACGCCATTTCCAATATAGGGGTAGACAGAGGTCTAGACAATAAAGTCCTTACGACCCATCGGAGACATTTTTCGAACAACGCGACAGGTGGTGAGCCGGTCGCCGTCCTAAGTCCAAGCCAACGATATAAATCTAACAAATAAGTTTTGAAAATAACCCATTGGTAAGAGCCTTGAGTCTCTTGAATCGAGTTCCCATCACCCAACCACTCGGCTATCGTGGATATATATCGTGGATATCGGCTACCTTGATTTGTGGGAAAGAAATTAATACACATTACTATTAACGCCATATTAATATACTTCTGTAATCCTGCATTACTAAAATAAGACAGGTCCATAAATTATTCTTGATCTGAACAGTTGTTGCATCATTTTTATTACCGAACGGTTTGTAGCAATGGTTTCTTCTACCCTCCATGGTCTCATGTTGACTTGATTAAGGCCTGATAATTATAGTTATTAAATTGAATTGAAATGAGAAATTTAAAAAATCAACTGCTTTGACTTCAACCGTACTGTGGCAAAAAGTACAGCATTATTACAATTTAAATATGTTGATAATTATTGTTGCCTTTCTCGAAAGCCTCATTTTTATCAGAGATAAAAATATACGCAATCTATCCGAAAGTAACAATTAAAATCATATTACTAAACATATTAGTCACGATAGCCGAGTGGTAAGGTGATCGGAATTAAAGTCAAGAGACCCAAGTTGATTCCCAGGTGGCAGGCTCGTACCAATGGGTTTATTTTTAAAAAATATTGCACGTTTCATAAAATTGCTTTGGACATAAAGGCGGCGACGGGTTCACCACCTGTCACGTTGTCCCGAAAATATCTTCGGTGGAAGGTGGGTCAAAGGGACTTAAGTGTCTAGTCTTGACCTCTGTCTACCCCTGTATTGGGAATTGCGTGAAGATATTTATATTTATTTATTTATTTATAATTTAAAATCTAGTTGTCTGCTGCTAAAATTTTATTTTTAGTCAAGGTGATAGGTAAGTTAGTACCAATGGGTGGTTTTAAAAACTTATGTTCGATTTATATCTTTGGCTCGGATACAAAGATAACGACGGGCTCACCACCTGTCACATTTCCCCAAAAAATGTCAGCGATGGAATGTGGATCGAAATGACTTATTTGTCTAGACGTCTCCCTAACCTAGCATTAGATTGACGTTAAGATATTGTTGTTGTTGTTGTATTTTATTTTTGACGACGCTATCGCTTATTTGGTAGAGACCCGCAAGAGCTAAGGGTCCAGGGTTTGAAACCCGCTTGAGATACTAAGACGGTTACAGACTCACTTGTCACATTGACCCAAATAGTCTTCGGTGGAAGGTGGGTCGGTCTTTATTGACTATACCTCTGTCTATCTCAACATCGGAAATATGAGTGAAGATTTTTATTTATTACGCAATTTTATTGATTTTTAAAGCATATTTGTTATGCTGAACTTTTATGTGATTAAATTAAAGAGAAAAAATGTTTTTAAAATTTCATCTGAATCTCGCCCTTGTCAGTTGAAATTTTAAAAATATTTTTTTCTTTTATTTAATTTTTATTTATTTTATTTTATTTTATCTTTAAAGCAGCGAAATCTTTTTTATCTCTTAATAATTCTCTAGGTTTTGATACAACTTGAGAATTGCTAGTGGTGAACCCGTCGCCATACCGGTATTCAAGACTACGCTATGGACTCTCTCTATATTATTACTTTGTTTGTCTCTGTTGTTCTCTCTATATATTATTGGGCTTTCCCATACCACTTAAGAACTTGGTCCTGAAATCTCAGCCACGAACAAATCACTTGTCATCGTCATCTCCTGTTGGTCTTATTTTCAAGATTGTATAGAATCATGTACAGTCGGAGTTCTTCAACCGACTGGATTAGCTTTCTCTCCATTATGGGAGAGTTATATGTTCTGCAGTGCACTTTTAGAAGCCGTTGTGTATACAAAAATACTATGTTTTTAGAATTATAAATAAATAAATAAATATAAATATCTTCACGCAATTCCCAATATAGGGGTAGACAGAGGTCAAGTCTAGACAATTAAGTCCCTTTGACCCACCTTCCACCGAAGATATTTTCGGGACATAATATTATACATAATATTTTCGGGACAACGTGACAGGTGGTGAGCCCTTCGCCGCCTTTATGTCCAAGCCAACGATGAAATTCGTACATAAGTTTTTGAAAAACTCATTGGTACTGCCACCTGGGGATCGAACTCGGGTCTCTCGACTCGAAATTCCGACCACCCAACCACTAAGCTATCGTGACATATAATTATACATTATGATATATACACCTCAGCAGTGAGAATACATATTACTAAGGAGACATAGAAATGAACAGGAATAGATTGAAATAACGTTTTGCTACCGTGTCCCTGATGTTTATTTTTCAAATATATCATATACACTTAATATTTATTAAATATTTTATTAAAATACAATAATAATTTAAACATAAAAAACAATGAGATTAAAAAAACGTAATTTATTTATTACAAATATCTTTAAATTTTAGGGTATACCGCGTTTTCTTTGAGCTTGAATACCAAAATCCAATTTCAAAGAGTTTTTTTTTCACTCGCTTTTTTATATGCACCTGAAAGGACAGAGCAAAGTAAAATTCGAATGTTTGAAATTTATGGCTGAACAATGTTAATAACGTAGTCACGATAGCCTAGTGATTGGGTGGTCGGAATTTCGAGTCAAGAGACCCGAGTTCGATCCCCAGGTGGCAGGCTCGTACCAATGGGATTTTCAAAAACTTATGCATGAATTACATCGTTGGCTTGGACATAAAGACGGCGACGGGCACACCACTTGTCACTTTGTCCCGAAAATATCTTCGGTGGATGGTGGGTCAAAGGGATTTAATTGTCTAGACTAGACCTCTGTCTACCCCTGTATTGGGAATTGCATGAAGATACTTATTTATCATTTATTTATATTATTTATGATACAATACAAAAGTATAATGGTTTATCTCCAGGTACCACAGTACTGGTAGTTATTCTACGTTCGAGTGAAAATGTACTCTATTGGCCTTTACATAGTAAGTATAACTGAATTACCAATAAGTATGATGCTTAACCATATTTTCCGAGCGTCGGTTAACGTCGGGAATATTCTTATCTAGCCTAACGCAACATATTATATTAAACACTACGTCATAAACTGACCAAAATTACATAGGACCTATACCCGAAAACAATGCCCTGATCAAATATTAAAGCCATACGATTTTGTTCCTTAAACTGATATCGGTATAGTATACTTTACGTGTTTTTGAAAACCATGCAACTACACGAGTGGATAAGTTTTTTCAATTATAAAAGACTTAATTTATTTTGTTATGTTTTAGCGATTTTTGACTTTGTTTTCGTAATTATATGCGGTCGTAAATCGCACGGCTCTCTACCGTCCATACGACATTGCAACACCGAAAAGTTTATCCACGAAAATGTTAATATAATAGTTGCTTCAGTGCCACGGGTTTTGTTGGCGTGAAGGCATAAATCAATTTTATAGCCCCATCTAAATCAAACGCGTTTTAATGGGCGGCCCACGTCATATCATAGCGGAGTATGATAATTTACGGTTACTATGTGACGAATGTAGAAATAAAGGTCCCTTCCCCCTCACTCCACCCGGACTCCCCCATCGTGGTAGGGATTAGTTTTATGCCCTAAACCGGCGTCGTAAATATGTCACTCGTATCTTACGGGGAGAGAGCGTCACAGGAGATAATTTTTGGATTTACGAAGTGTTGGGACCGCGTTGATACGACTGAGTTTTTCGTGGGTGTCTTCATTGTTTATTTAGATACCGTCCGCCCTGAGTGATTTACGTCTCTTGTTTTGATGGCGCATTCTGATGCGTTAATCCGAAACTGTTCTAAGATAACCCGTGTTTAAAATTCAATTACGTTAACCTCATCGTCTAATATAGTATAATATGTACATAAAGAAAACACGAAGTCACGATAGCCGAGTGGTTGGGTGGTCGGAATTTCGAGTCGAGAGACCCGAGTTCGATCCCCAGGTGGTAAACTCGTAGCAATGGGTTTTTCAAAAACTTAGGAATTATGTCGTTGACTTGGACATAAAGACGTCGCCGTCTTTCGCTCACCACCTGTCATGTTGTCCCGAAAATATCTCCGGTGGAATGGGACTTAATTGTCTAGACTACACCTCTGTCTACCTCTGTATTGGGTATTGCGTGAAGACATTTTTTTATAAAGAAAATAGTATTAAAAAAACGTGTGGTTACCACGTAAGAATATACCACTTTCATTTCTTCTCTGTCGTAAGAGTATACTAAATGAAAAATCTTAAAAATAACGTCAGCTACCGATATAGATAACCAACACGAAAAATACTAAATCAAAATCCAGCTGACAGGTGTCTGGCAGCAGCGTCTGTAGTGCGAGGTGTCAAGTATTGCAATCGACAATCCGCTTGCCAAGCGTGGCAATTACTACTGACACGGGCGAGATTCGAACCCGCGACTTCTGCTGAACCGTAACCGCAACGCTCTTACTTCTGAGCCTCCGTGTCGTACACGCATCAGTTGAAATTTTAAATCAGTATTCTCTTTTCATTAAATTTTTTAATCAAAACGTTCATAGAGTTTTAAATCAAATTGAGGGCAGCATAACAAAAATGCTTTAAAAAACAAATAAAATTGTGTAATAAATTAAATTATTTTAAATTAAAAGTTGTTATTGAAAAAATTACTTCGCAACCCTCCGCATGCAAATATAAAAAGGTATATGTTACCTGGTCCGAAGAGAAGAAGAGCACCACCCTCCCTCCCACAGATGCGTGCACTAATTCTACTGTATGCAACACCACCACCACTACACTCAAACTACCTGGTTTGAGTGTAGAGGTGGTGGTGTTGCATACATATACCACCACCGAAAACGCGACACGTGTTTCGCCTCAAAACAAGGCATTATCAAGCGAGTAGACTCTACGATGAGCGACCGCAGAGTCAGAGGAGGGTTTCGAAGCATTTTTTTCAATAACAACTTTACAATGAATTTCCGCAAGTCAATTAACTATTTAAAATTATTAATTACATAAATACATACATAGATTGTGTCAACATTACATACCAAACAAAGCACTAAAGCACTTGTAATATGGAATCAGATACAACGAAGGTATCACAACGATCCAGACACGAGAAAAATTTGGAAAAAGGGTTTTTTTTACATTGACCCGACAGGGTATCGAACCAGGGACTTCACGGCTGGCGACAACATGAAAACCAGTGTGTACGCTACTCGTCCAGGAAGGTTTATTAGGTCTTTGCTGTGATTTATTCACTACTAATAGTCACTACTAACATTTAAAAATAGTCATATGGTCAAATTGTGTGTGTTTTTCTTTTTTCTAAGTTTTAGCATTTATAACTACTACCAGCCCAAGATGGACCATAGGCTGCGCTGTAAAATCAGTGTTGCTGAGATACCCGGAACGTATGATGAGCGTTGACTTTTTTGTGGTTTTTATTTAATTTTTAAATATCATGTTATTGATTGTTATGGTGCAAGAAATAAAGTTTTCTTTCTCTCTTTACTCTTAAACAAATTAAAAAAATATGTCCTCTTGACCCACATTTCACTGTAGCATATTTAAGTCAACGTCACAGATGGGGCGGACGGGGCACTAAGGGACTTTTTGGCGAACTTTACGGTTGTATCATGTTCAGCAGTAGATTCTTGGTAGGTTGTAAAGAAGAAGAATAGAAAATATAAAAAGTAAATAAAAAATACATATATAAGAAAACTTAATAAAATTAAATGTATATATAAGTTTGCAGGAAGTCGATGCAGGAATTCGTCGAAAGCTTTAGAAGGCCTATGTTCAGGAATGGTCTCTTGATAGGCTGTAAAGAAGAAGATGAAAAAGGTATAAGTTTTATCATTTATTATATTAGACTTATCTAGGTAAACTGACAACATAAAACAATATGCACAATATTAGAAACAATACACAATAGTAGAGAGGTACAATAAATAATAAAAGAAAAAATATCTTCACGCCATTCTCAATACTGTAGTAGACAGAGGTACAGACAATCAAATCCTTTTATTAACTGAAGAAAAAAAGTTACAGACACAACTTTTACTCGTTGAAACGACATCTTGATTCGATGGCATCGACACGAAACTGATGCAATATATTCCAAAAAAAAGACACATCCATTTGAACGACCTGTTATTTAATAACGACATTCAGTTAAAACTATGGCGTGCTGTGGCTATAAATCATCGTAACGTTGGTAATTAATGTAATTTATGTGTGGCGCATATTTCACCCGCTGTATTATGTTATGCCGGGACAGAGCGGGGTCATTTTGGCCGTATCATCGATTCGTGGTTTGTGAAATCAAATTTTTTCGATATCTAATGTCGGCTGATTCGACTGAAATCAAAATCGAATCGTTTATTTATCGATAACATACATTACATCCAACGATCGTCATTTTTTAAAACTACCACCGTTTCGCATTGAGATTCGTATGTGAAAAACGTATAAAATATAGTGCGAAAGTTAACATAAAAAGGTGTCGAGGTAGGCCGAGACTGAATTACGAAGACTATGTGAGCAAAATGCTCGAAGAGGGGAGGGTCAAGAGTACTCGGATACCTTGATATGCATGTATGTAGAAAATGATGAAAATGAAAGAAGCGAAAGAGGTATGTAAGGATCGTGACACTTGGCGATCTGTTCTCTCTGGCTACCCTATTAGGGATTGTCAGTGTATTTCCATGAGTACTGCTGAACTAGACAGCATTCTTTCGTATGTTTGAGGGAAAGGGAAAAGTCCGCGACGCAGCTGTAGTGCGTGTTTGCGGAATTTACACTTGTTACGATTAAAATATATCACTTTATGCTATTTAAGTTTTCACGAACAAACCAAACCGAGTTATTCACGATAATAGTATTGGGAATGGCATCGAGATATATTTTTTTATGTTTATGTTTTATTTACATATTCTAAGTTTTAAGCTGTGTCTATCTAATATTTTAACGCAACAAAAAAGATAATCAGTGCATCTTTTAGGATGTCAAATGCTCACATTCATTCCTCTGATCTGAAAGCACTTATATTATGGATTCGGAAACAACGACAGTATCACAAAACATCCTGATTAGAGACAATGTAGAAAAAAAATTTTTTTCTGTGTTGACCTATCCGGGAATCGAAATCGGGAATATAATTCGGGGAAGCAGTGTATACTACTCGGAGGTCGTCCAAGGGAAAATATAAGTATAATTGTAATTAAAATAAAATATAAATAAATATCTTCAGGCAATTCCCAATACAGGGGTAGACAGAGATCTAGTCTAGACAATTAAGTCCCTTCGACCCACCTTCCACCGAAGATATTTTCGGGACAACGTGACAGGTGGTGAGCCCGTCGCCACCTTTATGTCCAAGCCAACGATACAATTCGTACGTTTTTGAAATACTCTTTGGTACGAGCCTGCCTCCTGGGAATCGAACTCGGGTCTCTTGACTCGAAATTCCGACTACCCGACCACTTGGCTATCGTGACTTAATTAATTAAATAACTGTAATTAGTTAAAAAATCTCATATTTATTGTTAAAATACAAAATTCATAGCGAGCGAATATCCAGCGATGTCCTCTCCGGGGCACAGATCAGACGCCCCGACGTCATGTCACTCTGTACGAAATAAATAATGCGCGGCTGTCGATGTCTGGAACGCGTCGCGCGGAAGGTATTCATCAGTGGCTATACGTTTTTATTTTTTAACTGTTTCCTAGTATTTTTGATGTCCTGGTACAACAGTTGACGGATCGGAAGATTCATCTTGAGTTGAAGTTGATTTCAGAATTAAAAAAAATAAATGCTGAAGAATTTAATTTCAGGATTAAAAATTAATACTGGGTTGGGCATATGTCCATTTGCATCTATTAATATATAAGATATGCATGAAGATATTTATTTTATAGTATTTTATGATAAACAGAGGTCCAGACAATTAAGGCCGAAAACATTTTTTGGGGCAACTAGTGGTGAGCCTGTCGCAGTCTTTCTGTAAAGTTTTGGAAAAACTCATTGTTGCGAGCCTACCACCTCGGAGTTCGTACTCGGGTCTTTTGACTAGAATTTTGATCACCCAAACACTCAGCTATCGTGACTATAAAGGCATTTATAACATGTGCTGAAATGTGAAATTAATTGAAACGGGCTTCTTAAATTTCTCATTAATTCAATTGTCAAATGTCCAGAATGCCTAGCATGCTTTAAAAATTCATTAAAATTAGATAATATAGGTAATAGACGGCGTTATAATACTAAAACATTAGTACTATAACGCCATCTACAGACATGAAACATCATATCTGTAAAGATATGAACATTAGGTTGGAAGTAGTAATAGTTTCTGGCAGACCCCTAAGAGGTGTAAATAATGGGAGAGATTTAAAATTTCAACTGATATATGTATGACAGGGTGGCTCGGAGGTATGCGTGAGAGTGTTGCCACGGTACGGCAGAGGTAGCAGATTCGTGTCAGTTAATTTTTTAAATTTCTCATTTTTTTGCATGTGAGGTTATTACTATGTGTTTATTGTTAAACGTTAAAAGTCATAGATTACATAAAAAATATAATTTTATTATTACAATTATCCCACATATAACAATAATAAGTAACCTAAAGTAATGAAGACAAGTGGTATAACAAGAAATACGAAAATAACCGTTTGATTTGCATAAAGCTCTCCGCAGTTATAAAACAAGTCATCGGATTGTTTCATTTCATTTTATTACGGCGTGTGCCAGTCAAACCGACTCATATACAAAACACTAACTATAAAAATGTTATTTTATTGTTTCAATAACTTTTCTGCGTTTTAAGGGTGTATCCAAATCAGGCGAATGCGACCCGGTTTTGATTACCGGACAGTTAAATGTACAAAACCACTTTTTCTACATTGTCCAATGTACAATTTTCCTCTGATCATTGCATGGTAATACGCATTCAGGAATTAGAAACTAACTAAACAGGTGACCGAGCAGAGAGAAGTTCGCGCAGCGCGCGTTTGGTGCAGGAACGGCGCGCGAAGTATAAATGATCGCACACAACTGACGGCGCATTCGTCAGATTTGTACGCACCCTAAGTCCTCACATTGGTGCTTGCTTCCAAGCGTAGGAGATCCGAACATCAAATTTAGTCAGTCTTTTTAAATATGCATAGTAGTCTTCGTCACGAGGATATGCTTTATAATAATAAGCTTATTAAATAAAAAAAAACAATGATTACTTATTAATCAGTGTATCTTTACGCTATTCCCAAAAACAGGGTTAAGCAGAGGTATAGACAATTAAGTTCGACCCACCTGCCACCGAAGATATTTTTAGGATTACGTGACAGGTGGTAAACCCGTCGCCTTTTCAATGTCCAAGCCAACGATGTAATTCGTACTTAAATTTTTTCAAAACCCATTGGTACGAGCTTACCACCTGCCGATCGAATTCGGGTCTCTCGACTCGAAATTCCGACCACCGAACCATTCGGCTATCGTGACTTATTATACACATAAAATATGCTTGAAGATAAAGGAAACGATTAATACAGAGTTTCTTTGGTAATATAGTGACCTAAATAAGTGGTTTTTTGCATATACTACACTAGACCTCTGTCTACCCCTGTATTGGGAATTGCGTGAAGATACTTATATTTATTTATTTTATTTATATATTTTACTAATTAAAAATTATAAAATAAGTTATAGCTATAAAAATATAATACAAACACTCCAAGGGGTTATCTCGTCATTTCAACTGTACGTTCATACTCGTATGTACGTTACAACAGTACGTTTGCCCTAATGTACAATATTTAGCCTATTACTTCGCCCTAGGCCCATTGATTTATAGGTTATGAATCAACCTGCCCCCCCTCCCCCGCGCACGCTCTGCCCGCTCTCCTCCCGAACCATTACCCTCACTTGATGTATCGCTCAGATAATGAATCTAGTTGTATTTTTGCTGGCAACGTATGATGGAAATATGAAGGTCCGGGCTCTATACGCCGGGGGTGTAGAGCGAAGAAAGGGAAGGGGGGGGGGGGGGGGTGAGTTATAGCACGTCTGCTAATAGCAAGTTCAGGAATTGCGAGTAAGGAATTTTCTTATTACCTAAATTATTGATATTATTTCTATAAATCTACAAATAATGAGTCTATACTTTTTATCAAACTGTACAATATACTTAATTTTGGGAAGATAATAATGCTTCAATGGTTTAAAGACTTTAAGCGATTCAGTACAGACCTAATGACGAAAAAAATTTTACGCAAAAGTAATCAATAAGAGAGGGGGAGGTAGGCCGAGACTAAGTTTCGAAAACCATGCGAGCTATTAGCTCGAAGAGAGGAGGGTCAAGAGTACTGGGATACCTTGAAGTGCATGAAGAAAATGATGAATCAGAAAGAGATATGTAAGGATCATGACACATGGCAATCTGTTCTCTCTGACTACCCCGTCTGGGACTTGTTATGAAGATATTTATTTATTTTATTTAATAGTTTATGTATATTAGAGCACAGTCCAAATAAACCTCCGCCCTATAAAACGGGCTAATAGATTTCGAAGTTATCTATACTAAACTAATCTTTTTCAAAAATTAAGTGCTATTAGTACTAGTGGGTTCGGATGATGCTGTACAGTATATTTCACTTTACATCATGTGATGCAAAATCAAGTGTACGAAAAAAGCACTACCAGTCGGGTTAAAAACAATCATGGTTCTTGTATTGAATAAGTTACTTACGTGTGCAAAATTTACTTGCTAGAGTAAACAGTGGAGAGTCTTTACAGTGGTAGAGCCACGCATCAACTTTTTTTGTTGCATGAATGGGCTGGCTCGACCGGGGAAGTACCACGACCTCACAGAATACCGGCGTGAAGTAGAAGTTAAAGAAACTTCTGCGTTTCGTCTGGTGAGTGCAGGTAACCGGTAGCCCACACACCCCCCTCCCCCATTTCTGGGGGAGAGGGGGCACTCCAAGGTTGGCAACGCATCTGTTATGCCTCTGATATTACGGGTGTTCATGGGCGGCGGTAATCACTTACCATTACCGCCACTTAGCCGCGAAATCATTCCATCATACATTCGCTTATCGGTTTAATTTTTTTTCACTTATTTAAATTTTTTCTTATCCACCCTTCTATTACAAAAGATGTGTGATGTTACAAAATTAACAGACAAACTTTAAAATAAAAAAAACCTCAACCTCCTCAAACTGTTTCAAAATCACCTCAGTCCAAGATACAGATCCGTTCGTGAATGACATTCTAACTCCGCCATTGACACACCATTCAATAGATCTCACCGGGTGAGTGACGCGCGTCACCGATAGCGTCCGAACGACGGCCGACGAAGGATCTCCGATCGCTGATACAGCACTTGATCGACGGGAGAACTGCTTTGTTTCATTGAAACATACCTAAGTCCACTTTTTCATTTACACTTTAAGTGTTAGAGTTAAGAATGATCAATAAATACATAGAAATAACATAACTAACTGCAATAGTCAGAATTTGCCATAACCGCCTCGCTCGGCAAGCGGATTGGCGAGCGCAGGCACGCAGACGCTGCCGACCGTAACCGGTCTGTTTATTTTGGTGAGGTGTTTTGAGTAGGCTTCATCATCTGTCGGTAATTAATATTTTTAAGGCTTTTCTTTTAATCACCTCTTACGACACCCACGAATATGTCATCCCCTTTGTCCTATGACAAAGGGGATGACATATTCTTCAGCTGCTACGACATATGCACACATAACACAACTAAATTTCCCAAAGTAAATTTTAAAAGCACTTGCGTCATGGAATCAGAAACAAAGATGCACCACAAAGACCTAGATCAATTAAAATGTAGAAACATTGGTTTTCTACATTGACAAATCCGGGAATCGAACTCATGATCTCACAGATGGTAGCACCATGACAACAGGTATCTACGCAAATCGTCCACGGAGGTTGTCAAGAAGAAGGAGGTCAAGAAGTTTCAGTCAAAGTATAAATAAACGTACTTGTACTTACTGTAAGTACACATATGTATGACTATTTTTACACTCTTTATATATTAGCTTCACTTGTATGTATGTTGTTGTGTATGTTTGTAACCGACTTCTTTGGGCGCGATTTCGACTCACTTTAAACGGCCAGATTCCGTTCAAACTCTGTAGATTTATCGAGGACCGATGACAATACACTAATTTGATAAAAAAAAACCGAACTAAAAATAGAAAATAAATTTTAATAAATTTTTATTACGAATAATGTTAAAAATTTCAATAAATATAAATTAATAATAGTGTGAATAAAAAATTATTTTATTTAAAATAAGCGTGGGGTGCATGGTGTCAATAGTTATAAATATTTTATTGACAGATATGAGTAGAGTGATTATCATTTTGACAATATCTTAAAAACATGGGATGCCCACGCTTTTTTTAAATAAAATATTTTTTTATTCACACTATTATTAATTTACATTTATTTAAATTTTTAACTTTATTCTTAAATTTATTGCAATTTATTTTCTATTTTTTAGTTCGGTTTTCTATAAAAAGCGTGTTTTTTAGTTTTATTAAACTATTATTTATTAATATACGGTAACAACAAGTAGCGTATGATTTAGATATTGTACATATATATTGTACATACAGTTTTAGGAGACCTTGAGCCTTATAGCTCAAAATAAAATTAAAATAAATTAATACATGATGCAAATAATGCATTTGTATTTTTTTTTATTTTCGCTCTTTGAACACAAAATTATTTTAAAATCATTTTTTTTATTCTGATAAAACTGTAATTTTTAAAATTCTTATGATTAAAATTGAAACGGGCAATGAAGTCAGAAAATTTTATAAAAATCATCTCTATCAAAAAGGAACGCTTTGAACCTATTACTGATTCTTTCTATTATTAACGTAGAAATGGTTCTGTATATTGTTTGTTTTTTATTTTTGTCGATTGTTGTTTTTTTATTTGTTCGTTTCATTGTTATTGACATATAAGGACTGAACTGAAACTGAAATCACCATGAGATGTAAAAATACTATTGATACGATTACTGCTTATCTCATTTTAGAGTTGTTTATTTAATTTAAAACTTGTAACCACTTAACAGAACAGACAGTCTGATTAATTAATTTTACACGCAATGTATTTCTTTTTTTTTTTTCAATTTTATTCAACGTAGCTGGAGTAAAATAATATATGAAATAGCAAGTCATAACTCGACCATTGAATAAAACACTCGTACAGCGAGAAAACTAAACAACAGATACTGGCGACCAAAAAAAAGACCTTTCACAAATTCGCGCGCATCGCCTGACATTTGTCAATCAGCCCTCCCCGCGTCCGCTGTCAGCTGTCAATGACAATTAATGGCGCCCTATACAAAGTTTTATGGACTTTATTGCTTCGATTGTGTGTGGAGATGATTAATGTAATCACTAATGCAAATCCTCACAGCCGTAGCACGGACTGCTTGCTTTTGTGTTTTCGTGGACTTCTATAAAAATTGATTTATTATTGCCGTTTTGCAGATACTGGGTCCTTGATAATGACCGTGGGCGGCTGGAAGTCAATGCGGGAATGCCACGGTTTTGTAATGTACGCTCATTGGATAGTTTTGCAGGATTTCGTGAGTGAAAAATTGATCCAAAGTTGACGTCTGAATAGCGACGTAATGGAGACGCAAATGAATAATCCGTAAGCTTGTCTTTGGATTCTCGTTCTGACGGTTCTCGGTTTGCAAGCGAATTTTTTTTTGTTATTCAGCCCGTATTGAACTAATTGTTGTGATGTTTATGATATGTATGTGTGTGTGTGTATGTGTATTTATTATTTTTGACACTAGAGTTCTTAGTCAACGTATTTCAGAGGAATTTGAAAAGGATATTGTTAATACCATAATTTATACAAATAAAAATATAAATAAAATAAATGTCTTCACGAATACAGAGGTAGACTGAGGTCTAGTCTAGACAATTAAGTTCCCTCGACCCACCTTCCACCGAAGATATTTTCGGGACAACGTGACAGGTGGTGAGCCAACGATATAATTTGTACATAAGTTTTTGAAAAACCCATTGGTACGAGCCTGCCAACTGGGGATCGAACTGGGGTCACTTGACTCGAAATTCCGACCACCCCACCACTCGGCTATCGTGACTTAAATAATTTATACAAATAATTAATACAATATATAGATATTTTATACATAGAAAATTGGTGTAAAAAATTAGTATTTGATATTCTTTTTTTTAAATGGGATTGTCGTAAGTTACCATACTACTGGATGGTAAATGGACATGGCAACTCTTGGATATCCAAAAACAACTTCAATATACGAACAGTGAACGTGTGTTGTCCATACTGAGCAAGATTCATTGAGTAAGTTTCATTGTTCGTAATTATACCGGCTCCGTATGCTTTTGTAATGGATGTGCGAATGAATGAATGAATGACTGAATGCAATGGTGATGTTTAGAGCAATCTACTCAACCGATGGTAAGATATTACTGACGCAAATTTAAATCCGAATCAATCTCAACATTCACATTCATAGCTTCTGTCACTAACAACTCGGCTCTCGGGCCAAGCTTATCGTGCGAAAAGTAAAAGTGAAGATCCTTATACTTCCTATAGGTGTTTTATTTTGTGATAATATCCAGTTCAAGCTGGACCATTCGTGATGCTGCAAAAGCTTGAGTTGATCATGACTTTTGTTCGGACTTGATAATGAGAATTGTATTCCCATAGAAATCTTACTTTCATCATAGAAAGAGTATATTTCTATCTCTTTTCAATGCCCCACTTTTATTCGTCTTCACGCAATTCCCACTACACGGGTAGACAGAGTAGGACAGAGGTCTAGTCCAGACAATTAAGTCTTTATGTCCAAGCCAACGATATGATTCCTACGCAAGTTTTTGAAAAACCAATTGGTACGTGCCTGCCACCTGCGGATCGAACTCGGATCTCTTGACTCGAAATTCCGACCACTCAACCACTCGGCTATCATGATTTATACTACGTAACAATACTACTTTTATTCGTGTTTTGTAATAAAAAATAAGCTCTTATAATTAATAGATTTAGGGGTTACTTTGCGTAAATTACCGTCAAGCTTAATTGTCGGTGGTATATGTTAGTAGTTTTAAGTGTAATGATAATGGTGGTGTATCCAGTAGAATTAGTGTATGTTCTATGGGAGGGAGGATGGTACAATTTTTCTCTTCGGAGCAGGTAACATATGCCATTTATATTGGCATGCGGAATGTTGCAATATAGTTGTTTAACAACTTTCTCTGTGTGAATTAAGATCTGTCAATCTTGATAATGTAGCATAACAAAGTAGCATTATTTATTATTGTAGAATATTATCAGAGGCAAGAACAGTTAAAACGAAAAAAGAATTAATTAGATTTCTATTAAGTAATGATTTTATTTAAAAAAGAACTATTCTACATAGCACAGCACATACGTTATTATTATTATCAAATCAAATCAAATAATTTAACACCACCGTTTCGTAATGAGGTTCCTCTAACGGAGAAGTAACAGGCGAAAGAAACTCCGTAGGTATCTTCTTTTATGGCAATTTTTTTTATAATTTAATGTATGATAAAATTTGATGTGATATTTTCTATAAATAGCTTGGGAGGAATCACCTAATTCCCAGGGGTTACTGTCATTAATATGGTAATTATATATTGTACATGCACGCGAACATTTGAGGTAGTACTTTTTATATGAGGTAGTACTCTTCTCCCGATATGACAAGGTAAAGCAATTTTGTGCTTTGAAATAGGCTAAATATATAATAATAAATAGGTAAATGAAAGTTATGTTCCTTCGTTGAGAGATAAAGATTTTGTTTTTTATTTTAGCTAAACAAAAAAAAATCCAGAATAACTAATATACGTCGGCTTCTGATACCTTAATATAAGTGCTTAAGCTGCTTACTTTGGTGAGATAATATATTTAATGTCGTATGTATGTATGTATGTATGTATGTATGTTGTATGTATGTAATGTAAATATCTATGAATGTATTTATTTATTTATTAAAGAAAACTAGTGCATTTTATTTCGATGTTAATATCGTCGACATTACAAAATGGAAATACAGAAGCAACTTAATCCTTAAACTAACAAACGAACCCTCCCTTCATGAATGTCACAATTTCATTTTCTCTCCGACGTCGTATCCCGTCCGCGTCACGTCAACGTCACGTCAGCTGTCGCACCTCATCCGACGGACGTCATTTACCTGCCAACCGTTGGAACGACAGATTGTTAATGAGAGTGTAACATAGCCTATTAGATTGTTGGCAACATTGGTTGTTAAGTTCCGGGATATTTTTCAAGGTCAAGACATTGTAGTGCAATAGTATCATGGACGTGTGGCGTAGACACCGATTTTCGAAGTGTCGCTCTGAGATCCCAGTTTTGATTTCGGGTCACCATTCTTTCTACGTTATCTCGAGTGTGGATGTTTGTCTTCACGCTATTCCCAATACAGGGGTAGACTGCCAGACATTTTTTTGGACAACGTGACAGGTGGAAAGCCCATTGTCGTCTTCATTACCAAGCCAATGATACAAATCGTACGTAAGTTTTTGGAAAAAACTTTCTGATTCCATAATACAAATGTTTTAGCTACTTACTTTGAGATCAGATGAATGTGATATCTATGTAATATATTTGTTTATTAGCGATTACGTTGAAAGTTCAAAGTTTGACTGACTGGAAAAGCCTCAATAAATAAATAAATAAGTAAATATATGGATAAGAACTAAACATACGTAGTATACATTGCTCTGAACCCAAAGTAAGTAATTAAAGCACTTGTATTATGAGACCAGAAACAACATCCATGGAATCCATCCTTAAAAGAAACCTTTAGCAACAAAGCATTATTTAAAATATCCTCCTTATGCTGACAAATTATCAGTCATGAAAACATCATAATAAATAAAAACGTCCCTTTAATACACCGTATCACGTGTCGTCCAGTTTTACAATCGACGTAAACAACAGCTGCAAGCGATTAAATATCGAAATAGATGGTAACAAATCGATTCTTTTTCACGCTAAAACACTCCCGCAAACAATGACTATTTTTGTTTGAGTGATATATAGCTGAGATTTCGTGTTTGATATTTGTCATACGCGCGTTTGCTGCAGAGGGGACACTTCGTATTTTAGAGACTGCGTTATTCGAGTTTGTGACTTTGAGGTGGTAAGATATATGATATAATGAATAGCAGTCTTAACTATCGTAATAGTGTGGATAATATTCTCCTACCTTCACTAAAGTAGTGTAGCAGTACTTTATTCACTTCCTCATCGTATGTAGAACGTACGTATAAAGGTCATTTTGCCATAATTACCACCATAAGAAAGTGGAATGATGAGTAACTTATCGTATCTAACATTTAAACAGCAAGACGTCAGATGTTGACCAGAACTGTAGCCAATTATTTTGTCTAGGCTTTGTGAAGGGAGAGGGTGGTTCATAGACTCGGGCAATAGTTTACGGAAATCCATTATTATGAAGATGTTTTATAAAATTACAAGTAAAACATGCGAAATTCTCTATTAAATATAATTTTGTGATAACATTTTTATAAGAAAGATTGTGGTAAATTACACTGAAATTAGGGCATAGAGTGTATGGCACCAGCAAATTCACTGTTCTTTGTCCTATCGACACAGGGGTAGGAAAAGGTAGGATGTATGAGAAAATTGTCAAAATTGTACACAAAAATAAGATATGTATAGCAAAAATGCTAAGATTGAGGTTTAATTTTAATTAATGAACGAATGAATGAATCATCGTACAAGAAGCAAGGAAGTAATTAAAACAAAAAAGGAAAAACATTAAGGTACAATTGGTGGCCTTATAGTTTAGAAGCGATTTTTTTTAAAGCAATCAGGATACAATGGTCAGATACAAGAGGGTGATATTTAAGCAATACATACTTAAACATGTTTTATACCTAAAAACCTAGGTTTTTATAGATTTTTTTTAATAAATTACAAGAAAGTGAAACAAATAGATTAAGAAATAAATGCTTAGGAAGGCAGAAAGATCAGCTCAAAGTTAATATAAAGTTTAATCCAAAACAATACAAAGTACAAGTTAAATACAAATATTGGAACAACCTCCTTAACACTTAGTATTAAAAACACGAATAATAATAATTACATAGATAATATTTACTGTTTCCTAGAAATATTTCTTACGCAAATTATTAATACATTATCATATTGTGGACATGAAACTGTCGTACGTTTTAAAACGAATTACAAAGTGCAAAAAAATATATGAGTCACAGGATCACGCAGTGCCTCCACATGACTTATTATCTACACCTTTTATAACTCATTGGCGACAGCTGATTACTTTAATCATATAATTGATGCCACTCAATCAGTCATTCCGTTACGCAGGTCCATTGACAGCTACATGCAAAACTGCTCCTTATTAAACATCGATGATAAATTGTGAAATAAAACAATTGAAAACACTTAAAATATTAGTTCGCTGTTAGTACTTCCTTATAAGATTAAAGTAAGTTAATAAAAACCTTCACGCATGTTCCCGGACTGAGGTAGACAGAGGTCTAAAAATCTCGACCCATCTTTTGCTAAAGATTGTGTGGTTGTCTGGATATCTATTGGAATATTCTGTGATTTCTACATTACATTATTTTTAAAATATAAGTGTGTGTAAATAAGTGCTTGTGTGTATATGTATATATATGTATGTGTATGTATATGTATGACTACAAATACTTTTGATACAATTTATTTAGCATTAGTTAAATGAGTGCCGTGAGGTATACACTGTTGTATTATTATTATTATTTTTCTTTTAACACTATAATATAAACCCATTAATTTGATGAAGCTGCGCTCAGCTTTAGTATAAAAATATAATTTATAGAATTCCTCTTAGTATTGTCGCCCAGGAAGTCAACTGTAAGCTCAATTTAAAAAACAGCGCTGCAGCACAATAGTACTGCAGCAATTTGCTGAAATGGAGGCTTAATTTGACGTCACAATTTTTGTAATTTTTTTTGTAATGTCAATAAAGACAAATTTTTGTAATTTTTTTGTAATGTCTTTCTTTCTTCGTTCTTCAGCAAAAGATTCACACGTGTTTGGAGGTGTCAGGAGGTGTGCCTATCAACCTCTTAGTGTCCAAGCTTGTAGCTTATACTTCCTTATAGCTCTCGATTCCTATGCAGATAAAGAGCACACCATTGCACATTATTGCACACTGTTGACCACTATCCACTATACTTATTGATAGGATTTAATACTAATCACTATAGACAATCGATACCGAGCGAAAAATTTTGTTTTTTTTTGTGACCGGAGACCAACTCGAACGGCGTAATTCAACTTTGCATACAGGCTTGAAGCAGTACGCAATGATGACTCAATACCCAATACATTTGGTAGTGACCCTGCTAATTGTTGCGAGTTCGAATCCCACTATGGTGCAAAGGTTTGTGTGATAAATATGTTTGTGAAAGAGTCATGGACTTTACATGTATGTCACATAGACGTACACACACAAGATTGTATTTTGTCTTTGACTTGGACACTAAGTGGGCAAAATACCCTCCACGTATGATGTCAAAGAGATGACGAGACGACCTCCTCGGTCGTCGACCTCGAGGTTCCGGGTTCGATTTCCGGTTGAGTCAATGTATAAAAAACACTTTTTCTCGGGTCTGGGTGTTTGTGGTGCCTTCGTTGTTTCCGATTTCCATACCTCAAGTGCTTTAGCATGTTATATTGGGATCGGGGCAGTGTATGTGATGTTGTCCCTATCTATATATGTATTTATTACTCGTGTATTTTAAAACATTACTTAAATTGGCTACATCTCTGACTACCCTAGTATTGGGTTAAAGCGTGATAATAATATGTAGGGTCGACTTTTAATTCAGTGTCTAGTGAGTGAGGTTATTGGAGGCCCATGTGCAAAGGCCTTCAATGCACATACAGTTCTGTTGTTACGGGTAAACATTGATATCGGAAATCACTTATCAGCTGTGCCGTTTGCTAGGTGGCCGCCTTATCCGTAAAAGAAATCATTATTAATCACTCTGTTATCACTTATTAAAAAATGTTCACGCCATTCAGGGGTACACAGAGGTCTAGAAAATTAAGTCCTTTCAACCCACCTTCCACGAGAGATATTTTAGATGCAACGGCGGTGAGTCCGTCGCCATCTTTACTTCCAAGCCAACTATATAAATCGTACATTTTTTTGAAAAAGTCATTAGAGTGTACGACCTGGGGACTGTACTCGGATCTCTTGACTCGAATTCCGATCATCCAACCAGTAGACAAGGTATTCTGTGAGGTCGTGGTACTTCCCCGGTCGAGCCGGCCCATTCATGCAACAACAAAAGCTGATGCGTGGCCCTACCACAGTTAAAATTTTATTATTATTATATCTTCACCATCTTCTTCATAACACCTGACAGCATGGAACAGACTGCTGAGTGTCACGATCTTTTCCTCTACCGCTTCTTTCAAAATAATCATTGTCTTCAAATATGCACATTTAAATATTCGAATATTGTGGACCCTTGCCTCTTCAAGCAATTTGCTCATATGGTCTTAGAAAACATAGCCTCGACCTCTTTCGACCCTTTTATTATTTATATTGTTCATCTTTTATTATTTATATTTCCATTCGGTCTTCAGTCTCTTCGTTAAGCATGCCCATACCATCCAAGCTAATGATTTTATCACTAAAATGTATTTGATAAAATCATCTTTCGAATCTGTCATATTGCGAATTTATCCGTTTCGTTTTCGGTCGGCCAAGGTAACAACACAATTTAAGAAGAGGTCGCATTTCCACTGCTTACAGTTTGGTATTATACTTCTTCAGGCAAACCCAGGTTCTGCTGCCATATAACAAAGTCGATACCATCACTGCATTATGTCAATACCATCACCAATCGAAATATTTAAAAATAAAATAAAATCAGTATGAAAATGTGGTCGTGTCTAAAGCATACCTTATTTTTGTTTATCAGCAATTAGTTACAATATTGATTCGGATAGACGATCTATCATTAATGTGATGTAATTCTCGATCGCCGTTGCACGGCGCTGCCCGTGGACTGACGCGTGTCATATCACGTTGTTAATGCCAGACGAATTCCTCAGCAGCTAGAGCACAAACTGCTGAGATCCGAGTTCAAATTAAAAAATATATATATCTTCACGCAATTCCCAATACAGGGGTAGACAGGGGTCAAGTCTAGATAATTAAGTCCCTTTGACCCACCTAGGACCGAAGATATTTTCGGGACAACGTGACAAGTGGTGAGCCCGTCGCCGTTCAAATTCAACTTATAATAAATACATACATAGATAGGGACAAAATAATATACATTGGTCTGATCCCAACGTATGTAGCTGAAGCAGATGTGTTATGAAATTTGAAAAAACCAAGGAACCATGAACACCCAAACTCGAGATAAAGCCGAAAAAGTGGTATTCTACATTGAGCCGTCCGGGAATCTAACGCGGAATCTCAGAACTGGTAAAATCTTTATTGTGTCGCCAGCTCTGAGATCCTGAACCGGTGCGTCGCCACTCATCCATGGAGGTCGTCGAAAGTGTTTGCATAGACTTATGATAGTTAATTTTTTCTACTGTGTCTCAGGTGATGCACCTGAGTAAGACGGATATATAGCGTCAGGCTCAAAGTAATTCCTTAAGAGTATGTTTGCATCACAAGATCCAAAATATGTTAAAATATTTAGATTTCTGAACCGTTTGTAATTGTTTTCAATCTTATACTACACCACTACACGAAATATAAGATATATTGTACTAATTTAAAATATAATATATTTTTTAAATAAAAAGCCAACGATATCAAGGCATTAATCGACTTGGACACCGGAAAAAAAGTAATAAATTTCGTGTGTCGTCACGTCTCTTATGAGCATACTCTTTGATCGATGTTTGTTCTTGGAAGCCGCGGGGCTGGGGCTCCCCGAGCCGGCGCGGGGGATGGGGCGGGGGAGGGGGATAGGGAGGGGGCCGCAGATGCGCGCGCGCCGCCGCCGCCGTGACGAGACTTGACAGACATAAATCAATTGTCAAAACCACCAGCTCGGTAATCTCGTGAGACTAATAGCGCGTGACGAGAAAAGTGTGGATGTGTCGGGCGTGTGTCAATTTGGTGTCACCAACTTTTCGAAAATTTGTATCCTTTTCTCTTGATTGTGTAACTTTTTGAATAAAGGTTATTCATACATGTATTATTTATTTTGCTTCTTACTGAAAATTTATTGTATATCTATTTATACTATGGTGGGAATGAAAGGAGCGAGTCGAGTGAACGGATGGGAAATATGAATGGTAAGAAATGAAGGGGTTGACTGAAGACGATTAGAGAAGACGGCATGCGCAAAAAATTACCATTTCAGTTATTATCCTGTTTTTATGTTAAAGTAATAAAGATTACAAAAAGTTAATTCTTTTTTTATTAAAATCCTCATAACCCACATAAAAATTCTTCACGAAATATCAATGTTTACTAAACCAAAATATTTATTACGCAATTTTATAGATTTGTTATGCTGAATGTGTGTTTAAAGAGAAAAATGTTTTTTAAAATTTTTACTGACAGAGCGTTGCCACGATTCGGCAGAGATCGCGGGTGTGAATCCCGCCCTTATCAATTGAAAATTTTAAAAATATTTTTCTCTTTTGTTAACCAAATTATTTAATTTAGTATTCCAGTTATCAGACAAATTCTGTGAAATGATTCTTAAACCAATAAATTTACATCAAAAAATAGTCACGATGGCCGAGTGGTTGGGTGGTCGGAATTTCGAGTCAAGAGACCCGAGTGCGATGCCCAGGTGTAAGGCTCGTACCAATGAGTTTTTAAAAAAAAACTTATGTACGAAGGTCATCGTTGGCTTGGAAAGAAAGACGGCGACGGGCTCACCACCTGTCACGTTGTCCCGAAAATACCTTCGGTGAGAGGTGGGTCGAAGAGACTTAATTGTCTAGACTAGACCTCCGTCTACACTTGTATTAGGAATTGCGTGAAGATATTTATTATTTACTTAAAAAAAATAGTCACACCCATACAACACTAGCACTGACAAAGGGCGTAGCCGTCCGTAAACGATGCTCGCTTAATAAGCCCAAGTGGCGTTCCGACGACCACAAAAACTGTCGTTGAAACATCGTACGACTGTCCGCGGCGCCTGCGCAGACTGCCAAACAAACGCACACCATTATAAGCGGTATCACCAGCATCTAACGTTGATAATGGTATACGACATCTTCGCAGTGACCTGCCAAACTTTTAGGTAAACTGTCTAGAACATTCGTGGGAGCCAATCGATTAACTTGCGTGCAATTAATGCTTCAAGTGTTGTCATGTGTTCCAGTGACGCTGTGATGTGACAGAGACTGATAAGGATATCACGTGGAGCGATATTGACACCGGCCCGGAATAGCGCTAACATTGGCCTCAATAAATTGCATTGTATCAGCTTAAGAATGTACCACATCCTTTCTTCCCGTAAGTGTCGTAAAAGGCTAAGGGAAAATCAAAGCAAATCATTTATACCTGATTATACCACACCAAAATACAGCAGACCGATTACGTACTGCTCTGTTTGAGATGCAAAGTATAATATATAGTTGGTGTATTACAATCCGCTTGCCAAGAGTGGCGATTATGGTAACTCTTCCGTTAAGGAAGGGGCTTAAGTCGAGCAGTGGGATTGTAGAGGCCGTTATGTATGTATGTATGGCCTTAATTTTTATCGCCCCCTTTCTGTCTACCAACAGGTGTTCAAGTATAACCAGGTAAATATCTAGAATGGAACTAAGTTTACAGTACGAGGTGTGTAGTAATCCAGATACCAAACTTGGCAACTTTGGCATACACTCACTTACGGGAGAGGCCAATATTGAATATTCGCGTTGCTGATTCTTTCATATAAAAATACATCAAAAGTAGACCTTTGAAATATAAATAGATATAAATGTGTGTAATAAAAATATACAGAAAGTAATTAAAATTATCCTCACGCCTTTCTCAATACCGGGTTAGACATAGGTCTAGAAAAACAAGTTTTTTCGTCCCACCTTTTACCGAAGACATTTTTGAGACAACGTGACCGGTAGTGAGTCTGTTGCCGTCTTTATGTCCAAGCCTTCGATATAATTGGTGCATAAGTTTTAAAAAATCCACTTGTGCAGGTAGGCTCACCTACCATCAGGGTTGAACTCGGGTCTTTTGACTCGAATTCCGATCAACCTAATCACTTGACTATCGTGACTTTGTACACGTATTGCGACAGAAAGTAATGTAGCCGTATATATACAAAGGTATTGTGTTTCGATATTTCATTACGAAATTCAAACACACAACCCTTTCTGGGAGTATCATGTTAAAAAAGTTGAGGCCACCTTGTGTACACAGTAACATCGGTGTGTTTATTTTGCTCATAACATACTCTGTCTAACTATCGACTTGCGTAAGATATAGGCGGAAGCGTAAAATATTGTTATTTTTCGCATAATAGTACTATATAAAAATACGCATTACTAATGTTAATAATAAATAATGAAATAGTATTATTATTGTATTTTTGTTTCAGGTAACAGACTCAGATATATATTGTGACAATTCACTAAAAACTATTTCTTTTACAATAGAGATAGTAAATGAAAACATGATATTACTAAAAATGAACCGTTAAACATTTAAAAAAATATAATAATAAAAAAACTAAAATTAAATTAAAGAGAAAAATAATTTAAAAACATAAAAGTTCAGCATAAATCTGCTTTAAAAATCAATAAAATTGCATAATAAAAAACTAAAATTAAATTAAAATTAAAACAATGTAATCACTCACAAAAATATTTACAGTACATATTCCTTACCTGGCAGTAAACAATTACTGCTAGGAAGAGAATATATTTTTTTTATTAACCTCAAATGTCACAAAGCAGAAAAAAAGGAAAATAGTACTTTTAGTAATTACTTACAAACTGATTGCTATGGGAAGGAATATGTATTCGTAGGCCGATACGACTACGAAGATTAGCTATTATATTTTTTTTTAGTCTAAACAATTAAGTCCTTCCGACCCACTTTTCACCAAAGACTATTTTGGGACAAAATGACAGGTGGCAAGTCTACCGCTATCTAAATGTCCATTTCAACGGTGCAATATAGACACATAGATATACATTCATTAAAATGCTATGCATGCTAAATTTTCATATATAAATAAAACGTCCATGACCTAAGCACAAACATTTACATTTATCACAGAAAAATTTGCTACTAACGGAAGCTTCGAAAGCATGGTCACTAACAACAAGGGTAATCAGGTCGTAAGCAGGTATTTCTTGTTCTAATTTTCATAGATTTTCATATAAGTCACGATAGCCGAGGGGTTGAGTGGTCGGAATTTCTAGTCAAGGGACCCGAGTTCGATCCTTAGGTGGCTGGCTCGTACCAATGGGTTTTTCAAAAACTTATGTGCCAATTACATCGGTAACGGCGACTGGCTCACCACCTGTCACGATGTCCCGAAAATATGTTCGGTGGAATGTGGGTCAAAAGGACTTAATTGTCTAGACTAGAGCTCTGTCTACCCTTGTATTGGGAATTGCGTGAAGATGTTTATTTATTATTTTAATTTTCATACACGTTCCCATTAAATATTTTTCTCTAACTTAAATTCTTTGGAACAGCTCACGAATTGGACTACACCAAAATTCACCCCTTTTCGTGAACACGTCAGTCAACGCACATCAATCACTGTTGGCGTCGACTGTGCCACTCATATTTCAGGGGTTTTAACACTCCACCTTGTGACCCATTCCCTCATACGTTTAAGGTTCAAAATTAATAAATTTCGTACAACAATGCATCGGTCAAAGAGGTAGGCAGACTTTCAATCGATTAAGTGGCGTGATGTAAATTAGTCAGTTATGAATATAGTTTTAAAGAGGTGCGGTTAAAAGGTGAGTGATTATTTCGTTTTTGAGTCTATAAACTCAGAATTTATTCGACTAACGAGCGAATGAGTTGCGTACACACCGGTTCATATGGTGTCGCCGGCTCTGAGTTTGCTAGTTTGATTCCCAGACGGTAGTCAACGTAGAAAACTACTTTTTCTACATTGTCTCGGGTATGTGTGTTATAGGTACCGTCGTTATTTCTGATTGTCAACGATATTTAATGTCACGATAGCCGAACGGTTGGGTGATCGGGATTCAAATCAAAAGATCCAAGTTCGATCCACGGTGCCGGAGCGGGTTCAAAGCAAAGGGTTTTTTAATTATGTACGATTTATACCGTTAGCTTGGAAAAAGACAGCGGCTGGGGCTCACTAACTGTCTCGTTTTCCCAAAAAATGTCTTCAGTGGAAGGTGAGTCGAAAGAACTTTATTGCCTAAAGCTCTATCTACGCCAGTTTTGGTAATAGCGTGAAGATTTTTTTTAAATATAAATGACTCGAATTAAAACACTTATATTTATCACACAAAATTGCCCTTATCGCGATTCATACCCACATTTAGCTTCAAAGGCAAGGTCTCTACTAATACTACAAACTAGATTAACGTGTCTTTTAATTTTAGTCAATTATAATAATAATAAATATAAAAATAATCTTATGTATAAGCAGATGAAGCGTAACTAAACTAAAATCTCCACAACGTCTTTCTGTAGTTGAATCTTCCGTCATCGCTCTAATAAGTACGTCAGGCATAGCATCAATCAATCGGAGATAGGAGGAAGAGACGCGCTCATCGACTGATATTCAACATGATGTGACAGGTGACATCCCTGTGAAGTCCGCGCGATGTTTTTATGTACACAGATACAAAAATACATAGATAGGGAACACACATACATAGCTCTGATCCCAAAGTAAGTAGATACAGCACTTGTGTTATGGAATCGGAAACAACGAAGGTACCACTAACAATCAAACCCGAGATAATGTAGAAAAAGAACCCAAATATCCGTGTGTACGCCTCTCATTAACAGAAGTCGACTGCTAGGTCTAAGGGCTTATGTAATCAGCATGTTAGAGTGGCACAGCTGATCATATAGCTCGTAGAACTTAAACCGTTTGTACAGAAAAGGTTCTCGTACAGGTAAACGCTGGTGGGACCTGCACAGTATTGTGGGGAGACAAGGTGTGGTGGTGGAGTAGGCCTATTTTCGGTTGTAATAAATATATAACCCCAATTACTAGACTCCATAGAGTTTAGGTTAAGTTGGTGTGTACGTTTGGACAAAAAATTTGCAATGCTTGCCTGCCTTTTAGGAGCTTAAGAAATTTACTAAAGAGAAACTATAATAATGACCACGCCTGAGAATGACGCAAGTCACGGGTGTCGAGTGGTGTGATGGGAATTCATGTCAAGTGACCCGAGTTCGATCCCCTGATAGTAGACTCTTATCTATGGGCTTTTTCAAAACTTATCTACGATTTATATCGTCGAGTTGGACACCAAAGACGGCTAGGGCCTCTCCACCAGTCACTTAGTCCAAAAAATATCAAGGTGGGTCAAAGGGACTTAATTGTCTAGACTAGACCTCTGTCTACCCCTGTCTTGGGAATTGCGTGAAGATATTTATATTTTTTATAGAATGTAGCACATGTCCTTCTCAAGAATTCAAGTAAAGAGGTAGTTTTGAGAGTACGTATAGAAATAATAACAAATTTCAATAAGAGTGATTTAGCCGCTTAAATGTTAATGGACAGTCACACAGAGCTACATTGACGCTTATAATATCATAAATATACTTAAAAAATATCTTCTCGCCATTCCCAATACCCCCATACAAGGTACATGAGTTTTTACAAAAACTCATTGGTACGAGCCTGCCTCCAAGGGTTGAACTCAGGTTTTTTGACTGGAATACTGATCACCCAACAACCCCACTATCGTGACAATAAAATATATATATCAAGGATTTATGGATTTATGTTTTATATCTGTCATAATACATGTATAGTGGCAGTAAGCTTGTAGTTATAATAACTGAGAAAGTATACATGTAGTTGGCGAATTTTCCGGCCTGTGCAAGAATCTTCGCGAAAGTATTGTTGAGTAAAAACACAATTTTACTATGGTTTTGTAGTGATAACTGCTTTGTTTTTATTCAATTTTTTTTTGAATTTTGTCAAATCTAAGGCACACTGGTAGAGAATGCGTTTAGAAATTAAATCTGCCATTTTGCACATTTTTATTGTGGAAATCAAGATTAGATAAATTAAAAATTATTAAACAAGCGACAGAAATATTTCACTCGAACTTATAATGCATATTAGTTGAATAGTTATCATTGAAACTGAATATTTATAGACATAGTTGTAAAGTTCAATTTTCAAACCATAAACCTCAAATTTTCTAAACAAACCCGACACGTTATCGAGCGTCACATGTCAATCACTTGTCAATCAGCAGCCGACAGGAATAGACGTATCATAACAATCTCTGCGTGGAAATTGATAAATATACTGAATGATGTAATCAGTGAAATGGTGGTGGTTCCGTGTTTTTTTATAATTATATAAAGAATATAGTATCGATTTATAATAATATAATATTGATATATAAGTAAGTCACGATAGCCGAGTTGTTGGGTGGTCGGAATTTCGAGTCGAGAGACCCGAGTTCGATCCCCAGATGGCAGTACCAATGAGTTTTTCAAAAACTTATGTACGAATTGCATCGTTGGCTTGGACATAAAGGCGGCGACGGGCTCACCACCTGTCATGTTGTCCCGAAAATATCTTCGGTGGAAGGTGGGTCGAAAGGACTTAACTGTCTAGACTAGACCTCTACCCCTGTATTGGGAATTGCGTGAAGATATTTATTTATTTATTTGTTTATTATTTACAATTATCATCGTCACCATAACAGCCTGCAATAAGTCCACTACTGAACATAGGCCTACCCCGAAAGATGACTGTATCCATCAAATCTTCGAAACATATTGCAGGTCGTCGTTCCGTCTTATGGGGGGTCCATCAATACTGTGTTTGCTTGTACGAGGCATTCGTAAACGAGGCTGCTCGAAAAACTTTCTTCCTCCAACAGTTGTCATTACGATCTACGTACAAGACATTGGAACGGATTCTATCACGTAGAGAAACACCGTAAATCTATTAGCTCCTTTTTACCGTCACAAACGTATATATAGGTTTTTATTGAAAAAATTATAAATTGCATGCGGAATGGTGCGAAGTGATTTTTTCAATAACAACTTTAAATGAATTTCTGCAAAGTAACGCCTGAGTCAAAGAGCAATGTTCATTTACTCACTACATGTCTAAAGATCTCGCAAAAAGCTGCATCCAGGGTTATTACTCGAATCAGTCATACCTGCATCGGTTTAAAATACCCGGCGGCACTTGCTTCAAGCATTTCAACCCGTCAACGTCAGCGTGGATTGATGGACGGGAATATATCTGGAGCGGGTCTTGCGGGCTCCGGTACCCCCTCCCCCCTCTCCCTCCACCCCCCTTCCTACATCACCGTGTCCTTTCGGACGTCTGCGTCCTTCCGTCATAAGTAATTTACGAGCGAAGTGTGTGCAGATGAGAGTCGGTCCCGAGAATTGTATATATGGAACATTCAGTTTTGTAATGACAAAGTGACATAAATTCTTAAAATTTTTTTTAAAACAATAAAAATATATAAATATCTTTACGCAATTCCCAATATAGGGGTAGACAGAGTTCTGGTCTAGACAATTAATACTCTTCGACCCACCTTCCACCGAACATATTTCGGGACAACGTGACAGCTGGTGAGCCCGTCGCTATCTTTATGTCCAAGCCAGCGACATAAGTCGTACATTATACATCGTAATTTTGAAAAACCCATTGGTACAAGCCTGCCAACTGGGTGATCAAATTTTCGGATTCGATCAAAAAATATCTTCGTCGGAAGGTGGATCGAAAGGACTTAATTGTCTTCTCTAAAATCAATTTCAATAGCTTATATTTAGCAGTGGACTCTTTATAGGCTGTAAAGAAGAAGAAGAATTCCAATTTCTATTTCTATTCCATTTCCGTTTCCCGGCTTGTGGAACTCGCTATCGCCCACTATTAGAGATTCTCCGACTCTATCAATTTTTAAGAAACATGTGAAAGATCATTAATTTACATTTTGTTACATGATTATGTTCTGAGTAAATAAATAAATAAAAAAAAAAATAAGAAAACACTATGTTACATTTTAATCCACATGGCTGGCGTGACAGGTTGACATTTGTCAGGCAGAAAAAGGTGTAGGCGTTTATGATCTTCTGCCCAAGCGAAGCCAGTGCGGGTCGCAAGTACAACTCCATAAAATACTGTAAGAAAACGCAATAAAAGTTTTTATTTTAATTTTTTTGTATCCCATGTCAATGAATACAACAAACTGCCAGAGTGCAGTTCTCTTACGACGTCTGTATTTCCGAAAGCAAACAACCTTACGGACGGACGACCTCAGTGGACGAGAGGCGTACACATCGGTTTTCAATGTTCCTCCGAAGTCCGGGGCTCGACTCCGGGTCGGATCAATGTAGAAAACACTTTTTCTACATTTTCTCGGGTCTGAGTGTTTGTGGTACCTTCGTTGTTTCTGATTCCATTATACAAGTGTTTAAGCTGCTTACTTTGGGATCAGAAAAATGTAAATGATGGTGACCCTATCTATGAATGTACTTATTATTTATTTATATATTTACCTTAAATTAAAAAAAAACGTCACAAAATTTCCATTACGAAGGTAGCCAGTGGTCTAGAAATCGCCACGATATCCGAGAGGTATGTTGATGAGTATTCTTGGGGATTGAACTAGAGTCAAGAGGTGTGTCCTCCTGTTCTTTTTGTCCTGAGTTCGAACCCTAGGATCCCTAGTAGGCTCGTACCAATGAGAGTTAGTTACGATTTATATCTTTTATCAGTCACGTTTCCCAAAAATGTCTTCGGTGAAAGGTGGGTCGAAGGGAGTTAATTGTCTGAACCTCTGTCTAACCCAATATTGAGAATAGCGAGAAGATTTGTTTAGAAATAGATAGAAATAGCGGAAATCTTTTGTGGGATGAATATGAATGTACTCGAGTCATGGATCTATATACTCGTATGTTTATAAATATTTATATATGTAACTACATAGTACCGTTGACTTGAAAACTAAGAGAAACCTTTCAGGTTTCAGTAATAAACTCGGGTAAAATAAAATTCAATTCATGAAAAAGGAGAATTTGTCTAAACGTCTGAAGAAAACAAAAAACATGCTTCAAATATCTCGTATAAGAATTGTGATTTTTTTTGGCACAAAAGGTATTAAGATGTATAAACAATTTTTGGACCCGGTACCGGTGTAACCCTGGTCTATGTTACATCCAATCTAAGTCCTTACCGATGACAACGCAACTTTTGCTGATGCACAAGTGAACCAACTTGGCCATATATTTAAGTAAGTTTAGGTTTATTTAAGGCAACGATTTTTGTTGCTCTTGAATAGAATTTGATACTTCATCGTTTTAATTGCTTGGTAGAGATTCCAATTAGTAGTAGAAATGACATGCCAATTAGTAAGAAGAAAGTCCTGTACTAAAATGCTGGGTTCAAGTTTATCGCCATTGGGTCAGCCGGGAAAGCTTATGAGTATTTCCTACCTTTTCCTAATTTAATTTACCTAATTTAATTATATGAATTAGATAAACACTTATTTTAACTACCTGATGTTGGAGAAAATTCGATATCGGGTGGCTATGGTTTTTTTAAAAAGAAACTGCGTTTTTAAAGATTTTTTTTTGTCTTCACGCCTTTCAAAATACGGGAGAAGCCGCATCATTACAACTGTAGATAATTAGTCCTTTCGACCAAGCTCGTTTTTGTAACAACTTGACTCAACCTTTCACCTTTCACCGAAGACAGGTGGTCTATCACCGTATTGGGAAAGGCGTGAAGATATTATTTAATATTGAAGATGTTTTTGATATTATTTAAAATATTTAGCTTGTATTTAAATACAGAATCGTCTATTTAACATTGTTAAAATTGATGAAGCGAATATATGATGACTCAAAATTCTTTATCATACGTTCTGACATTTTCCGAAATTAATGAGCCAGTGATCATTCCACTCGGAACAGAAATGACAAATGATTCCTGGCGTTTTTTTTTTGTTTGCGACGCTTTGCCCAGCGTCTGCGGTCGGCTGGCGACGAGTGGGTGGCGATCGTTACGCCTAGGATCCGACCGGACAGACGCCATTAATGTGATGGGCAGGTAGGAATAATTTAGGCATGTACTATTAATCAATGAATATTTACGTTTCCCGAGTCCAGCACCACGATAGCCGAATGGACGGGTGATCGGTTCGAGTCAAGAGACCAGAGTTCGATCCCCTCGGCTCGTACTAATGATGCTTTTTCAAAACTTATGTACGGTTTACACCGTCAGACTGGACATAAAGACGGTAACTGTCTCACCACCTGTCGCGTTATCCCTAAAATTTCATCGATGGAAGGCCGTCCGAAAGGACTTATTTCTAGACCTCTGTCTTCCCCCGTTTTGGGAATGGCGTGAAGATATTTTTTATTAAGTTTCCTGTGGTACAGTGTTCAGTTACTTTTTGAACAGCATACGATAGCGTAGTTATTAGTGGAACTGTCTTCGAAGGTAAGGGATACGGGTTACAATTCCTGCTAGGCGCGTATATTTGTTTGATGAATATGGATATTTGTACCCGAGTGATGGATGTTTATAAGTGTATATTAATATCTATATAGATAAACTAAACCGTTGGCATGGAGACTAAAACGTGATAGGCTCACCACCTGTCACGTTATCCCAAAAACTCTCTTCAGTGAAGGGTGGGTCGAAAATACTTATTTGTCTAAATCTCTGTCTACCTCAGTATTGAGAATGACGTGAAGATATTGAAGCAATGCAATTATTGTACCTTTCGCTTGGAAACTAAGAATTCGATTGGCTAAACACTACATTGGCTAACACTTTAAAAAAGTTACAACTACCCAAGAACTTAATTGGCAACCTCTGATTACCCCGTGTCGAGAAATGCGTAACGACAAAAAAAATTGTGCCAAATTTAACTTCCCCAAAGCTTTGAACGCCGTAAGGTCGGCCGTGACAAATGACATCCATTCACTTATTACACCTACTTCGAACTAAATCATTTATAGCCAGATCCAAATCTAACCATTTACTTAAATGTGGGTTTACTGCGAGTCGTCAGTCAAAGCCGATAGTGGATGCTCTCTGTGGCAAACATTTGGGACTCAAGCACCTTTGTTAAAATCACTCACTCAAGACTCTAGGGATGACGGATGAACTGTTTGCATTTTTTTATGTGCTTATGCTGATATTTAAAACCCTATGAAACGAAATATCAGCCCCTAAAATTGTCATTTAAATAAATAATAATGGGTAAATATCTTCACACCATTCCCAATACAGGGGTAGACAGGGTCTAGTCCAGACGATTATTTCCCTTTGACCCATCTTCCACCGAAGATATTTTCGGGACAACGTGACAGGTGAACAGCCTGTCGTCGTTTTTATGTCCAAACCAACGATATGAATTGTACATAGGTTTAGATAAATCCCATTGGTACGAGCCTGCCACCAGGGGATCGAACTCGGGTCTCTCGATTCGAATTCCGACCACCCAACCATTCGGCTATTGTGACATAAACTTTTATTTATTTTAATTCAACCGTTTTTAAAAATTAATGTTACAGCTGTAGATTGAATGAAAAGAAGACTCTATATTACTAATACTTTATAACTTAAATAACTATAACACTTAATATTTTACCAACGTAACGACGTCTGCAATAATTCAAAGGGTATTTATTACATATTATATACAGCACTTTATGCCACTTCGTAACCTGAATAGTCATAACAACAACTATTACAATTCTGTTATTGATATGCCTATGAACAATATCAGTATTGTTACATTATATCTATTTTAATAACATAACACTTTCAATTTATATAACCCTTTCAATAAATATGTTTGTAGTAGAGTACCTGGGACCGCCGGCTCGACCGGGGAAGAACCACGACCTCACAGAATACCAGCGTGAAGTAGAAGTCTAGCAAACTTCTGCGTTTCGTCTGGTGAGTGCAGGTAACCGGAGGCCCAAACATTGCGGGTGTTCATGGGCGGCGGTAATCACTTTCCATTACCACAAGCAGGTGACGATTATATATAAAAGGGAGGCAAATTTGCCTCCCTTTGAACTTTGGTAACCAAAATAGCGGTAAGGATCAGCGCACTTAAGTGGCAATGTGTCACTTAAGCGCGCTGATCCTTACCGCTATTTGTGTCTCGTGTGACAGTCTCGTTCTGGTAAGCGCAGTGTAGGAGGACCCTCCAAAAGATGGAGTGACGACCTGGACAACATAACGGGGAGTCGATGGATGCAGGTGGCTCGGGATCTTTCTTTGTGGAAAACTCTGGGGGAAGCCTCTCAGCATTGGACTTGAAAATGCTGTAAAGAAGAAGAAGAATAAATAAATAAATAAATATTATTTATTCTATTTGAGAAGAAGATTAATATCTTCACGCAATTCCCAATACAGGGGTAGACAAAGGTCTAGTCTAGATAATTAAATCCCTTTGACCCACCGAAGATATTTTCGGGACAACGTGGCAGGTGGTGAACCCGTCGCCGTCTTAATGTCCAAGCCAACGATCTAATTCATAAATAAGTTTTGAAAAACCCATTGGTACGAGCCTGCCATCTGGGGATCGATATAATCTAAGAAAAAGATTTCTAGGTATTAATGGCCTGTTATTACATTTGTTATATGTTTCTAACTATTATTACACAGAGGGAGGTAGGCCCCTTCCGCAATGGAAGCTTAGCCATAATCACCACGCTTTTCAAGCGGATTGTCGATCGCAGTACCAGACACCTAGCACTTTAGACGCTGCTGCCCTCTTTGTTTTGTATTTTTCTAGATGTACCATAATCTTTTTTTTTCGGTAGCGAAAGATATATCCATGGCTTTTTATTACGCGCCTTTATCTACACCCACGGATAGAGAGGGGATGGTACTTTCTTTCGCGGCTATCACACAAAACTTAAAAAATAAAAAACGTTTCAACCTTATTTAGGTCTGTATATCCACGTAAAAACATGACAAATATTTAACGCATAAATCAAACTATCCATCAACGGCGGAGCCCTCACGCAAATTCGTATAAATCCCGTGAAAATGACGCCCCTCGCCGGGATCCCGCCCGAGGTGCGGTATCCATTAATTTGATGATATAAAACAAAACGTCATTTTAATTAGCGCTATTATTAGATGTACAGCGACAGACAGCGCGGCCCGGGGACGTTTGTCTTATTCAAGGGGTGGGTTAAGAGAAAAATAACATAGGTGAGTAAAATAGTCAATAAACGATTTAATAATTTTTTTCTCAATGATCGTCATGGTCACGATTTAAGTCACGATGGCAGAGGATGGGTGATAGGAATTCGAGTCAAGAGGTCCGAATTAGATCCCGAGGTGGAAGGCTAGTGCCAATGAATAGTTTCAAATAACTTACGTACGATTTATATATCGTTGGCTTGGAGATGAACACGGCGATGGGCTCACCACCTGTCAAATTGTCTCAAAAATGTCTTTCGTCGAAGGTGGGTCGAAAGGGCTTCATTCCCCTGTCTACCCCTGTATTGGGAAAGGGGTGAAGATATTTATCTATTTATTTATTTTACCATCATTGTCATCATAACATCCTGTTATATTCAGCAGTAAACTTATACAGCATACATCATAACTGCCTATCTAAAGTTCACTGCTGATTGTAGTGCCATCTGCATCCATCGACTCCCCGTAATATTTTATAGGTCGTCGCTCTATATTATAGGCTCGTACACTGCGTCACCCACTTGAAAACCTTTCTTTCCCGGACTTTGTTTGTACGAGCTATAACAAATCTTAATTACCTTAAGCACCTTTAGCCAATATCTAAGGTTAAATTACATTAAAATTAATACCGTAACAGCCATGGGATCGGATGGGTATATTATAATTGTACGCTTTGTAAGCAGGCGCTACCAAACAGCTGGAAGGTTTTACCACCATCTTGCGAAAGCATATTCATATTTTGTTAAAGACCACCGCAGAACAAGGGTATTTGCCGTGAGGAGGATTTCCCTCGATCGCCATTCCTGACAAATGGGTTGGCGATTAGTTAGCCGTATGAATCGTACGTAAAATAGGAACAGAGTCCATGATGATTTCATTCGTCACACAGTGATGTCACCTCCGGAACTCATAAACATCCTACACCAGTCTGAGGCTAAAAAGATGTCTTTAAATTACAGAAAAAAACGAGATACTTAATGTCTACTTAAAGTTCAAAGGGATTTTAAATATCACTAAGATCTTATTTTTAATAGTCTTTTTATTTTAAAGGAAGTTTGTAGTCACGATAGCCGAGTGATTGGGTCGGAATCTCGAGACAAAACACCCGAGATCGGTCCTCAGGTGGCAGGCTCATACCAATGGATCCCCCTCATTTATTGATTACATATCATATATTATGTATATATTATATGTTACGGCCTAAGCCAAGAGCAGGACCTGTTTCCTTAACCATCTTTTATGAAACTAGTATAGTAGTAGTATAAACAGTATGATAAGGGGAATATTCTAACGCATTTTCGCATATCCACGAAAATAAAATAAATATAGAAATGACGATATAAATCGTACATAAGTTATGAAAAAAACTCATTGGTTAAACCTACCTCCTGAGGATTGAACTCGGATATCTTGACTCGTATTCCGGATCTCGGATATCTTAACTCAACCACTTGGCAATTGTGACTATTTTTATCGTAATTTACTATTTTTTTTAATCAACAGTAATTAAACAGTGGTACTTGGTAACTGTTTGATAATAAGGTTCCTCTGACGGAGAAGAAATTAACGTAAGAAACTCTTCTTTTACGTATTTTTTTTTTATATATTACCATTATAATCCTCTATGAAGGTAGGAAAGAATAATCCCACGGCGATCAAAGTACATTCCATAATAAAAGAGAAAGAAAAACAAATATATATAATACATATAAGTCAAAATAGCCGAGTGGTAGGGTAGTCGGAATTTCGAGTCAAGAGACCCGAGTTCGATCCCCTGGTGGCAGGCTCGTACCAAAGGGTTTTTCAAAAACTTATTTACGAATTAAATCGTTGGCTTGGATATAAAGATGGCGACAGGCTCACCACCTGTCCGTTGTCCCGAAAATATCTTCGGTGGAAGGCGGGTCGAAGGGACTTAATTGTCTAGACCAGACCTCTGTCTAAATAAAGGGATCATGACTGGTAATGAAAAATATTTTCATTACCAGTCATGATCCCTATTTTTTGTTTTTATTTAAATTTATTTTAAAATACACAAAGCGGCTAAAATCCGGGTATACCTCCTTGTGTTCGTCGTTACTCCTCCAACGGGAGTAAGCTCTCAAGTGTTTGATTGACGTGCCGTCTTCCACCTATCCGTTTTACCTCCGGCGACATTCATTGCGGCTTTTTTTAAACGTAATTAAACACAATGCTGGGTAACCGGGAAATGTATACCGAACAATTTGTTTTGCCGCCGTGGCGCGTGAAATGCGCGAACAGATATAAATGACGTCATTACCATGATTAAGGTGAGTTTCTCCAAGAGTTGAGACGTCTCGTTCAGTGATTTCAGAATGTCGGATTCATGTCGGTCAGTTTCCAGGTCTCTGCGTTCGTAGTAGACGAAATTTTGTTTAAAAATTCGAAATTTCAATTATAGGATATCAATGGATATCATTATTTAAGGTCAAAGTACGGCGACAGGCTCACCACCTGTCACGTTGTCTCAAATAGTTTTGAGTTGAAAGTGCCAACTGCTAACGATCGGTAAGCTTCGGCGTAAGTATTTACCGTTTCTTTAAGTGGTTGTTGTTAAAGGCGACTATGGGAAAATCTTTAATGTGAATATTTTAAATGTTATGATTATGTTAATTTTTTTATTTTTTAAAATAGAAATAGTCAGGATAGCCGTGTGGTTGGGTGATAGGAATTCGAGTCAAGAGACCCGAGTTCGATCCTTGGCTGGCTCGTACCAATGTGTTTTTCAAAATTTATGTACGATTTATATCGTTGTTTATGTCCAAATATAAAAACGACGACCGGCTCGCTACAAAAAATGAGTTGTGGTCCAAAAAAAATTCTTCAATGGAAGATGAGTCGTAAGGTCTTAAGTGTATAGAAATATGTATATCCCTAGTATTTGAAATTGCGTAAAGATATTTAAGCGCATTGGGATTAGATTAACGTACGTGATGTTTTCCATATATATGTATTTATTTATTTATTTATAAAAATCACTAAAAACCTTATAAATAGGTCCTGTTTATGCAGAACAGTCTGCTCGAGACTGTAGTGCAGTTGTACCTGTTGCAAATGTTGCGACAATGAGTGTCATAAATCGCCAAGCGGCTCCTTCTATTCCTCCCTCTCACTTAACATAACTTTAAGTGGAAATGACTTACAATCACTTACAATCACTTAAAGGAATGGAAGTAGCCAAAAAGCCAATGAATTACCTTGTTCGTCTTATTTCATGCATGCTCTTACGGCTCATCTCAAGACTACATAAGTCGATACGAGATACAGTCTCATTCACAGCACTGAAAGGTACATAGATAGATACATACATAGGGGCAACATCACACCCATTGCTCTGATACTAAAGTAAGCATCAAAAGTATGTGTTATGGAATCGAAAATAACTAAGGCACCACAAACACCCAGACCCGAGAAAATGTAGAAAAAGCGGTTTTTCTTCATGGACCCGTACGAGAATCAAACCCGGGATCTCAGAGAACTACATCTTGAAAACCGATGTGTACGCCACTCGTCCACGGAGGTCGTCGTTAGGCCTCTAGTTATAGTTATCGACAATTTCAAAGTCCCAAAAAGGGCATACGTAACCGTCTGTAAAAGTTCACTGCAAGACTTTTATGTCTCCTCTATGTAGGAGTAACGGATGAGGTACTGTAACATAGCTTTCACAAAGAATTTTCAAGTGGTAGACTTCAAAATTCTTTGTGAAATTATCTAAATAAATACTATATAATATTTCCAAATTTTCTAATACTTTATTTACAGAAACAAAATTATGTTAATATTTACAATACTTATTAAGTAAAAACTGCAATAATAATACAGCTCTACTCCCCGTGGCATGGTACCATGCTGGCTGCATTGCCGCGTTGAATGACTGGACTTAACGGTTGAGAGAGAAAAGAACCAGCACTCTTGTCACCAGCGGCTACGACCAGTCGCGGATACAATTCCTTCAGACTCTGTATCGCGAGAGGACATCTCTGACCGATCATCTCTACGGCAAATCGTTGGCTCCTCACCCAAGGGACCTATTTCACTTTAATAAATTAAAAATGTAATAAAAACCTAAACCTACCTATTTATTATATGTACTTCTTATTTAACACATGCCGATATAAAATTGAATGCTTTATTCCGTTGTAATTCATAATATCAATGACCATCAATAGATGGCGCTGTTACCCTATCAAGCTCAATTCGTAGTTACTATATACTTACCTACCGGCCAAGGAATTGCCATATTACCTTAATGACCAAGCTAACGGAACAATATACTCCCAGAAAGCGGGATTTGAACCCGAAACCCTTAGCTTCGTAAGCAGGAACACACCAACTAGACTATCGGGTAGTCGTCATAGCTGATAGCACAAAGTTGAAGAAGTGCATTGTACAAACAACAAATTTATGCTTTTCAGAAATAGTATCATATCATTAATTGGCGGTACATTACAAGTAACCTTTCTCTCTATCAGTGCATTGATTACTTATTTTCAAAGATAAACACTATCGCCCTTCTTGAATGTTAGTGATGTGAGGTAAATAAACCTTATTGTCATTTGATTCAACCATAGAACACGATGATTTCAAATCGCGGATTGCAAATTACGTATGGGAATTATGAAAACTAAATTTAAAAAAATTACAATTATACGAAGTCTAGAAATCGAATCGTTTGTTTTTTTTTTGCATAGTTTACGATAAAGATGCCATATAAAATACTTACTTACGATGTATTTCGGTTAGCATTACGCATAATTTTGTATATTATCGTTTTTCATGTTATATTTTCATATTTTAATTAACAAATTGATAGCTTTTGTAAAATGGCAGACTCGTGCCAATGCGTTTTTCAAAAACTTTTGTACGAATCATATCGTTGGTTTGGACACAAAGACGGCGACGGGCTCGCCACCTGTCATGTAGTCCCGAAAATATCTTCGGTGGAATGTGGGTTGAAGGGACTTAAATGTCTAGACTAGATCTCTTTTTGGGAATTAAAAATAATAAATAAAATAAATAAATAGAAAAGATAAATATCTTCACGCAATTCCCAATACAGAGGTAGACAGGGGGGTCAAGCCTGGACAATTAACTCCCTTTGACCCACCTTCCACCGAAGATATTTTTGGGACAACGTGACAGGTGGAGAGCCCGTCGCCGTCTTTATGTCCAAGCCAACGATATTCGTACATAAGTTTTTAAAAAACCCATAGGTACGAGCCTACCAAATGGGGATCGAACTCGGGACTGTTGACTCGAAATTCCGACCACCCAACAACTCGGCTTTCGTGACTTTTATAGATAAGATTTTAAATAATTGCATATAGTTAGACATATAGACCTCCGTGAACGCGTGGCGTACCAACTTTTCGTTGTTTCGACAGCTCTAAGATTTTTAGATACTTAATTTGGAATCAGAGCAATATATGTGATATTGTCCCCATCAATTATTTATTAAAATAAATTAGTCTCCTGGACATTCCTTTTAGGTTTTATAATGAAATTAATCAGTAAATGGTTCCATTTTGAAGTTTTCTCAATTTTCTATATCTTTGGCTACACCTTTACTGGGCAAATGCGTAAAAAATAAACGTGGCATAGTCAAGAAATCAGTTCACTTCACAAATTTTTATCAGAACTTTTAATGACGGTGTTTAGTCGTTTTTAGTTTACACCAGGCATCGAACCCAAGTAAGTGGTAAAGTAAAAGCGAATGGCTTCTTCTTTTTGAGAACTTCTGTATTATCCTCGACCTTCTAATAAATGTTTTCCTATATTCTTATACCGTGTGATACAGCACAAAAAATATACTCCCTCTTTCTTCCCGTATTTAAGTGGCGACTAAGGGCGGCGAAAGTAGATTTTCAAGCCTTTTTTACAAAACTTTAAGATAACCATGAGATGAATGGTGAACGTGAATTGTAGCAGAATGTTAAGATCGTGATGTCTAGTACTGCTATCGCTAACCAGGTTTTAAAGCCTAGTGATGTAATGTAGAGTAGAATATGATTCCTCAAAAAGTTTGTAAGATTAAACTCCTTTTTGTAATGAGCCAACTGTATGAGTAATGAGACGACCTCTCCACAGAGACCAGCCGCTGGACTAGCTGCGTCCACACTAGTGGCACATGCCAGTCTCGGGTCTGGGTGCTTCGTTGTCTCCGATCAAGCGTGCTTTTGCTACTTACTTTGGGATCAGAGCAATGTATGTGATGTTGTCCCTATCTATCTATGTATTATAATGGACTATTTAGAGCATAGACATTACATCCCGTAAAGAGCCAGTACAATGTTCCAGTTCAAAGGAGGTTAGGCTGTTTGAGCTTCACCAAAATTTTTAAGTTGTAAGTTTTTTGACATTTGGTTTAGACTAATTAGTCCATGCTTGTACAAAAGAATAAACCGATATGTAATTTCTAATACGCGAGTTTGAACATCTCGGTAGACGAGTGGCGTAGAGACGGATTTACTAGGTGTCTTCAGCTCTGAGGTCCCGGATTCGATTACCGGACGGGTCAGTTTAGATAATCCTTTTTTCTACACTGTCTCGGGTCTCGGTGTTTGTGGTACCTTCGTTGTCTCCGATTCCATTACACAAGTGCTTTAGCTACTTTGGGATAGTATCTGAGTAAAGTATCTGAAGGTTTTACATACATTTTAACATAAGTAGGGACCTATTTATGTTAAAATTTTGAGTCGCGCATAAATTATGTTTTGAAACAAGTGGAGAATGTTCATATGTATACTGTTCAATACTACTAGCTTATGCTCAATACAGGAGAGAACGCTGACCTGCTGACTTGCAACCATGGGTTGTTTTTCACATTGGGTTAAAAATAAATGAAATAAACATAGTTAAGTATTTAACATATATATTTCTTTGAGCTTTTAATTGCATTTTGAAATACAACATAAAATATTAAATAAGATTATTAAATTTGGTAAAATCAATATTTCAACACCATTTTTTTTTCGTTAATGAATGAGCAAAAATTTCTCATCAGAGCTAGCGTATACATGTTATCGTAAATGATAGTTCATCAATTTTGAACATCATCTTTGTGATTCGAAAACGTAACATAACTGTTCGAATTTAAACACAAATACCGATATATGTAAACATAAAAAAATAAACAAAACTGTAAGACACGAGAGAACAAATGTAATAAAAAAAACAAACACATTTTCAACGCACAGCTATGTTACGTTTCGCGAACCACAAATCGAAAATTGATATCTCGTGAAACTTTCGTTACACAGTTTACAATAATTTTATTTATTAAAAATAAAAGAGTTTTTCACTCACAAGTACCGTATATACAACTCGTATATCATGTTGTTTTAAATGGAAGAATTTTTTCAATACATTTTGAACGTCCCTAACCGTATACGTATGTAGTCGTCCTTTAAAAGAAATGAAAATTGTATAACATATTATCACTTTTTTTTAGTATAGCTTGGTTTGGACAACCGAATAACGCTGGTACAATGGTATACAAGAGTTCACAGTAAGGTCACCTAATTTTACGTACTTATCACTAAATAATAAATAGAAATTTCGCGGGGAGAGCGTATGGGTCTAGAGCGAAATTTACACTAAGGAGATTGTTATATTGCATTAAATGACGAGTAACGTCGTATGTACAACGTTCAGCCGACTGAGATTGGATCTCTGAGATTACGCGCATCGGCCACTGTTATACATTTAAAAAAAACACATTCAAAATATACATAGAACTAAAAACGTAAGCCTAACTCTGATTTACATAGACAAATTAAGTAACACGAGAGTAAATGATATTGCAACAATTTTATTTATCGAATACTGAAAAGAAGCGCCGCGACGCGCGACGCGATACCGCCATGAACAGATTCGATTGCGCGGAATTTTATCGAAACGGTGAAGAATTTCGACCGCGAAAGTAATTCACTTCTCTGATTAATTAGCAAAAAATATACATTTACAAAGAGATCGAATTGAACTTTTAAGACTTAACGTGACTTATATTTACAATTATCGAAATGGAATTACAACGTAGTGTGGAAGAGAAGCCGCGAGCGGTGCGGACCGCGCGACCACCGCCCGAATTCACCTAAAGGCAATATTTTGAAAATATTTCTCTTACATCTAAACGAACGTAAAACGTTTGGCGTATACTTATGTCGCTATTCGTTAATTACACTAACCGAACTATGCGGTGAATTCTAACGTTTATCTAAAATAATTAAATTGGCAAAGAGTTTCGAAATACTTAGCGTCGCCGGGGCGACCTAAACCTAGCAAGGTTCAACGTAGCGGGATATGGTATCATCACAACTGATGGCCTGGCCTGATCCTATCTACACGTATTTGCTGGACAGCTGTTTCGCGAGCTCCGTGTATTTGAGGAATTTGGAGTGGGGACTCTCGTCGAAGGACTGCGAGGGGCTCCGAGGGTCTTGGGGCGACGGCGCGCTCGAGCCACCACCCTTGTGCGCTCCGGGAGAGCCGGCCGCTGGCGGAGCCTTCACCGGTACCGGCTCAGGCAGGGCCCCATCTTTCACGAAATGCATTTTGGACAAATGGTGCCGATATGCACCCTTGGAAATGAATGGAGTGTCGCAGAGAGCGCACTTCATAATCGAATCGGTGACAACAGCGTCGTTGCACGCCCAGCTAAAAGTTAAGATACTAGGTGGACCACTTGCCGGCGATGGAGCTGGCGCGGGAGCCCGAGTTGGATTGCTTTCAGTTTTATCGCACAACTTTTGCAAAGCCGCTAGAGGGTGACTACCGCCGCGACGGGATGAGCTTGGCTCGTTTGATCCTCCCCCGGCTAAATTGTCGAACATAGAGGACAGCGCGCCTAAACTGGATGCCGGCTTCCTGTCTGTTCCCGGAGTCGGACCCGAACGGTCGCTACAGGGGCTTCGAGGACTAGCCGCTGGACTAGGACCTTCGCTTTCGCGCTTAGGAACCGTTGGCTTTACATCTTCTTCCGCGGAACTATTAGGCCTAGGTTGTTCTTCGTCGTCTTCTACTTCGGTTTTAACACGGACCGATTGGCTGCTCAGATCGACGCCGTTTTCACGCTCGTCCTCATCTGTCACCTCTTTCTTTATTCGAACTTCTGCAGGCCGATCTTCGGATGCGGGAGTCTGTGAGCCGCGGGTATCTGGCGTCGTTCGCGGTGTCATGTGATACGCATCTAATTTCCTATCAGGCGTAAGAGATTCTACCCTACTACCCCCTCGCTCCGACATGGAGCTTGATTCGCTTCCGCTGCGTTCGCGACGACCGTAGCCTTGATGATGATGATAACTTCTTAACATACTCATTGTCTGCGGATCTACTAACGGTTTGGTATAGTCTACACTCTCATCTATGCCTAATCTTTTAAGAATACTAGAACCAATGGGGGCGTGGGATGCAGAACCGGGCATACCAGGTACAGAATGCCGCGAACGGGTGTCGAAACTCTTCTCAATCAGCTGTTCAATGGCATTTAAAACGGATGGCGATGAGCTTTTGTCGTTGCTCGCATTCGCATCTTTGGAACTAGGGGATGAATCGTTTACCGAGGATGGTGACCGATGGTGCACGGATCCGGGAGAGGGCAGCTCCTCGTTAATACTCTTACGGCCGTCGCGACTGGTCGGCGTGATATGACCGGGTACATCAGGTGGGATGATATTGTTGGAAAGAAGCGCGCTCTTTAAGAAATTCCTTTGGTTATTCGACATGGGAGCGCCGATACATTGCCTAATATGTTCTACGAATACCGCGGTTTCGATTTTGTCCCCGCATTTTTCACAAGTTATCCTGCTACCGGCGCTAAAGTCCCTCATAGGTTTACCCATCGAAACCCCATTGCCTTCGCCGTTTTTAAACTCGTGCTGAGCCCTTTCAAGCTCTAAAAGCTTTCGAACCGGTAGCGACTTCTTTCTCTTTTCACGCGTTTGTCGTCTCCTACCACCGCTTTCTGTTATGGACCGCATAATATGTTCTTTGTAATGTGAATTCTTAACCATATGATTACTAAGCTCCTTTAAGGAGCTGAACGCTTGATCGCAGACTTTACAAGTTAATACGGCACTAACGTGACTACTCGTGCCGGTGGTTGGCGGAACCGCATTGTTTGAACCCGGGGCGCTAGAGTTGGAACTTTTACCGTCGTCCGAAGATTTCCACGAGATAATCTGTTCCTGAGATATGATATTTGTATAATGCTGTGTACGCTGCATGTGGCTCGTCATTTCGGCGAGAGATCGAAAGCTTTCCGCGCACCACATGCATTTCAAAATTTGCCTAGTTTGCTCAGCTCCTTTACCTAACCATACGTCCTGCCCGCGAACTAACTTCCTAGGTATTGGCATATTTTCCTTAATTAGCATATTAAGATCGCTGTGGTTGGGTTTGGATGATCCACTCGACGATGATGAATTGTGTGATGGTGTCGACGGCGAACTCGATGGTGGCTGCAACGAGGGAGGTAATGGTGCTCCCGTGGCTGATGGTACCGGCACATTAACACCGCAATGCTTCGCCTCCTTCATATGAACAGTGAGATCCGCTAAAGAGTTAAAGCTCTTCTTACACCAAACGCATTTGAGGACATCCTTAGTTTGATCGGCACCTTTATTCAGCCAGTGGGACTGCCAGGCGGAGTGACGAGCGGCTGCATTAGGCGTTAATCCAGCGCCCAAAGCTGCGTTTTGGACTGACCTAAATAATTCCTCGCCGCCTAATCTGCTTAGTTCACTCATCTTTTCCAACGCCTTTGTCGCGTCGCTCGGTGTGGGCCCACCGTGTTTCAGCTTCCCATTCCAATCGGAAGGTACGCCGCTTTTAGGCGATAGACTAGCAGCGGCAACTGCTGCAGCGAAGTACGGCAGGTGCGGCGCAACCGGCGTCGACCAAGGAGAGGGCGTGGGTTTGAATTCGGCCGGCCTCGAGCTCTTTCTGATCGGCACGGGGGACGGCGAGTCCTCGGGCCCCCGCTTCCTGGTCCCAACGGTGAGGTCGAGGGGTCCGTTTTCGAGAGGTTTGCTGAGATTGACCGCGTCGTCTTCGTCGTCTTCATCCTGCGGGGACTCACTGCGTTTCGTGCTGAAGTCGAGTACGGCGTCGCGTTCGGAGTCGGTGAGGTCTTCCTGACAGGACATGAGGAGGCGTTGCTGTGCGGCCGCAGCGGCTGCACCGAGGTAGGCAGCGACCGCTGCGGAGTGGGAGGGCAGTAGGGCCGCGGGCAGGGCAGCCGGCAGCGCGGCCGTCAGGGCCGCGGGGAGCTGCAGCCCCGCGGCGCCCCTACCGGTATACATGGAGTCGTTGGAGGGACATCGCGGCGCACCCGACGACTCCCGCGACAAACATCTCGGGCTCTCCCTGTGAACAAACAAACATAATTTTCAATATCGTATTTTTTTAAATAAATAATAATAAATAAATATCTTCACGCAATTTCCAATACAGGGGTAGACAGAGGTCTGGTTTAGACAATTATGTCTCTTCGACCCACGTTCCACCGAAGATATTTTCGGGACAAACTGACAGGTGTTAAGCACGTCGCCGTGATCATATTATATCATCATATTTTTTGAACGTGAAATATTGTGTCGCGATAAATTAGTGTTATTTTTCTCACAGTAACTCATTTAGTAGCTCAGCAGCGTTTATGAAATTATGACGTAGATAACTTTCAGAAAACCCAATAAAAAGCAACCAAATTGATAGAGTATTTATTGATAAACCATTAGAACCCACAAATGTTTTTACGTAAATTATAGTTTATCATGTCACTGACATGATAAACTATAATTTACGTAAAACATTTGGGGGTCATTGTAGAAGCGTGCTCGTCGCGACCCCTGCCAGCCCTTTTCAGGGCTGCAATTCTACACAGCTGCGCACCCATGCCAACGAGGGTTAGGGCGTCCCCCCAAGGCGACGCACACCAGTTCGTCCCCGTTGGTGTGAAATGCAGCGCGCAAAGCGGCGATGGGGACCGCCACCCGTCGCGCACAGCCCGACACGGCGGAAGGTGGAGGACGGAGTGCAGAGTTGGCACGTGGAATGTTAGAGGAGGCATGAGAGATAAGACGAATGAGTTGATTGAAATAATGAAAGAAAGAGAATTAGATGTCGTGTGTTTGTCAGAGACCAAGCGGAAGGGCAGTGGTACTGAAGAGCTCCCTGGCGGGGCGTTAGCTCTATGGTCCGGAGTCCCGGAGAGCGAGAGCGCCTGCCAGGGAGTGGGGTGCTGCTGTCGTCTCGGTTGGTCGATGTTATGACTGAATATAAGGTTGTGAACTCGAGACTTCTCTGGGTTCGCTTTAAATTGGGACTGACGAAGCTATTCCTTTTGGCTGTTTATGCGCCGGTGGCTTCGTCGTCCAGAGCTGAGCTGGAGGAGTTTTGGGAGAATGTAAGAGAAGTTCTAGACTTGGTTAGAGGAAACGAAAGAATTGTTGTATGTGGTGATTTGAATGGATGGGTTGGTACCGCTCGGCCAGGGTACGAGTCGGTGCTTGGAATGTTTGGCGATAAAAGGGTTAACGATGCTGGCAAGCTTATACTGGCTGTATGCAAGGAAAAGGGTCTTCTTGTGACAAACACTATGTTTAGTCACAAGAAAATCCATATGTATACTAGAACAAGAGAGAATGAGAGAAGTATGATCGATTTATTCCTGGTGGATGACCGACTGCGAAAACAGGTGATGGATACGCGAGTGTTCCGAGGTGCTGACCTGGGAACGGATCACTACCTAGTGATTACTAGATTTAGGGTCTGTTCGCGGGTTGGCGCCACCGGACGGCGATACCAGAACCACAGTCGGTCGGCAGCATCCGAAGCTGGAAGCTTCAGGAAGCGGACACTAGGAATAAATATCAAGCAAGGGTAGCCGAAAAGCTGGACAGCATTGGTGTTAGGAAAGAATGTGTGGAAGAAATATGGCAGAGCCTTAGAGATGGAATGGTTAGTGCAGCGGAAGACGTGTGTGGAAATGTGAAAAGAGGTAGTAGTAAAAGGGTGATGCATGGTGGAATGACGAAGTGAAAGAAGCTGTAAATAAGAAGAAGAAAGCATGGTTAGACTACTTGGCCTCTAGTAATGATAAGGATATGAGAGAGAAGAGGAAAGAAAGATATAAGCTTCAGAAAGTTCACACGAAAGCATTGATTGAGGAAGTGCGTGAAAGGAGTAGAATGGAAGTGGACGAAAGGTTGTCGCACAACTTCAAGGAGAACTACAAACTCTTCTGGAAAGAGGTTGGAAGGACCCGGAGTGGTGCGACAGCCTTAAGAATGAATAAAGTGCTTTCGGGAACCAATGACGTCCTCCCAGAAAAATCGGACGTCATACAGCGATGGAGCGAATTTTATAGAGAGATGTATGCGTGTGATGATCTTAGTGAGGGATCCGGGGTGACGCCGTGACTGGTACGCCAGACACGGACCTCGATGACACTGAGGTCATCAGTATGAAAGAGATTGAATGCGCGATTAGAAGTTTGAAATGTGGTAAGGCTGCGGGACTAGACAGAGTTACTGCTGAAATGGTCAAGTATGGTGGGCCACGCGTCTGGGACAGCTTTCATCTGCTGTGCAATTTGTGCTGGCGAACGGGGGCTGTTCCGGATGATTGGCGATCCGCGGTCATTGTGCCTTTATATAAAGGTAAAGGTTCACATTATGACTGCGGGTGCTATCGGGCGATCAGCTTGACCAGTTTAGCAAGTAAAGTTTACACGAAGGTTTTGACACGTAGGATGCAAGAGAAATCGGAAAGATTTCTATGGGAGGCACAATGCGGATTTAGACCTGGAAGAGGATGCACGGATCAAATGTTTTCTCTCCGCATGATCACGGAGAAGCTTCTGGCTGCTAACCAGAAGATTTTCTGTGCTTTTGTGGATCTTGAGAAAGCATTTGATAAGGTTGTAAGGAAGAAAATGTGGGAACTGTTGCCGGGGTATGGTGTGGATGGTCGATTGCTAAGGGCTGTGCAGTCACTTTACTGTGACTGTAAAGCCTGTGTGCGGGTAGGGCATGACCTGTCACCCATGTTTAGCGTCCAAACGGGCGTAAAACAGGGTTGTGTCATGTCTTCCTGGCTATTCATACTGTATCTCGACAGCTGTTTACAGAAGCTGAAAGATAGCTGTTTGGGTGTGAAATTGGGTGACATAAAAGTAAATTGTCTGCTTTATGCTGATGATGCAGTGCTTATAGCACCATCAGAGGCAGAACTGCAGGCATTAGTCACGTGTATGAAGAAGAATGTGAAATTAATGGTCTCCGTTTGAATGCTAATAAAACTAAGGTTCTGGTATTTGAAAGGGACGAAGAAAGAACGAAGTGCGAAATTTGGGTAAATCAGGAATGTCTAGAACAGGTGAATGAAATTGTATACTTGGGAAGTGCGTTTAGCCGGGATGGAAGATGTGATTTAGATGTGGACAGGCGTGTCGCTGCCGGGAACAAAGTCAATGGTGCCCTGACTGCGTTAATCAAAAGGCAAGGCGTTGTGAAAAGTGCACGCCTTGCAATACATAACGCAGTGTTGGTACCGACTTTGTTATATGGCAGCGAAACCTGGGTATGCCAGAAGAAGCATAAAAGCAGGTTGAATGCAGTGGAGATGCGATCTCTTCGTAAAATGTGCGGCCTTACCATGGCCGACCGAAAACGAAACGAAGAGATTCGCAATATGGCAGGTTTGAAAGATGACCTTGTCTCAAAATGGATAAGGGCGTGCTTCGATGGTTTGGGCACGTTGAGCGAATGAGTGAAGACCGAATGGTGAAGAAAATATATAGCGCGAAAGTTAATATTAAAAGGTGTCGAGGTAGACCGAGATTAACTTTCGAAGACCATGTGAGCAAATTGCTCGAAGAGAGGAGGGTCAAGAGTACTCGGATACCTAGACGTGCATGTATGAAGAAGATGATGAATCTGAAAGAAGCGAAAAGAAGTATGTAGGGATCGTGACACTTGGCGATCTGTTCTCTGGCTACCCCGTCAGGGATTGTGCGTGAAGATAAATAAATAAATAATAATCATGTCACTGACAAACATTTTCAAGTATGAAAATAAACAAAATACAACTATCGCTAGAGGAGTTGAAATAAAATTTATTGAAGCTGAAATTGATTTAGTTAGAAATAATGTGGCCGTAACAAATGCACATCTTGATACAATCCTAATAAACAACGACGAAACGATACCCAAAGCACGATGATAATTATATTCCGAAACCATTAACTCCATAGAGTTTATAATACAAACAGAAAACGCATAAATACTGATAACACAATATGCGTTAGCGTCCTAAGAATAATTAATTATGATTCAGAGAACATTTGTTTTGTGAACAAGCGTTTTGGATCCAATATTATTATCAAAACAAAAAGACCGACAATCGCGGAATTAAAAAAGTCAGGAATAAGTTATTGCGGAGGTTTTACTTAATAAATTGATAAATCAGAAAGTTTATGTCATATAAAGTTTGAATAGTCAAAAGATTCACTAAAATATAGTATAGTGAAATTTTGGTGCAATTTATGAAAATATACGAACTGTTTGTAAAAAACTTTACATGGTTTTGATAATTTTGACCGCAAATGAAGAAAAAGCGTTTGAACAATTTCATTATTTTATCGATACCCATCCGTTGTAATGAAACAATTATTAAATCAAGCAGGCTTTGAAAAAAATACTAAACACTGTTGCAGGATCCAATATTAATAAATTTCACTTAACAGTGTTGATTTATTTAATGAAGGTAACATTTAAGGGAAACACAAATAAAAATATTTTGTTAACGAAAGCAAAAATTTTGTACACAAGGAACTGGCACGGAATACTTCAAAATTAATACGAATTCAAATTTCCGATTCAATACAAATTGAAAGGATACATCCTATCACGAAAAAACCAATTTCACTGCAGAAAATAACACCGAAACAAATGAATAAACACTGCAACCTACCTCATGTGGTCGGGCTCGACGATCATTTCGGACGAAATTTTTTCAATTTACACCGAACCGCGTTACTCTGAAGTATCTCGGATCCATGTAACAACACTTTAACAATTCTGAACACTGCAATGCAAGAGAACAACTGTCTTTCCAATGATGGCTGGAAGTAAACACGTCGCGAAAGACGCGCCGCGGTGCCGGTCGGATGGGGAGTGCGGAGCATGCGGTAACGGCGGTGGTCCCGCGTGGAATGAGATGCCTCGTGATTTACGACCCGCCTGCAGCGCCCTCTCCCCGCACGCCCTCCGTAGGAGGGAGATAATTGCGGACGGAACGGGCGAATCGGAGCGAAGGAGAGAGACAACTAGTCCCGCTGTTTTTCGAGGGGTGGTGCGCTGCGTAATGCAAGCGTGCGTGCTATGCGCAAGGTGGACATGCAATGACGGGCGATCGTTCCGATGACAGCCCCGACAGTGCGGAGCTACTCCGCATAGCTGAGTCACCTGACTCCAATGAGCTATAGAGGATACGCCGTGACCAATCGGAGTTTCTTTCTAATGTTTACGCGACGACACATGTCAAAAGCAGATGAAAGTCATCTAAGATTAGTTGAACATAAATGTAATTGCATACGTACGAAATAACTAAATTTGACAAATTAAATAAAAAACGGATGTATCAACAAGATGAAAAAAAATTTTTTCTCATTTAAATAGTATCAAAATAGTATAAGACTCCGTAAATCAAAACAACAAATCTTGAAATATCACCTAAAGATATAAGAACGAATTTCTTTGACAGCGAAACCCTTTTTCCTACAGTCCTTATACCATTGGATAAACAACAAGCTAATACAATTTTAAAACAGCCATCATTATACTGCAGGATACATTAGCCAAACCTCATATTTTACAAACGCACACTCACGAACAGAATCGCCAGCTGTTTATTGCTTCCTATAAGCATTAGTTGGGTGCGGGTCAATCAATCACATGTATTTATGTGACAGCTATTGTTCTCTCTTTCCCCCGCGACGCTCACTCACGATATTGGAAATAACACGAGAAGAGTGTGACACAGACGCAAAAAATGTTAAAATAGTTGCATCAGTGGTCGCTGGCTATTGAAAAAGTTTATTATGTGATATTTCTAGTCTGTGCCATTTGAGCGAAGTTGGAATTGGGACACAATGGAGGCATGTGCGCGTCAAAATTTTAGTTTAACGTCGGAGTATGAGGCACCTGACACTGTTGAATAATTTCGCAGTTACGATGTGAATTTTAAAACCGGCACAGATGTCTCCGAAGCAATAAAAGTGCGGAATGCTAATAATACAGGACATTGTTTCGCTAAGTAGACATCGCTGGACTAAAGTCAAGACTTAAACACGATGAGTGGACTCATTAGCGATAAAGTAGATTGATGGCACCAATAAAAACAAACTTTAATCTGCACGAATAAAGAAGTCTGCACATTGACCTCAATTGGTGCGTTTTACTTTGTATTCAAATAAACTACGAGATCTATAAAACATCGAAATCAATTAATAAGTTATAAAATAAATTTTAGAATTTCTATTAATTAACATTTTGGAGCTTAGAGAATCTGAATTGATTCGTATTACTTTTTAACAGACGAAAAAAATTATGATGGAAATGGGATGCTTGTGAAAAAATGGATCATTTTAAGTCATACTGGCTGTAAATTATGATCAAACAGGGAACTAAACAGATATGTATAAAAAAAATATCTTCACGCAATTCTCAATACAGGGGTAGACAGAGGTCAAGTCTAGACAATTAAGTCCCTTTGACCCACCTTCCACCGAAGATATTTTCGGGACAACGTGACAGGCGGTGAGCCCGTCGCCGCCTTTATGTCCAAGCCAACGATGAAATTCGTACATAAGTTTTTGAAAAACTCATTGGTACTGCCACCTGATCGAACTCGGGTCTCTCGACTCGAAATTCCGACCACCCAACAACTCGACTATCGTGACTTATAAACAGATATGTCGTTATGTAATTGTGAATATAACGTCGTCTGAACTATTTAATTCAAAGTCTTCCTAGTCACTTCAAGATGACAATGAAGTTTTGATGTAAAGTTAATCAAAGATGAATTAAATAATAACCAATGAACATAAATGTATAACATATGTATATCATAAACACAGTCCATAATTTGAGGCAGCTGTGCTTCAAATGATGGTCTGTGTTTATGGTATAATTAAAAGAATCCGTTCCAATTTTCTGCTAAAAATTGAAAAAAGATAAGAATTTTTTTTATTTTAAACCAGTATCAATAACCAATGGGTTTTATTCAAAACTTATGTAGGTTTTTTATAGCTAACTTGGAAATCAAGACGGCGACAGACTCACCACGTTTCACGTCCCAAAAAATGTGGGTACTGTGAAAGGTCGATCGAAAGCACTTAATTATCTAGACCTGTGTCTATCCCAGTATTGGGAATGGCGAAAAGATCTATTTTTAAGATAACTTGACAGGGCATGATATTTCTAAGGGAAGAGTTCACGAGTAAGACGAGATAGAAATTTTTGGAACAGTTGCAATGCCACATGAACTACCAGTAATCATGCGATATTGGCAAAAATTTTGTGGGTGTTGTAAAATAGGACTGGGGTGACTAAAGCGCTTGGCAATAAGGCGATTGGCAAATTATTCGTCGTTTTATCGCTCGCGCATTTAAAACACTTATTTGTGAAATTTAATAAATATCTCTCAAAATACTCGCCTCTTCATCGAGTTGTGTAATTCTTAGTATATAAACCTAATCACTATCAAACAAACAGGTACTAAAGGGTAGTTATTCGTATTGAAGTATATCTCGGGACCCAGTTATAAGTGTACTCTACATTTTACAAATTAGTCTAAATCTCTCTGGAAATTTGAGTCAGCGTTAAGTTGCAGTGTTAAGTTTGTCCCGAAAGTATCTTCGGTGGAAGGTAAGTCGAAGGGACTTCATTGTCTAGACTAGACCTCTACCCCTGTATTGGGAATTGCGCGAAGATATTTATTTATTTATTTTATTTGTTAAGTTGCATGCTCTTAGATAGAAGAAAAATAGTAGACGGGCCAAAAGTAATTTCTACCTTTGGTTATGTCTAATAAAACGTTGCTTCTATTACTAACACACAGATAGATATCTATCTAAGTAGTGAAGGATGAAATTTCGGTAAATCTGAAATATAAACAATAGACCCTGAGGATGGACGCTCTGGAGTTCTGTAGAGAATGTTTATGATTGATGACGTCTCTTCACTGCGACTAATTGACAGTGATGGAACACGGAACGTTCAAACACAACCAATATATTATTTGCTGTTAAGAAAACGAAACTTTTGAAGCTTTTGAACTCAATGCCAAAGAGAACATAGTCGTGTTTCCCATACAACATAAGCAATAACAATGAAAAACAACAGCAAATCAACATTCGTACCTGGCTCACCGGATGTAGATAATGCGGTGACTTTTTAATGCTTAGAAATATTTCCATGTTTACGTTCTAATTAAGAAGTCAGAAATAAGTGATTTCGTTGCGTGTGGAACTCGTCGATTCCTAAACAAATTTTATGGTAATAAAATAAAATATATTGATTCTTCTTCATTCTTTTAATCGATATGAAAACTTATGGCCAGTCATTATCATAATTAAATACAGACGCTGCTGTTCGGTTTACTTTCCTATCGAAGTGGTGCTTATTTCACAGTGAATTGACAGCTAGGTAACGTATCTCAAATAATAATTACCATATGACAGAGAAGAAACGCATCTGTTCCAATAAAGGATTACAATACACAAGAAATTGATGTGAGACATTTTGTATGCAAATAAATAGTTTCAAATAATTTAACACGCGTGTTTCTTTTAACTGATGTGTGTTCAAGTGATCAAAATATTATGTAATGTTAAATGTAGGTAAGGTCACGATAGCCGAGTGGTTGGGTGGTCGGAATTTCGAGTCGAGAGACCCGAGTTCGATTCGATTTCTCAAAAACTTATGTACGAATTATATCGTAGACTTGGATATAAAGACGGGTAAGGGCCACCTATCACGTTGGCCCGAAAATATCTTCGGTGGAAGGTGGGTCGAAGGGACTTGATTATCTAGACTAGACCTCTGTCTACCCCTGTATTGGGAATTGCGTGAAGACATTTATTATTATTTATTTTTATATCACGAAAGACGACATTTTATATACACGTAAGAGCACATACGCTCAAACTCCAATATATTTTGATGTCACAAGAAACCATTACAAGGATGTTATTATATATCAAACATTAATATATAATAAAATCTCAACATATATAAAAACCATGCATGATTCCGAATAGGAAACGAAATTAATAAAAAAATCTAAACTGCGATGAAAGACTAAAAGTAGGCACTCACAAATACTGAACAATGACTGTTTACCGTTACAGATAACGAATCGTGAATAATAACGTGATTTATTCTTTGTCGGTATGTTATCTCGCATTATCTGTATAAATTAATTGAAGCTATTGCATTGTTTCCATGGATTTTTAGACGAATTATGCTCGATCACAGAGTTATTAAACTGAAATTGATTAGACGTCGCACACAAAAAAACATCCCAAGTCATTTTCACTGACACAACCTTTACAATACTGTCACGATCATGTTCATTCGTTCCATTGCCGTGTCTAGCCAGGTTGGATCTATGTGCTATCCAAAATAGTTCTTAAGGAGTTGTAATAGAGAGGGATGTAGAGATTAATCAACAAATGATGTTTGGATCAGAAACGGTGGCGCGGAGTACAGTTGACAAGTGATCATTGAAAACAATGGAATCGTTAAAACCACCGTAGAATGATGTTTGGACCACCTTCCCATAGACAATGATAGACAATGTAACTGTCAATGATGTCACGAGCATGCTTTTAATAGTAGACATTGTTTTATACACAAGTGTTACTGCTGGTTGCGTATATGTACTAATACCAACGATATGAATGTACCATAGGTACTATACGTAGATAATTCTAGAAAATAAAATGCTATTTAAATAAATGTCACGATAGCCGAGTGTTTGGGTGATCGGGATTCGAGTCGAAAAACCCGAGTTCGATCCTCAGGTGGCAAGCAAGCATCAATGGGTTTTTTTGAAAATCTTACGCACGAATTATATCGTTGGCATAGTCATAAAGACGGCGAAGTAGTGACCACATGTCACCTTGTCCCAAAAATGTCTTCGTTGGAAGGTGGGTCGAACGGACTTTATTGTTTAGACCTTTGTCTACACCATTATCGGGAATGGCGTGAAGATATTTGAAATATTCTTCGCTTGGCATAGTATCCGAAATCTGATATCCAATACCCATACGGCAGAAACTGAAATGCAGTGATTTGTTTTTCTATAATATTGCTAATTCGTTTTAGATACGATTAGAAAAAACCTCTAACCGAAACCTTTAGTTTGGCATAACGTCCAAAACCTCGTTTGCAGTAACCAACACGTCAGGAGCTATAAACTGCATAAGCCTGGTGTTCGACTCAAAATATGACTTAAATTCGAAGTCTAACGGTGCAACTTGGAAGAGTTCCAAAAGATATCTTCCGTCGAAGATTGGAACAATTTAGGCTGTTTCAAAAAAAATGTGAGTGCTCTGTACTGGAAGTGCAGTAGAAGGCGTGATAACGATTTTTTGATTGATGTAATACTGCATTCTATAGTCGAAGATCTACTTCAAAATTATCAATAATATTCTCGCCATTCCCAGTACAGGGGTAGACTGAGGTCTAGACAATTAAGTCGTTTCGACCCACCTGCCACCGAAGATATTTTTGGGACAACGTGACTGGTAGTGAAATCTTCGCCGTCTTAATGTCCATTGGTACGAGTCTGCCACCTGGGAATCGAACTTGGGTATCTTGATTCGAATTCCGACCACCCGACCACTCGGCTATCAAGAATTCAATCCTTAATATTATAAGATACATATATTATATATTAAGATACATATTTACATATATTATACGATCAAGAGTAACTTCCAACTACCTGACATTATCAAGGTTCGAATAGTCCACTTTTAACAATTAGACACAGTCTCTTACTCCTTTGTACTGATTACCCACCTTTCAACATTGGGATCCTGGATCAGGGTCGCTGGGATGCTGTGCTCGATGTCATCCCTTTCGTCAGGTGCGGGGGAGGCGCGGGACGCGGGAGAGGCGGACCGGGACGCCTCGCCCAATTCCTGCCTCTCCCCGCGGTCACCTCGTTCCTTCACGCCGCTTTCTGGACTAGTTGCTTCCTCTGTGAACAAGGAGAAAGAAGAAGTCAGTTCCTGTTGCTATACAAAGAGCTCAGAAAGTTGTAAAAGTTACATTTAAAATATCTACAAGTATGTAGCTTATGATAACAGGCACGCACACACACACACTATGACCTGTAAAAGACCTTCACCTCAGTACCTTATAAATCCCTTCTTTTTCATATAGCTTAAGGGCTAAAATTAACATACAGTTCACCTTAGGATGTACCTAAAGTTTACTAAATTTACTAAATTGGATTACTAAACTGGAATCTCATGCTGCAAGATCATAGAATAATAAAATCATAGTATCAAGATCATTTGAGTTGCCTACGTTTACGGTGAGAATAGATTATTCAAGAAAAATACTACGGATTAGTCGGTCATAAATCTCCAAACTTTGGCTTAGCTCTCTATCATATATAAAACAACTAAGAAGATGCTGAGGTGTACTTAACTTCGATGTTATTCTAGATGTTCAGCCCGCCATCTGCCAAATATGATTCTAAGGGATTTTTAAAATTAAAATGTGTTTCCGATTGGTATGCTTAAAACACTCGGTATAAAAAATGTGTGTGTTGTACACCAAACCAACACGCTTGTTAGTACACCAACAAATAAATAAATACAATTCATTGACGCTGATATTAATGTAATTCGGATGGTTACTGAAGTATAATATGTAAGTGCCGTTAGCAACAAACGCTTTATAATGAGTAATTCTTCTTTGTAATCATAAAACAATGCAGCGCGGTATTATGACGATAAAAAAAAACGGAAAATTACCCCAAAACGGGGCCAACGCGGCCGCTCGTTACGCAAACAAAGTATGATCGATGATTGATTGATTCGGTAATCTATCGAGTCGAGTATCAATTATTCAAAGTTAGTTATCAGCTGACATAATTCCGAGTTATAAGGTGATAGCGACGTTTCCACACGCGGGCTGCTATCGTGCGCCGGGCCAATTAAGGATTTCGAAATTAATACGTTGTAAAATAAACCAAAATGTAATCTTAACCGTTAATGAACTCTTTTCAGTAAATATTAACATAAGGATATAAAATATAATGATAAACACCGATACTGACTTTATAGAAATGTGGAAGTGCATACTAATGAACTGGCCGAGGCTAATAAAATTATGAGCAATTGAACCACGATAAAAAAAAAACTTTACAGAAAATGATATCCAGCCCAACATAAATAATTATTTGAAATACAGTTTCTACGAATAAAATTTACTTAATGAAGAAGAATGATAGATCCATCCATTCAATGAGAAATCATCCTTTCGCTTGATTTACGAGGCGACACAAGAGAACCGTCAATCCCTCATCGAGTATCAAATTCTAACTAATCTACGGAGCGTAAACCGTTTGCCCGGGCGGGCAATCCGCGAGCCGAGAACCCAAAAAAAAAAAAAAGAACCAGGAGCAACTTTCGTTCCGATTATGAAGTTATCATCCGAAAAGTGTCCGAAAAAAAACCTTTCTGAAATCGGAGAGCGCGACCAAAAACACGGCGCGGCGGTGGCCCCGCTTGGTCCGCTTATTTCACTGCCCAACGACTCGTGAACTGCGTTTCTGCTCGCTAATTGATTAAAACGCACCGTGTCAATCCGTTGCGGACGCGAAGGATGCACCGAATGGAACGCCCGGGGCGTACGGATGCATCGCTAACAAACGAATGGGCCAATTCGATTTCCATCAAAGGAAACGGACGCTACCGTTCCTGACGTCTGGCTGCGAATACTCCCCCCAAGTCAAATTCAAACGTTATCGTGATGCCTTTGAATTATTACTCGCTTGTGCGAGTCCGTTGTGCTGCATGGTTGTCCGTCGCGACCGCGGGCAACAGCACCTACATCTGTATAAATTTGACAGACGGCGTAATCAGATGTACGTCTGTATCGAGTCTGAGACTACGGACTCATCACAATAGAGCCGTTCGTGTACAAAGAAAGCTGACTCGACAGTTTCCAAATAACGAAACAATGGATTAATTTCACCAGAATTCGCCGTGAAATCGATATAATTTTTCGATTATCGTCGATAAAGTATCGATTGGTGATACGGATGACAACGTTAACGAAACGCATTGAAACGTAATAAAAGTTATAAATCTTGATAGTATCGGGACAACGTAAATAGGTCTATCGATAAAAGGGGCTCCGCTTGACTTTATGCTTTATATAGATGAATGTAGTCTTTATTTTGTTTGATGAAAGTTTGCTGGGCGTTAAATGTTTGAAATACAGTTTCAAGTTGAGCTTTGTAGTTAAAGTTATCAGTGAATCCTGTAATCGTTCAAACTCAGTTATCTAATGATCAATCAAACGACAGATGGTACCAGTAATCCCGAACCATATCTGAAATTATGATAACCCGTGCGCATATTTTGCAACACCGTTTTTGGTTGACTAATCTAAATAAAAGATTAATATACACATCGTTAAATATTTGAGTTTTAGTTAAAGTAACTATTTTAATATCTTTCTATTTACTTAAAGTTACGATAGGCAATTGGTTGGGTGATCGGAATTCGAGTCAAGAGACCCGAATTCGATCCCCAAGGCTCGTACGAATTATTATTTTTTTTATTTTCAAAACTTATGTTCGTTTTATACCGTTGGCTTGGACATAAACACAGCGACGTGCGTATCGAGCGTAATTTGACAGTACATTGTCTGTCACATTACTCTAAAAAAGTCTTCGGTGGAAAGTGGGTTAAAAGGACTAACTTGTCTAGACCTCTGTCTATACCTGTATTGAGAATGGCGAGAAGACATTTTTTAAGAATTTATTATCATTGTATTAATTGTACCAACAGTTGTTCTTTAGTTACTACTAACAGTATTTGATACAACCTACAGGGACTAAGTTGGATTCCAACCCATTCCGATAACTTGATTAGAGTTTCTAAAAGCAATTCAAAGGAGTTTCTATCGATCAATTAGTAACTACAAAGAAATACCATTAAAGCCTTCCTAGTTGAAAGAACTAAACTGCATAAATCTCAGACCATCAGTATTAAGTGAAAGCATCTAGGGATCCAACCAGCACAAATCAAGTTAAACCGACCATTTTGCGTAAAACGTATGATTAATTTTTACCTATAGACTTACTGTATAATATTTAAATCTTCACGAAATTCCCAATAAATGGGTAGACAGTGGTCTATTCTTGACAATTCTATTAATTATACTATATTAATCTAGTCCCTTCGACCCACCTTCCACCAAAGATATTTTAGTACAACGTGTTGACAATGTCATAATATTTAGGTTTGATAAAATAGAACCTAACATAGTTCATAAAAATATTTTTATGCAGTCCCCATTCCAAATATTGGGGTAATCAGGTTTAGATTTTTTTTCCATTTGACTTAATCCTTTGAATTTAATACTTTTGATCCACTTTTCTTAACCTACACACTCCTGGGCATCGAAGTTGGATCTGCTGATTTGAATTGCGAACAACACTCGGCAGTCATGGCCCTAAAAAATAATTTTAAGAGTTTAAGTGTATTAACTACATTAAAGTGTTAGTTAAATAAATAAAGATTTAAATTTTTATCAGATAGCACGGGCGGGACTGAACATGTAACTTCTGCCGTACCATTGCGACACTTATCTCCGAACAATCGTGTCCCTTGAACGCCTATGTTGTCGATCGTATGCCTAAGTAGCGTTGGCGACATCTCTTACTAAGTCCATGTCTTACTAAGTCCCGAATCAATTTTAACTATTAAAAAATAACTACGTTGTCTTGTCCTTACATTATCACGAGGACTTTAGCTGTAATAATCAAATTTAAACCCTATTTCATCCACATAAAGCATTCAATCAATATAACGGGACATGGAGAAATAATTTCCTCGTGGTGACTTCGAAGTCCTCGTCTTCTTATCGTCTCGCCCCTGGAGCCGACGGCACAAAGCAATGCTTTGTTGCCGGTTTCGATCCGGACCGCTATGCCAACAAAGCTTATAAAATGCCTGTCATTGACCACTTTAATTTGATAAACATATCGAGTTAGTGATAGATTTTCAAAGTAAGTTATAGAATGAGGTAATGACATTGTAAAAATAACAAATAAATAGTGAAATTTGAATAATTTTTATGCATGATTAAATCAGCAAATTTATATATTAATACGTATATAGATCGGGACTACAGATGCATTGCTCCGATCCAAATGAAATATGCTAAAGCACTTTGGGTATGGGAATCGGAAACAACGAAGGCACCACAAACACCCAGACCCGAGAAAATGTAGAAAAAGTGATTTATCTACATTGACCCAACTGGGAATCGAACCCGGGACCTCGAGATGGCGACACCATGAAAACCGGTGTTTACACCATTCGTCCACGGAGGTCGTCAAAATATGATCTCAAACCTCAGATTAAAAAATGACTATAATTGAATGTAATTGTATACTACTTACGTTATATCGATGAATAAATGATATGATTTGAAACTCAATTTGCAGGAGGCGATGAATACATGTAACGAACTACGAAACGGGATAAAATATACATACATACAAAAATAACGGCCTTTAAAAAGTATGTACTGCAGGACATAGGCCACTCCCATAGGGAGGATTTGTCATAATCGCTACGCTTGGCAAGCGGATTGGTGATCGCTGTACCAGACCACTCGCACCTCAGACGCTGCTGCCCATCTTCGATGTGATAATTTTGGTCTAATATTTTTATAGATGGTTATGCCGCCGTCTGTCGGTTGCCATAACGATATTCAAAGGTGTTTCCCTTAGTCAACTCTTACGACACCCACGGCAAGAAAGGGAGAGGCGAGATTCTTACACCGTTACCACATGGTCGGTAAAAAATGCTATATTTACAGGAGTCTCAAGTCCTATTTAGATTGTCTCAATCTTTGTTTGTGGCTCGCGTACACATGGTAATTGCGTTAAACCGGGAACTTCGGAGTGAATTTATTGTGTATAAGTGTATTTTGTGTATCATGGTTTTATATAAAAGTGCACTGTAACTGTAAATCACGTAGGTCTAGTCGGGGGAATATTATATCTATTCGTTAACGAAACATACCCTTTCCGATAATATTAAATGTGCGCTCAATGTTTATTTATTTGTACTTATCAGATGATCAATCAATTGCTATCGCTGGCGCGTCATTGATCACGATCTAATTTGTGATTTCAGGCAGTTATTATGTTGTTATTTAAATATTATTTTCATTCAAAATAACTACGGTGGGTCAGAAATGACAGCACCAGCAATTCCATGGCAAATGCCGAAAAACTAATTATTATTTATGATATTCCATGAATTTACTGAGTTTACGAAGTACTTTAAAAATATCTTAACACCATTCCCAATATAGGGGTAGACTGACGTCTAGAAAATTAAGTCCATTCGACCAATCTTCCACTGCAGACATTTCTTTGACAACGTGACAGTTTGTGCCAAGTGCTTTGCGGTGAATAACGTACCTTGAGTAAGCTTTAACTTAAAATAAAAACGATTACTGTAAAAAAAAGGATTCACGCTAAAATCAATTGTTTTGGTAAATAAGCCTGAGACATTAATAAAGTTACAGTTTACAGGCTTATTATGAATGTATGAGTGTAATAATAATATGAACATGAACATACTATCTCTGTCACATAACTAATTGTTATAATGCAAAATTACTGATGTCTAACCATGAAATAAATTACAATTAAAAAATGTTAAAAACATCAATTGAAGAAAAAGAAACAAAATATATAACAATTGGAATACGCGCAAATTAACACTCCACCGATCCTTTCTCAAACAGTCAATGACTGTTCTGAGACAATTCGGTTGAAGCATCGATTTCAATTCGTCCCCTAATCGAGTCCGCAGACAATAAATCCGCACCAAACACGCATGGTCCCTTGGAACTATAAATCTGGCGAGTAACGCCTAATTGGTGGACATTATGTTCGTCGAATTTGTCCTCCGATGAGCACTTTTTATCTGGTCCAATTAAGACGAACCGGTTAGAGATCGGGAGGCTGTCGATCGCGAGCACCTTACTCACTGCTCACCCTCATTATTAATCTGTGATAGATTGCGACACGTTAATTTACGAGTCGATATTGATTTGTGTGTTTTAATTAACATAATTTAAGATTAGATTCTAATTGTTTTTTAATATAACTCACTATAAACTGTCATGCTCTTTGATTTCGATATTTCATTATGAATGAAAATAAAAGTTGCATATCTCGTACACGTTCTTAGGGAAGAAGAATATGATAAACTTTTGCAAATTATTATAATGGGAAGAAGAACTATTTTGGGACATTGTTGACAATTGACAATTGATAGGTAAGCCTGTCAGCGTCTTAATGTCCAAGTCAACGACATAAATCGTTAATGAGTTTTGGAACGAGTAAGCTAACTCCTCTTTCTGAGAAACATCTAAAAAATGAAATGAAATTAAAATGAAATTAAAATTTGCGATCGCTAAGAGGTCCGGGATGAAGAAGAGAGAAGGTAGATCCTGCGCCCATTCTAATCATTTATTTAGCGAAATATAAACGCTCTATCATTTATCGATAGTAATTTTATTGATCTACCACCGATTCCTAATGAATTTCCTATAACGGAGAAGAAATATAGCCTGCTGTCGACTATCTGCATGTTGTTTAGTTAAAAAACATACATAAAAACATTTAATGAAGTATATATAAACATATTATAGGCAGTTCTAAAGTTACGGTTTAGTTAAAGGTGGACCAGAGCACTTAGATCTAGCTCTTAAACGGAATCAAACTCGCATGGCCGGTACTGCCTATAATTGATCGGGTGAGAAGGGTACGGGGGTAAGGGGTGGGGGAGGGAGAAAGGCTCGTAAAATGTCAGATACCGTGTTGTCCGCGGCGCCTCTGTCTCCGATAGCCACTAGAAGCCGAGATAGGAGGCAGAAGTTATTGGTGACGGGAAATAGCACCTCTGGAAATCCGACACGAGCTTAAAGCTATTCAGTGTCGGCGGTGTTCCTATCAATTAGATAGGTTAGAGGTATTGACGCGGTATGTAGGTTGATTGAATTATCATAAGGGCGAAAAATAGTCAGAGAGTATATGATTATTATTTTATATTTAAATAGTAGTAGAAGTCACGATAGCGAGTGGTTGGATGGTCGGAATTTGGAGTCAAGAGAACCAAGTTCGATGGCAGATGGCAGGTTCGTACCAATGGGTTTTTCGAAAAACTTATGTACGAATTATATCGATGACTTGGACATAAAGACAGCGACGGGCTCACCACCTGTCACGAAAATATCTTCGGTGAAAGGTGGGTCGAGGGGACTTAATTGTCTAGATTAGACCTCAGTCTACCCCTGTATTGGGAATTGCGTGAAGATATTTATATTTATTTATTATTAAAACAGCTTTTCCCTCTATGAAGACGTGACCTGAAAATTATACATTAAAAACTATCCGTTATAGTCAATCTAATACGGAAAAAGGTTATTCCACATATAATGTGAAAAAAATATAAACTTTAAGTAAAACTAATACATAAATAACTTGGAATATCACATCCATTACTCTGATCCAAAGTAAGAAGCTTAAACACTTGTATTACGGAATCAGAAACAAAGAAGTTACTACAACCATCCAGATTCAAGAAAATGTAGTTTTCTACATTGACCCGACAGAAAATCCTACCAGGGACCTCAGAACTAGCGACATCATGAGAACCTGTGTGTACTCCACTCGTTCACGGAGGTGGTCTTTAAAAGAATTTTCTGTCGTCAATGGTTGAGAATGTATGATTTACAACTAGTCTTTGATTGATTTTGTGGCAGTTAAACAACATAAAATAATTTAAAGCTATTTCAGACGCCGCCATCCAACTATGTTAAATAAACCGCGCGTCTGTGTCGGCTCTTAGAAAATAGCAAACAGGTTCTCAAGTGACTTTTGAAATATTGATACAACAGTCAAGTTGCGTTAAAACTATATCGTTACTCCTATCTTTGTAAAACGTCGAAGGCTTGCTCTAAGTTTTACGGATATTAGAGTTTATATTGATTAGAAGTGCCTATAAACCAGACCTGGATTAAATTGTCTGACTTATATGATCATATATTTTACATTAACAAAAATATATTTTACAATATATTTTACATTGATGATGTAATATATATTATACATTACCTTGATGATTCGATCCCCAGGTGGCAGGCTCGTACCAATGGGTTTTCGAAAACTTATGTACGAATTATATCGTTGGCTTGGACATAAAGATGGCGACGGGCTCAGCGCCTGTCACGTGTCCCAAAAATATCTTCGGTGGGAGGTGGGTCGAAGGGACTTAAGTGTCTAGACTAGACCTCTGACTACCTACTGTATTGGGAATTGCGTGAAGATATTTATATTTATTTATTATTAAAACAGCTTTTCCTCTATGAAGACGTGACCTGAAAATTATACATTAAAAACTATCCGTTATAGTCAATCTAATACGGAAAAAGGTTATTCCACATATAATGTGAAAAAAATATAAACTTTAAGTAAAACTAATACATAAATAACTTGGAATATCACATCCATTACTCTGATCCAAAGTAAGAAGCTTAAACACTTGTATTACGGAATCAGAAACAAAGAAGTTACTACAACCATCCAGATTCAAGAAAATGTAGTTTTCTACATTGACCCGACAGAGAATCCTACCAGGGACCTCAGAACTAGCGACGTCATGAGAACCTGTGTGTACTCCACTCGTTCACGGAGGTCGTCTTTAAAAGAATTTTCTGTCGTCAATGGTTGAGAATTTATAACTATTCTGATTGATTTTGTGGCAGTTAAACAACATAAAACAATTTAAAGGTATTTCAGGCGCCGCCATACAAATACGTTAAATAAACCGCGCGTCTGTGTCGGCTCTTAGAAAATAGCAAACAGGTTCTCAAGTGACTTTTGAAATATTGATACAACAGTCAAGTTGCGCTAAAACTATATCGTTACTCCTATCTTTGTAAAACGTCGAAGGCTTGCTCTAAGTTTTACGGATATTAGAGTTTATATTGATTAGAAGTGCCTATAAACCAGACCTGGATTAAATTGTCTGACTTATATGATCATATATTTTACATTAACAAAAATATATTTTACAATATATTTTACATTATAAATATATATTATACATTACCTTGATGATTCGATCCCCAGGTGGCAGGCTCGTACCAATGAGTTTTTTAAAAACTTATGTACGAATTATATCGTTGGCTTGGACATAAAGATGGCGACGGGCTCACCACCTGTCACGTTGTCCCGAAAATATCTTCGGTGGAAGGTGGGTCGAAGGGACTTAAGTGTCTAGACTAGACCTCTGTCTACCCCTGTATTGGGAATTGGGTGAAGATATTTATTATTATATTTATTTACAAATATGCGATATATACAAATATTTATAAAATTTATAAAAATATTTCATATTTATCAATTAAATAAAAAAAATTTCGCATTCGAATCTCTCGAACACACACCATGTTCCATTTGTTATTCTAATATCATTAAAAAAAAATTAACCATTTTTTCTCACCTCTCATCTCAACAGTCAACTTAAGCAGGAACTTGAAATTCCATATTCAAATTTAGAACATGCAAAGATCAATGACAAAATTAGGACAAAAGAAATAATTTACACAACTTTTTTATTCTCTGATATTTTTAGAGGCGCCTGGCGTAGACGCGACAAGTAAGTAGGTATAAAAGCTAGATCAAGAACAACTTGTAGGCAATTAGGAGCAAAAAATATGGTAATAGGTAAAATTAATCATGCTTATATTTATATGTCATAGATGTAGGGTCATAGGCATATGGTAATGAAAGACGTGCCTAATAAGAACTCATAAATTTTTGATTAGGTACATGGAATTCAGTTTATTTCTATCTAATTTAACTTATTGATGTAATTTACCCTGCAGGATTAAATTCATTATAAATTTATATTTATAATTTTATATTTATACTATTTAATACTGTCATATAATTCATCTACATCAATAGATATAAAACTAGGACTTAAAACTGAATTATTTACATATTCTTTCATATTTAAATCCAAAGAAACATTATTTACCTTTCTATCTTAAGATTGAAGAGGTAAATAAAACAAAAGACGGGGTGACTTCAAATAAGACCACTAGAAATTCTACAGTTTTTACAAAAAAAAAAAAACGATTTGTTATTTTCTCTTTGATTTCATACACATAAATTAAACACCTGTTATATATGATATTAAATATTCACGATTGAGATATCTCGAAGCAACTTAATTATATAAACTTAATGTTTGACTTAAATTGTGCTAGTGAAATACAAAAAACAATAAAAATAACTTGACTCCTCCCTCTCAAGCAATTTTCTCACATGGTCCTCGGAAGTTAGTCTCGGAATTCCTCGACTCCTTTTAGTGTTAGCATTCGCGCTGTATATTTTTTTTACTCATTCGCTAAACATGCCCAAACAATCGAAACACGCACTTACCTATTTTAATGATAAGATCAACTTTCGAATCTATCAAATGCAGTAATAGTTAGATATACTTTTAAGTTTTCTGTATACTATAACCACGAAGGTCGTTACAAAATTACCAAGATTTAGTTGCCATTATGACGAAACGACAAAAAAAATTCACATAGTATTTGAAATGATCACCGCATACTCCATAGAATAATTTACAAATAACAAATGGGCAAACTTTCCTATTACTATCATTGTATACATTAGAGTAATATCAGACTAAAAATAATGAATAGCTACTGCAAAAATCTAGAAATAATGTGCATTAAATTATCATTCAGGACCGCATCACAATCATTATCACTAAATTACCACACAATAACAACGAAAATCTACTTTTATCTTGCTAATTTAAATCTTAAAACCAATAGTAAAATAACAGTGTCATAATAGACCTAAATAGTCCACACAACGTGACAGACGTATCGCAAGCTGCGAATGAATTAGAGTAGACACATTAAGCACGCCGCGTGACATCTAACACGTCGTCCAAACGACGCTAAACCATTGAGTGAGTGCTGGGAGGACAATCACGCTCCATACTACGGATCACGCTGATCGAGGCGCAACAAGTTATTGTGCGAAACACGCAACTAAAGTCACAGATTATCTTGTCTTTGTAAATAATAATATAAATAACATTACATAACAAAATATAATAAGTGACGATTGCCGAGTGGTTGGGTGGTCGCTATTTCGTGTCAAGAGACCCGAGTACGATCGCCAGATGGCAGGTTCGTACCAATTACATCGTTGGCCTATTACCTTGATGATTCGATCCCCAGGTGGCAGGCTCGTACCAATGAGTTTTTTAAAAACTTATGTACGAATTATATCGTTGGCTTGGACATAAAGACGGCGACGGGCTCACCACCTGTCATGTTGTCCCGAAAGAAGTCTTCGGTGGAAGATGGGTCGAAGAGACTTAATTGTCTAGACTTGACCTCTGTGTACCCCTGTATTGGGAATTGGGTAAAGATATTTATTATTATATTTATTTACAAATATGCGATATATACAAATATTTATAAAATTTATAAAAATACTTCATATTTATCAATTAATTAAAAAAAAAATTTCGCGTTCGAATCTCTCGAACACACACCATGTTCCATTTGTTTTTTTAATATCATTAAAAAAATTAACAATTTTTCTCACCTCTCATCTCAACAGTCAACTTAAGCAGGAACTTGAAATTCCATATTCAAATTTAGAACATGCAAAGATCAATGACAAAATTAGGACAAAAGAAATAATTTACACAACTTTTTTAGTCTCTGATATTTTTAGAGGCGCCTGGCGTAGACGCGACAAGTAAGTAGGTATAAAAGCTAGATCAAGAACAACTTGTAGGCAATTAGGAGCAAAAAATATGGTAATAGGTAAAATTAATCATGCTTATATTTATATGTCATAGATGTAGGGTCATAGGCATATGGTAATGAAAGACGTGCCTAATAAGAACTCATAAATTTTTGATTAGGTACATGGAATTCAGTTTATTTCTATCTAATTTAACTTATTGATGTAATTTACCCTGCAGTATTAAATTCATTATAAATTTATATTTATAATTTTATATTTATACTATTTAATACTGTCATATAATTCATCTACATCAATAGATATAAAACTAGGACTTAAAACTGAATTATTTACATATTCTTTCATATTTAAATCCAAAGAAACATTATTTACCTTTCTATCTTAAGATTGAAGAGGTAAATAAAACAAAAGACGGGTTGACTTCAAATAAGACTACTAGAAATTCTACAGTTTTTACAAAAAAAAAAACGATTTGTTATTTTCTCTTTGATTTCATACACATAAATTAAACACCTGTTATATATGATATTAAATATTCACGATTGAGATATCTCGAAGCAACTTAATTATATAAACTTAATGTTTGACTTAAATTGTGCTAGTGAAATACAAAAAACAATAAAAATAACTTGACTCCTCCCTCTCAAGCAATTTTCTCACATGGTCCTCGGAAGTTAGTCTCGGAATTCCTCGACTCCTTTTAGTGTTAGCATTCGCGCTGTTTATTTTCTTTACTCATTCGCTAAACATGCCCAAACAATCGAAACACGCACTTACCTATTTTAATGATAAGATCAACTTTCGAATCTATCAAATGCAGTAATAGTTAGATATACTAGTAAGTTTTCTGTATACTATAACCACGAAGGTCGTTACAAAATTACCAAGATTTAGTTGCCATTATGACGAAACGACAAAAAAAATTCACATAGTATTTGAAATGATCACCGCATACTCCATAGAATAATTTACAAATAACAAATGGGCAAACTTTCCTATTACTATCATTGTATACATTAGAGTAATATCAGACTAAAAATAATGAATAGCTACTGCAAAAATCTAGAAATAATGTGCATTAAATTATCATTCAGGACCGCATTACAATCATTATCACTAAATTACCACACAATAACAACGAAAATCTACTTTTATCTTGCTAATTTAAATCTTAAAACCAATAGTAAAATAACAGTGTCATAATACACCTAAATAGTCCACACAACGTGACAGACGTATCGCAAGCTGTGAATGAATTAGAGTAGACACATTAAGCACGCCGCGTGACATCTAACACGTCGTCCAAACGACGCTAAACCATTGAGTGAGTGCTGGGAGGACAATCACGCTCCATACTACGGATCACGCTGATCGAGGCGCAACAAGTTATTGTGCGAAACACGCAACTAAAGTCACAGATTATCTTGTCTTTGTAAATAATAATATAAATAACATTACATAACAAAATATCTCTAATAAGTGACGATTGCCGAGTGGTTGGGTGGTCGCTATTTCGTGTCAAGAGACCCGAGTACGATCGCCAGATGGCAGGTTCGTACCAATTACATCGTTGGCCTATTACCTTGATGATTCGATCCCCAGGTGGCAGGCTCGTACCAATGAGTTTTTTAAAAACTTATGTACGAATTATATCGTTGGCTTGGACATAAAGACGGCGACGGGCTCACCACCTGTCATGTTGTCCCGAAAGAAGTCTTCGGTGGAAGATGGGTCGAAGAGACTTAATTGTCTAGACTTGACCTCTGTGTACCCCTGTATTGGGAATTTCGTGTAGATATTTATTTATATATTACAAAAAATATATTCACGCTATTCCCAATACAGGGATAGACAGAGGTCAAGAAAATTGAGTCCTTTGGATCCACATTTCACTGGAGCTTATTATTTTTTAATTTATATCAATTTTTGTAAAAAAATACTTATTGACAAGAATCTATCTCCTGAGGACCGAACTCGAGTCTCTTGACTTGAATCCCTATCAGCTAACTACTCGGCTATAGTGACTCTCCTTATCTCCTCCTTTAAAATTAGATTACAACAAAATTTATCAGTATGTGAAGGTGTTCATATGTTACTGTATTTATTTATGGGTGGACTTATATCTTATTTCTAACACCGAGACAAAGAAATAAAAGTTTATCAATATCATCGATTGAAAAAAAGATAAACAACCTCAAAGCAATATCGTAACTACAGAAAAGAATACAAATGCACATAATATTTTTTTTCTTTCGATATTAAATTAGGCGCCATTCTAAAGCGCCATTTCTTTCATATACCAAAGCTAGCTTTATATAGCCATAGATAACAGAGCAAGTGATCTCTGACGCGGGACGACGCAACAAGTATCCATTTGTAGCTGTCAACCGACGACTGTCGACTGCGCGGAACTACAGTTAACAAATTTGAGATTCAGTTGTAGTGTTTAAGTGAACTATAGTAGGGGGAACACACTGAATCAACTACTTATGCCTTATGTATAGATATATTAATGTTTTAGAACTTTTAAAGGTCATATTGTGATGATTGCAATCGAAATAATTTAAGATATAGTTATTTAATAATAACGTTATATATGGTAACGACGTAAGAATATTACCATTCCTTTTCTTCTCGAGGATGTCGTAAGAGGCGACTAAGAAAAACAGCATTGAATATAGTTGTGGCAATCGATAGATGGCGGGATAAACATCTCTAAGAATATCAGATCAAAACTATCAGACCGAAGATGGGCAGCAGCGTCTGAGGTGCGTGTGGTCTGGTACTGCGATGGCCAATCCGCTATGCTCTCTATATGGGAGATGTCTATGTCCTGCAGTGGACATTAACCAGCCGATATGTAGGTATGTAATAACGATATGGGTACAAGGGACCATTTGTTAATTTCGCATAGTGAGAATTTCGAATAATTTTTAATAATTTCCACGGTTGAACAGAGAATTGGCTAATGGTACAGTATATAGTACAGCCACCTAGCATCTATGACGCTACTATTCACTGGCATTATTTCTTATCCACGTAGTAGTTCGCTAGTCCTTGAAAATAAATATTAATTCATTCAATGAAGTGTCTTACGTCACACTTGTGTACCGTGTAGTTACGGAGTCAGACTAATCAAGCCCCTTTCCAAGCGTGAGTGTCGTACGAGGCGACTATGGGAGAGTTTGAAAATGTAATAGACTACAGAACGATAGCGAAATAAACATTACGAGAAATACCAGATCATAATTTTGGAGACTGGTGACGGGCAGTATGCACAAGTGATGAGCCAATTCGCTTCTCTATGCCTACGTCTTGCAGTTGACTTTAATTGGACATTATGATGACGATTATTATACGAGACCCATGGAGAGAATGAGAAGACATGTCCTTATGCTGGTTTTCTTAGATTCAGCTCTTTTTTTGTAGGAACCTCTCAAACTTAGTCAGTTTTTATTTTGTGCCACATTTTTTATGCGGTAAAGATTACGTTTTACATTTCTCTGTTTTCCTGTAACGTATCGTTTTTTTTTATAATTTGATGGTGATGATTTCAATCAGCTATATACTACGTTTAAAAACATCGGTTTCGAATAAAACAAACGGACGAACAAACGACATAGTTACAAGTTGCCTAGCCAATTTAAATCGGAAAGGTTGTTGTTTTATGTTTCTATAGATGCACACGAAGACAATAATACTAACCCCTACATAAGTAATCGTGTAGATCATCTATAAATGATTTAATTACCTCGACACGGTCAGCTGAATTTGCTATCAAATGCAAAACGAGTACTCCTATATCTTAAGTATTCAGTGCACGACAATTAAGCCCATATTCGGTAGAATTTAAGACCAAATCAGCATGCATGTCTACTTAATAAAGACGTGCCATGAAACAATTACTTGGACCAACGCCGGCGAATACGTTAAAATATATTCGTAAAATTCGATTATGCAAAATTCACTTTAATCGAGTTTGTTCAAAGATTCAAAGTTGTAATATTTAAGTTATCATTGAATTTAATTTCGGTATTTTATTTTAAATAACATTAATTTAATATACTTGAAATAATATTAAATACGTATTGGAATAGGATAAATATTAAGTAAAAGAAAAACAAAAATTGCTTTCAATTCATTGATGACTATGTAACAATTAGACATTCTTTCGCATTATTTGTAAATTGGTCTTCTGTCAAAGAAAAGTTACCAACAAAAGATGCGACCAATATAAAAGTACAGTGTATACCCCGAATTGTAAATATTTTTACATCAATTTCCTAATACTGGTGTAGGCAGAGGTCTTGAAGAATAAAGTCTTTCAATGCACTTTTCACCGAAAATTATTAGAGTCAACGGCTCACCGCTTAAGGCCTCTACCTATCACTATCTCTCTCTCTCTTTCTCTCGGCTATCGCTATCTTAGTGTCCAAGCCAACAGTATCACATACTCACATAGATACACATTTAAATAGATAAATATTCATACACCCATATAAACGTCCATGACTACTACATTTACATTCATCACAGAAATGCTTGCCCGTAGCGGGATTCGAACCCGCAACCCTTAGATTCTAAGGCAGGGTCTCTACCAACTAGGCTACCAGGTCGTCGCCAGACAGGGCTTCTTTGTACGCTTAGTTTAACCATATAAACTCTTGGAGGATAGTAACAGATTAGTAAAAAAATATACTCTAGATATATAGTGGACAAAAACATAAAAGGACAAAAACATAATTGGAGCGGCAATAGCCTAATGGTTTAGGGTGCGGACTGCGAAATATGACGTCGCAGGTTCGGAGCCCGCCATTCGACTATTGACGTAAACCAACTCCAGATACAAGCACTGCAGCTTAATTGGAGTGGTATTAGGAATACTAGTAATGTTATTCGGCATTACTAGTATTCTTTAAAAAAAAATTGAAATTGAATTGAATTGAATAAGGAAATAACTAATCTTTACTTAAGAAATCCCCTGATTGCTAATTTATTCTTAAAATATGTAAATAGTGTTTCGTTACCTAATAACATTTTATATCGTTAAACGTTTCTTTTACCGTATTTTTTCCTGTGAAACAAACAGACTCCCGAGGTCTTATAAACATGTGTAGTTCACAAAAACTTTGAACAATCTTACTTACCTTACTTAATCCAACTTAGGTACATAACGGCTCTTTAAAACTTACAGTAAAACAGTCCTCTCCCATAAGGAGGTTGTGTCATAATCATCAAGCTTTGCAAACGGATTAGCGAGCGTACAGCACTCACACCTTGAAACATGTACAGTATACAGTCACGATAGCCGAGTTGTTGGGTGATAGGAATTCAGTGAAGAGACCCGAGTTCGATCCCTAGCTCGTACCCATTGGGTTTTTTCGTAAACTTACGTCACGTTGTCCCAAAAATGTGGGTCGTGGGTGGAAGGGACTTAATTGTCTAAACCTCTGTCTACCCCTGTATTGGGAATGGCGTGAAGTATAACTCATATACCACATATCTTCGAGTATACTAGTATACTAATATACGAGTATAATATACTTGTAATGCCCTTAATTTTCGAGGTGGTTACCTCACAGTCGACCAGTTAACACAACGGCATTTACATTAGTCTCATTATCGCTTGTTACGACGTACACAGAAAGAAAGCAAAAGAAAGGAAAATTTTATTTCCCTGCCCATAAAGTTTCATACCCTGCTTATATATAAACATCGATTCTTAGAAGACTTCAAAAAGTTCTTTATTTGAAATTTATTTCTGGCATCGCTACACCCAAATGCCAGTGCAGTGCAACTGTTAAAGCTAAATATCGAGGCGTCGAGGCCATTCGATAATTTCATCGAATATCGAGTCGATATCGTTAATATTAATCAATGTCAGCGAGCGGAGTTAAATGAATACCTTTATGAGTCGAGTGTCGCCGCGCATCAATCAACCGGGCGAAGTTGATTGATGGGCCGTGGCGAGCTGCTAAACAAAATCTAGGATCTATCATAATTGGGGATGCGATGGATACAGAAACTTTTCCTTTCAAAGTTCAACACAGATACGTGTGATGGATAACATCTACCTAATGAGTCTCTAGTCATTCAAACACTACAATATTCAATTTAAAATTTTAAAGTTTATTTATTTATCTTCACGCACAATCCCTGACGGGGTAGCCAGAGAGAACAGATCGCCAAGTGTCACGATCCCTACATACTTCTTTCGCTTCTTTCAGATTCATCATCTTCTTCATACATGCACGTCTAGGTATCCGAGTACTCTTGACCCTCCTCTCTTCGAAAGTTAATCTCGGTCTACCTCGACACCTTTTAATATTAACTTTCGCGCTATATATTTTCTTCACCATTCGGTCTTCACTCATTCGCTCAACGTGCCCAAACCATCGAAGCACGCCCTTATCCATTTTTGAGACAAGGTCATCTTTCAAACCTGCCATATTGCGAAACTCTTCGTTTCGCTTTCGGTCGGCCATGGTAAGGCCGCACATTTTACGAAGAGATCGCATCTCCACTGCATTCAACCTGCTTTTATGCTTCTTCTGGCATACCCAGGTTTCGCTGCCATATAACAAAGTCGGTACCAACACTGCGTTATGTATTGCAAGGCGTGCACTTTTCACAACGCCTTGCCTTTTGATTAACGCAGTCAGGGCACCATTGACTTTGTTCCCGGCAGCGACACGCCTGTCCACATCTAAATCACATCTTCCATCCCGGCTAAACGCACTCCCCAAGTATACAATTTCATTCACCTGTTCTAGACATTCCTGATTTACCCAAATTTCGCACTTCGTTCTTTCTTCGTCCCTTTTAAATACCAGAACCTTAGTTTTATTAGCATTCAAACGGAGACCATTAATTTCACATTCTTCTTTCATACACGTGACTAATGCCTGCAGTTCTGCCTCTGATGGTGCTATAAGCACTGCATCATCAGCATAAAGCAGACAATTTACTTTTATGTCACCCAATTTCACACCCAAACAGCTATCTTTCAGCTTCTGTAAACAGCTGTCGAGATACAGTATGAATAGCCAGGAAGACACGACACAACCCTGTTTTACGCCCGTTTGGACGCTAAACATGGGTGACAGGTCATGCCCTACCCGCACACAGGCTTTACAGTCACAGTAAAGTGACTGCACAGCCCTTAGCAATCGACCATCCACACCATACCCAGGCAACAGTTCCCACATTTTCTTCCTTACAACCTTATCAAATGCTTTCTCAAGATCCACAAAAGCACAGAAAATCTTCTGGTTAGCAGCCAGAAGCTTCTCCGTGATCATGCGGAGAGAAAACATTTGATCCGTGCATCCTCTTCCAGGTCTAAACCCGCATTGTGCCTCCCATAGAAATCTTTCCGATTTATCTTGCATCCTACGTGTCAAAACCTTCGAGTAAACTTTACTTGCTTAACTGGTCAAGCTGATCGCCCGATAGCACCCGCAGTCATAATGTGAACCTTTACCTTTATATAAAGGCACAATGACCGCGGATCGCCAATCATCCGGAACAGCCCCCGTTCGCCAGCACAAATTGCACAGCAGATGAAAGCTGTCCCAGGCGCGTGGCCCACCATACTTGACCATTTCAGCAGTAACTCTGTCTAGTCCCGCAGCCTTACCACATTTCAAACTTCTAATCGCACATTCAATCTCTTTCATACTGATGACCTCAGTGTCATCGAGGTCCGAGTCTGGCGTACCAATCACGGCGTCACCCCGGATCCCTCACTAAGATCATCACACGCATACATCTCTCTATAAAATTCGCTCCATCGCTGCATGACGTCCGATTTTTCTGAGAGGACGTCATTGGTTCCCGAAAGCACTTTATTCATTCTTAAGGCCGTCGCACCACTCCGGGTCCTTCCAACCTCTTTCCAGAAGAGTTTGAGTTCTCCTTGAAGTTGTGCGACAACCTTTCGTCCGCTTCCATTCTACTCCTTTCACGCACTTCCTCAATCAATGCTTTCGTGTGAACTTTCTGGAGCTTATATCTTTCTTTCCTCTTCTCTCATATCCTTATCATTACTAGAGGCCAAGTAGTCTAACCATGCTATCTTCTTCTTATTTACAGCTTCTTTCACTTCGTCATTCCACCATGCATCACCCTTTTTACTACTACCTCTTTTCACAGTTCCACACACGTCTTCCGCTGCACTAACCATTCCATCTCTAAGGCTCTGCCATATTTCTTCCACACATTCTTTCCTAACACCAATGCTGTCCAGCTTTTCGGCTACCCTTGCTTGATATTTATTCCTAGTGTCCGCTTCCTGAAGCTTCCAGCTTCGGATGCTACCGACCGACTGTGGTTCTGGTAGCGCGGTCCGGTGGCACCAACCCGCGAACAGACCCCTAAATCTAGTAATCACTAGGTAGTGATCCGTTCCCAGGTCAGCACCTCGGAACACCCGCGTATTCATCACCTGTTTTCGCAGTCGGTCATCCACCAGGAATAAATCGATCATACTTCTCTCATTCTCTCTTGTTCTAGTATACATATGGATTTTCTTGTGACTAAACATAGTGTTTGTCACAAGAAGACCCTTTTCCTTGCATACAGCCAGTATAAGCTTGCCAGCATCGTTAACCCTTTTATCGCCAAACATTTCAAGCACCGACTCGTACCCTGGCCGAGCGGTACCAACCCATCCATTCAAATCACCACATACAACAATTCTTTCGTTTCCTCTAACCAAGTCTAGAACTTCTCTTACATTCTCCCAAAACTCCTCCAGCTCAGCTCTGGACGACGAAGCCACCGGCGCATAAACAGCCAAAAGGAATAACTTCGTCAGTCCCAATTTAAAGCGAACCCAGAGAAGTCTCGAGTTCACAACCTTATATTCAGTCATAACATCGACCAACCGAGACGACAGCAGCACCCCCACTCCCTGGCAGGCGCTCTCGCTCTCCGGGACTCCGGACCATAGAGCTAACGCCCCGCCAGGGAGCTCTTCAGTACCACTGTCCTTCCGCTTGGTCTCCGACAAACACACGACATCTAATTCTCTTTCTTTCATTATTTCAATCAACTCATTCGTCTTATCTCTCATGCCTCCTCTAACATTCCACGTGCCAACTCTGCACTCCGTCCTCCACCTTCCGCCGTGTCGGGCTGTGCGTGACGGGTGGCGGTCCCCATCGCCGCTTTGCGCGCTGCATTTCACACCAACGGGGACGAACTGGTGTGCGTCGCCTTGGGGGGACGCCCTAACCCTCGTTGGCATGGGTGCGCAGCTGTGTAGAATTGCAGCCCTGAAAAGGGCTGGCAAGGGTCGCGACGAGCACGCTTCTACAATGACCCCCAATTGAAAATTTTAAAGGTTGAAAAAATAAGGTTAATGGGATAAAAGATTATATATATTTATCTTGACGCTATTCCCACTATAGAGGTAGACAGAGAAATAGACAATTAAAAGTCCTTTCGACCCACCTTGCACCGACGACATTTATTTGGAACAACTTGATAAGTGGTGAGTGTGTCGTCGTCTTTATGTCCAAGCCAACGACATAAATCGTAACATAAACTTTGAAAAATGCCATTGGTACGAGCCTTGTTGTTCGAACTCGGGTCTCTTGACTCGAATTCCGATCACCCAACCACGATCGCTATCGTGACTTAAAAAAAATTAAGAGTTCGTGTAGTTTTTGACGCCACATAAATTTTTGAGAAAATTTAAAATTTTAATCAATGGTGAGCCAAACATCCGAATACTTAAGCCAATACTTCATAACGCATAATACATTTCTTTATTGTATAAAAATAAATACACAGAGAAAACATTAGATAATCATACAGTGCTCTAATCCTTGTTTCCTATAACACATACAAGTATGTGTTATAGGAAACAACGAATGTACTAAAACACCCAGATCCGAGACAACATAGTAAATTAGTTTTCTTATTATATATTCCAGCCTTTGTAAACCAAATATGTTTCATATTAAATAAAGTTAATTATTATTAATATTGGATCAATCTGAATCGAACCCTCAGAGCTGGCGACACGTTGAATACTGGTGTATATGCTCGTCAAAACTTTTAAATCATAAATCACACACAATAAGTACCTATATTTTTTCCCGGGAGTTATGAAGCCGGAGAAATACCGTCAAGGTGCTTCGGTATAACTTGACGGACTTCATGCGCAGGTTTTTTTACTATTAATGTTGTCACTTATACCCTGTGATTGAATGAAATGAAATAACTTAGTTGAACACCAAAGAATATATAATAAAAAAATAACATTTACAAAACGGAAACGACCTTTGTGGACGAGTGCCGTACACACCGGTTAATAAACGTCGCCAGTTAAGCTATTTTGGCACCAGTGCTATGTATTTTGTCCCTGTCTATTGTCTAAATAAATTTATCTATCTATGATTTTTTATATATTCTTAATCGAGTCTATTTGTGGTACCATTCGGTGAGGCCGTCGCCGACTTTATATCCAAGCAAACGATAGAAAATCGTACATTAGTTTTTGAAGAAACCCCTCGGGTCTCTTGACACGAATTCCGATCACCCAACCACAAGCCTATCGTGACTATATTTTTGTAAACATATCTTCTATCTATCTTTCTTATATACATTTGGAAAAGAACTACGCAAAAAATTACAAACATATTGAGGTTGAATCGACCCCTTCGCAGTATTAAACGGTAACGCGTGAAAAATCACGGACAAGATCATGTACCGCCCGAAGCCATCCGTATTTGTCGGCGCCCAGACGTTTGGACATCATTTTCATTAAAGGCCAGACTCCACTCCATTTATACTAATGTCCCGGAGAAGATACGATAGGGCAGACAGGGTGAAACAAATCCGTTCAATTTTTTTTCCCCTTTACCCTCTAACCGATTGTAGTTAAACCTGTATTATAATTAATTATCAGTGTGGTAAAATACTGCTTTTTTTGCGATGTAGTTTCGGCGTAAGAATACTATCTGTCTTTCCGTGGGTGTCGTAAAGTGCGACTGAGACAACAGTTTTGAATGACGACGGTCAGGTGACTTGTTATCACGAAAAATATCAGTCTTAATTCAGCAGATCGGACGACAGAGAAGGTGCGAGGTATATTGTTCAGTGGTCACCAATTGATGCCAGCCTTGCAATTGATTTTATATGCATATATATATATATGTATATATGTATAAATTTGAACTAACTAACTATCCCCAACCTCCACCCTTCCCCGAGGCTTTGCCAGCGGTTCAACGCTCACCGCTGAACTCTTATTATTTTTCTAAAATAAAGCAGCCTAATATACTCCTTATAATATCGCCTATTTGCCTGTGAAAATACCGTTAAAATCTGTCCAGCCCAATTAAAAATTGTTTTTATTGATGTAATTACCGTATATACTATCATTAGAATTTAGTGAAAAGCTGGTAATTTGGAATAACGAACAGACACTATAATTTAATTTATATGTATAGATCTATTGATAAATATTCGAACAGAATATTTGTTTAAAAATTAACATGGAAAGTAACGGGTTTATAACGTTTATTGTGGTGAAAAAATATTTATAAATAATCGATATCTATATTAAATTAACTGCGAATGATATAATTAGCCCGAATTCGAGAAATTTCCATTCGGAACGTCAACTTTACGATTGAAATCGATTAATGCAAATGTTATATTAGAGAATATGTCAATATACATTAATTAAATTTATAAAAGGATGCTCTTGTTATAAAAGTAGGCTTTACTTGAATATATTAAAATAAATTGTCTAATTCTGTCTTCATTAATATCGCAGAATGTATTTCCATGATTAAGGTGTTCAATCAGATTTAATTATTAATATGCAGAATATTAAAAACATATTTATGTATTATGATCAATAATCCTACTCAAATGTAGATGTTATGATAGACAATGAACTCAACGATTAAAAGATGTCTTTGTATGTGAACTTCGAAGTAGATAAAGCTTTTGTGTTATGGAATCAGGAACAAGGACAACACAATTAAGACACGAGAAACTATGGAAAAATAGTATTTGCCTTCAGGAATCGAACCCAAAAATTCTGGGATACCTTAAAAAAGAGGAGAGCGAAACTCGACCACGGAATGATAAATAACAATAATTATCTTCACGCAATTCATCTAGTGCTAGTATCGAAGGAATTTCCATAGTAGCTAAAATTTTCTAACAAATAACAAAATACACTTCAAATATTGACTTTTAGAGGCAATTTTTTAAACATTATTATTGGCTGGAAAACATTATTATTGGAAGTCACGCTAGCCGAGTGGTTGGGTGGTCGGAATTTCGAGTCGAGAGACCCAAGTTCGATCCCCAGGTGTCAGGCTCGTACCAATGGCTTTTTCAAAAAACTTATGTACGAATATACATCGTTGGCTTGGACATAAAGGCGGCGACGGGCTCACCACCTGTCACGTTGTCCCGAAAATATCTTCGGTGGAAGGTGGGTCGAAGGGATTTAATTGTCTAGACTAAACCTCTGTCTACCCCTGTATTGGGAATCGCGTGAAGATATTTATTTTTATTATTAATAGTAAGTCGGTGCACACTTAATTTTTTTTAATTTATTACTTATTTCCGCTCCCATGAAAGGAATGCACGCGTTTTTTACAAATAAAAATGAAATTTTACACATTCCTTGCGAAATCAGTCGCAAACTCCCATTGCTGACGTCACATTTGATACAATCCAACATGCAGTACCAGCTCTAACGCCGTCCTTACGCTATACTGGGCGGGGACTGAGTTGAGTTTTGACCAATGATTTCGCTCCGTTCGGGCAAAACTAATTATACTGATTTATGCTCCCATTGTTCATTGTTGTATGTCTTTCTCTTAGTGTACGTTTTCATGCATACAGATATTATACGAATGAATTGATGCATCGCCTATCAACTTTTGTTTTTTCCGAGTTCGCGACCCGAAGCTTCCAAGTAAAGAAATGCGATAAAATTGTTTTAAGTCATTATAAATAAATAAATAAATATTTTCACGCAATTCCCAATACAAGGGTAGACAGAGGTCAAGTCTAGACAATTAAGTTCCTTTGACCCACCTTCCACCGAAGATATTTTCGGGACAACGTGACAGGTGGTGAGCCGGTCGCCGCCTTTATGTCCAAGCCAACGATGAAATTCGTACATAAGTTTTTGAAAAACTCATTGGTACTGCCACCTGGGGATCGAACTCGGGTCTCTCGACTCGAAATTCCGACCACCCAACAACTCGGCTATCGTGACTGAAGTCATTATAAAGACTCTCGATTTTTACTGAAGTTATAGTGATAAGTGTTTAAAGGAGATATTTAATAATTAAAGGCAAGGGTAGGGTTGACTGGTAGAGAATGCCATCAGGCATTAAGTCCGCCCATTGGTGTCTTAATAAAGGATAAATAAATAAAAAAAAAATAAAAACAAACAGTTAATAGATAAATATATCTTACTGATAGTATTTAGGAGAAGAAAAGAAAACAATTTTCAGAACTGGGTCTTATAACCCAGTTCTGAAAATTGTTTTCTTTTCTTTCTCTGTTCTGTTTTCTGTTCTCCGGAACTTATGTTCCGGAGACCCGCTATCGGGTTTCTTCTTTTTAATCATATCATATTTGTACAAAAGAGATTTGTAGAAGAGAGAAAAAGTATAACTAACGAAAAAAAAAAAATTTACAGGTCCAGGTGAAAATCCGATCGTATATGGTGTCAGTGTAAGAATACAGCCACCTCTTTTCCATTGGGTGTCGTAAGAGACGACTAAGGGAAGAGCTTCGAAAGTGCGATTGAATACCGACAGATGGCGGGATAACTATGTCGAAAAATTCAGCTGACCGTTGACGGGTATGAGTTACAGCAAGATATCCGGGATTTTCATTGCCGATCTGCTTGCCCAGTGTCACTATTCTAGCAAACCTTCCCATACGGAAAAGCAGCAGTTGATTTCACAGGCCGTTATGAGGATGAATGTTTGACGATTCTAAAAGTAATGTTCAAAGAATTCTTCCTTTTCTGCCCAAGGTTGTCTTAAGGCTAGATACCTGGGAGAAGGCTTGAAAATATCAATGCCTACCGACAAGCGACGGTATAAACATCTAGAAAAATACCAGAGCAATAAGCAGAGAAGTCTCGTCAACACAGGGGTAAAGCGATGTATAAGTTATGACGATTGACTCTTGGACAAGCCAGTAATAATGGTACTTAAATCATCCGGTGCAATGGGCTCTGCTATTGTTACTATTATCTACTAAGATGCAAGGAATAAAAACATCTAATGTCCATGTATAGCTGATAAATATGAAATAAAATCAACTTAGTAATTTACATTAAAAAGAAGCGTTGGAGTATCAGCACACTATAATATCCACATCATTATACATGACATAGAGAATGATTAAACGTTTAAAAATGTCAACAAGCATAAACAAAAAAGGATTAATTCCATAGATAGCGCGTTGTCAAGCTCCATTGTATATCAATATTCAGCGAAATGTATTCCACGTTCGAAAAACAAAGCAGCAAATCGTCGCGTCCGGCAGCGGCCGCGCTGCGCCTGCGCATTCACCTGTCGTCGCTTCGCGCGTGGGCGGGGCGGAGCGTTTGAATTTGGAATTCGACATTCGCGCTTTTTTCCATTTGTCTTATCAACGACCTGCGGAATTCGGGTGCGATATTTTCTCCGGTCGAAATCCGAAGGCTGTACAGCGAGCTGATATATTTATATCTCAAACGCATTGAAGATTTATGAACGGTTCGATCACTGAATTGTATGCATATATATGTTAGACTCCTATCCAGGTAGACTTTGCGTTTCTGAGAAGGTCATTGTGAGGTCGGTGATTTAATGTGGTCGAATCGATTGGTTTTGTAGATAATATAATACTTAAATCTTCAAATGAAATCAAAGATGGTCAATATATTAATTTAAACATGGACATAATTAATTAAGATTATTTTTAACTTCGACAGAAAACAATTTAAGCCCGAAAAATAAATCAAAGGTTGATATTAAGAAAATAACAATTATTACCAAAAATTACAAAATAATTCGTCCCTTTTCTTCAGTCGTTCGTGAATGAGTCTTTATGTTCTCAGTTATCGCGTGTCGCTACCGCGATAAAGCAAATAGGTCAGGTGGCCAAAACCGGGGGCTATCAGTCAAAAAATAAACAACAATAACACGTAAATCCACAGTGGATCGGGGCGAGGTTGGTGGCTTCCGTCGACGACGCAAGATTGATCGTTGCTTTGCAATTATGAAAAATGATTTCGGTAATAAGTTGGTTAAAGTTAACGACGTAGGCGAATAAGAGATGAAGTTAACTTTGACGTATATGACAAATTTTCACATCGCTCTAACCAGTAAAGGTCAAACGATATGAATAATGAAACGATAGAATTTATTAATTATAATAACAAGAGAGTATGAAACGGAACAAACTTGAATAACAATTATAACTGACATAAACATAAACCCAATTTGTTTTCACTCACGATATAAATACTTAAAATTCAAGAATAATAAAATTTACCTACTAGCATTTCTCAGCATTTAATTTGTCTTAGTTTCATACGAGAAGTTCCGTAAAAATTTAGATCGATTTCAAAAATTATACTAACATTCTATTATTACCACGGAGCTATAAAACGCTAGTTACGTTTCTAACTTGTACCACCGTTCGCTAACCTTCATTTAATAGTGTTTATTGATTTATTATTCAGCTAAATAAGTACCATTACCCAGCGGTGTTCCACAAGGTGCTATATTAGGTACATTAACTACGTTAATGCCAAGGACGACTAGGGCATTTTTTTTGTTACATCAAGTGTTACTAATAATAGGAAATATATTTGTCACGCATGACATTAAGAAATATAAATCTAAACGGTCGTAAAATTAGAAATTCAACACATTATGCTGAATTTATTACTACCTCAGCTTCTTGTCTAGAAGGGTACACTACGTAACGTAGAGCTGGGCGCTAGGCAAGAGCTATTGATAACGAAATTAAATTTACTATTAGTCACAACTAAGCTTTCCATAGTTCTATGTGACATTGCTTATTTTTAAGCAATGTCACATAGAACAGCATTATTTTTTGTAATCAAAAGGAATTTATTTGATTTGGATATTGCAATTACAACAAAATTAAAGTACAAAAGCGTTCGATATTCATTGTATCTTCACGCCATTCCCAGTACAGCGGTGTACAGAGGTCTAGTCTACACAATTTAGTCCCTTCGACCCACCTACCACCGAAAATATTTTTGGGACAACGTGACAGGTGGTGAGCCTGTCGCCGTTTTTATGTGTTTATTGATTCATGAGTTTCATAGTTTTAGTTTCTTCTTAAAATAAAACGACTAAACGAATTCTTTGTGGAAAACTTTGGGGGTGGCTTTTGTTCAGCAGTAGACTCTTGATATACTGTAAAGAAGAAGAAGAAAATATAAACCAAACCAATGTTATATTATAATGTTATTAAATAGAATAATTTTATAAATGTTATTACGTTTTATAGAAGTTATCTTCACACATGTCTCAATACTGTCTCAATACTTATTCTTCTGTAAATTTCAGTTTTTTCTACTTGCATTTCACCGGAGCTTCTTTGCGACAACTACCTTTCATGGTGGTGGACCTGTGCATCTTAGTGACCGAGGCAACAACACAAAATCAACTTGTAAATAATAGACAAATAATATACAAATCGCTACTTATTTTAAAACTGACTGGTTCGTGCCTTTACTATTACATTACTCTTCGAATTCGGTATAGAAATATAATGTATGTTAGTCAACTCCTCATTCAATCAGCAATTAATCAACAAAGATAAGCGGTATAATGAATGCAATATGTGAACTTAAACATACACAAGTGCGTCCTTTAATTACGTAAACCAATCGCGATAATAAGAAGGCGCGGAAAAGCGTGTGAAGTCGCTCGTATTTCAGTGGTCCTAGTAACGAGCACAAACGGTACCTACAATCGGACCAGATAATGCTATTACACCATTACCGCTCGTTATGCGTAAAGCCACTAAGCTGAAATCCAAACAGGCAGTAAATACTTCGGGTGTCGTAAGTATAAATCGAACGGTCGCGAAATATTCGCCGGCTTGCGGTCACATTGCGTCCAATTTCGGATTCGATCTCATTACCATAACACGAGTGCGCCGACGAGCCGGGGCGACGATGCATTCGTTCTAACGCCTATCGTCGTTTGGGCTAACGATTGGAATTCAAGTGAAATTATAGATATATCTTCACGCTATTCCAAATACTGGGGTAGACAGAGGTCTAAACGATTAAAAATCGCCGAGTGGTTCGAATCCAGAGACCCGAGTTCGATGCCCAAAGCTCGTACTAATGGATTTTTTCAAAAACTTCCGTACGATTTAGATCGTTGGCTTGGACATAAAGACAGCGACGGACCCACCACCTATCACGTTGTCCAAAAAATGTCTTCGGTTAAAGACATTTTTGGGACAACGTGATATTGGTGGGTCGGTCGTGGGTCGAAAGGACTTCATTGTCTAAGATATTTACTTATTTAACAAAAAATAAAGGTTAAAAACAATATTTTAAAATCAACAATTTTGTTGTTTATAGTATATTCAAAATCCACAGTGTGTAAAAAATGGTACACATATAGGTTTTATAAACATAATGTATCATCCAATTCTGTATCAGATGAACACAATCAGATGGATAGACTGACAAGAAAATAAGTTAATAAAATCGCGCTAATAACAAAAATACAAAATGACAGTAAGTCGTTTTATTTTAAGAAGAAACTAGAAATATGAAACTCATGAATTAATAAATACATAGACATTGTCCCGAAAATATTTTCGAAGGGTCTTAATTGTCTAGACTAGATCCCTGTCTTCCCCTGTATTGAGAATTGCGTGGAAATATTCATTTATTTTATGAATTAATAAATGTTATATATAATTAAATAAATATATCCCTCTAGTTAAAAAAATATTAACAAAATTTTTGATAGTCATTCACATAAAAAACTTAAATTTAACTAAAACATTAGGTTTTTATAAAGGTTCTATTCGAATTTAAATGAAACGAAATCCTAATGACTCTCAAGTAACCATTATTTAATTAACAGTGTATTTAAAACCTACCACCACAACGACGACTACATAAAAAACAAAACACGCAAATCCTAACTAAACTTACAAGGTAATATATCTACACTGTACTTAAGTAGGAACATAAAAGTTAATGTGTGACTTCAATTAAGTTAAAAGATACATAAAACGTCTGCATACAACAAAATCTAAATCAATTTAAGCTTTATAATCTCCACGTCTGTGTGTCGCCGCGAACTTTAATACCTCAACTATTTTATATAGTATTTAGATGCGCGTTAAGAGTCATCTTTACTTGGGAATGTTCCGATCGAGTTTCATTACCATACCGCTTGTCGAGGACACTCGACAACAGGGACCCTGTATAGGCTATAGCCTTATATAGTGGCTATATGCGATACGCCGGCGAGATTAGACCTTTGGCGCTCTTGGAATAGATAGTGCACTCATTATCATATTCCGAGGCTTGAGAGAGCGCTGACTTTGTTGAATCCTGCACTGTGATCTTTTCAAGTGTACGTCGCGTGAAAATTATTTCATGTAGATTCGTCGTGGGCTGATCTTGATGTTTGTTGGAGCGGAGAAACTGCAAATTGGCGGAATAAAGACCGCGAATTATAGCTCGAGATCTCTCTGCATGGTAACTTATTAAAGTTGATGGCGTCTCACTTTTTTCTTATCTCATCAAAATATTCATATACGCTGACGATGTAGGGATGTGTCATTTACCAGTATACTAAATTATTCATCTGAAACGTTATCTGTATTAAATGTTTTATTAAAAAACAGATTAAAATGAAACAGAGGGTGGTAGACTTACACCTTCTCCGCCTAGTGGGCGTTAGAGTGTGTTCCACATTCTTACATATTTCTAAAAATAAAATATCTTCACGCAATTCCCAATACAGGGGTAGACAGAGGTCAAGTCTAGACAATTAAGTCCCTTTGACCCACCTTCCACCGAAGATATTTTCGGGACAACGTGACAGGTGGTGAGTCCGACGCCGCCTTTATGTCCAAGCCAACGATAAATTCGTACATAAGTTTTTGAAAAACTCATTGGTACTGCCACCTGGGGATCGAACTCGGGTCTCTCGAATCGAAATTTCGACCACCCAACAACTCCGCTATCGTGAATTATTATATAAGGCTATACTGACTGTTATAAATAATCAAATATTTCTAAATCATAAACAAATCGAATGATCATTAATAGCAATTACCGATCCGAATAAATGAAAAAATGCACTTTGTCTTTAACATTCCAAGCAGCAATCCAGAATTATGTAGGCTATTTAGGTAGAGAGAGGGGCAGTGTGTTATGCATCGATTCCAGGGGAGTGCTGGAGGTTTTATCACCGCCTAATGATCTCGTACGAGGCGTAATGAGGTAGCCGGCTACGCGCCACCAATAAAGTATTTATGAAAGTCTCCCGAAGTAATGGAGCGAGTCAAAGCGATTACAGACTTCCTCTCGCATTATCGGGCTATAATGGAATTAGTGAATCGAGTGCATAGCAACACACGACGTTCTATTTCTCATAAAGGAATATTTGAATTCGATAAAGAACGTCCATGTACAGATGCTTTAGGATTAAGATTTCTTTTTCTTGATTCATGAATGTTATTTGACTTTTCTACCACGAAGATATTAATTTGTTGGATTGTTATCTGTATTGTAAGGAGAATATTACACTATTTTTGTCTAAAGATATTTCGTACAATTTCTCATTTTCCCTACCTTGAGACTGGCAGATAATTTTTTCTATTAAGTTCGCCTTATATTCTTTTACTGTTTTGAAGGCTATGCACTAAAAGTGCATACTAATGAATAAATAAATATCTTTACCCAATTCCCAATACAGGGGTAGACAAAGGTCTAGTCTAGACAATTCAGTCTCTTTAACCCACCTTGCACCGAATATATTTTCGGGACAACGTGACAAGTTGTGAGCCCGTCGCCGTCTTTTTATGTCCAAACCAACGATATAATTCGTACATAAGTTTTTGAAAAACTCATTGGTACTAGCCTGCCACTTGGGGATCAAACTTGAGTCTCTTGTCTCGTAATTCCGACCATCCAACTACTCGGCTATCGTGACTTTTCCTATACACTAAAGAATTAATAACTCAACAGATGTCATGCATGATACCTTTACTGACTATAATAGTTAAACTAGACAGTGTCACTGACAAGACTGCATAAAATCGATGACGGAGAATCCAATGGGCCATAATAATAAAGCCCACAGCGGAATTTGGATTGTGACATCCCACATAGACTATCATGAAGTACTCAGTCTTGAATATCTTCACGCCATTCCCAATATTGGGGTAGACAGAGCTCCTGACAATTAAGTCCTTCCGAACCACATTTCACCGGCAATATTTTTGGATTAATATGACAGTTGGTGAGCCAGTCGTCATTTTTATGTCCACGCTAGCGATAAAAATCATACATACGTTTTGAAAAACTTAATAAACGTTTAAACTTAATAAACGTTAATAAATTAAACGTTTTGAATTCAAGTCTCTTGACTCGAATTCCGATCACCCAACCACTCGGCTTTTCAATCAAATCTTCAATCCTAATTACTTTAAAACTGTTGATGCTTGAAAGGTTTTTATTGGATACCTGCAAGGAGAAAAAGACCTCTCCAATCAAGCTAGAAGGATATTTGTCACCCCACGCTGAAACCTATCTAGTCACACCAACAGGATATGACTTATATAAATTAATACCGTCTGATAATTTTAACATTTTTTTGTTCAACATGTTTCAATATTGAACTACTTAGACCATAATGTCTAGTTATTCCGAACCCGTACAAAAGAAAACTATTATAACAAAACAGCATAAATAACAAACAGTATTGCAGCAATGATCTAATAGACGCGACCCGAACTAAATTCGCCATTAAGTCCACATCCTAATATGAAAGTGAAGTAGCTCGAGTCGATTTTGAGATGTATTCATCGGAAACTCCAAGAGAATGAGTGTCCGGTTAAGGAGTCGACTAAATAAAGGAAAAGGACAATAGCCGATCGCATGTCGCCGCACGCAGAATGCGACTCGTTAAGTCCCTTCGGACGCGAATTTAAGAGACAGCTTCTAAATATCCAGTGGCGGTGTGCGCATGCGTCCGCTGATCTGTATCGCGCGCACAATACCGCAGCCGACCGTCACGACGATGCTCGCAGAAATATGGACGCAACCGCCGCGTGCCTTCTTGTTTTATGTTAATGCACCCGCATAAAAGCCTAGCGCAAAAATATCAGAACGTCGCCCGTGATGGCTGAGGCGATACACTCGCGATCATTAAGCCTATCGCGCCCATTAGCCATCCCGATTTCGATTGGGAGCGAGCAGGGCAGCGTTCACTTCAATTAGACGCTAAACGCTATTGTCCCGTATCTCCCGAGACGTCAGCGACGTGAGGAAGTGAAATAATTAACGTGGATTCATCGCGGGCCCGTCGCGGACCGGACGCTATCTCGCCTGTCGATCTCTGGCGAATTCCGAAACCCAATAAGTCCGTGCTGGTCTCATTTGTGAGAGGGAAGGAATAAAAGAACAACGATAACACAGTCGGATCCGATAATTTAGAGTCATTGTTTCGCCACTTAATTTATGGAGTGCGATGGGATTGATTTGTAGCCGATGTATCTTTTATATCGGAGACGGATTGGCAGTCGAGGGGCGTCTTCGTGCGTCAGATATCAGTTTGTCTAAGGTAGTTGGATTTATTTGTGTACCTTTCCAGCCGATATACATACAATGAGCGGCGGTGTTCTGAACGCGAGATAGGGTGTGGCCGGTGACTGGGCGGGGTGCGGTCCATATACGCTCACGTCGTGATGCACATATTAAATTGGGCTCTGTACATGGGATGAGATCGGATACCGTCGGGACCATACGATAGGCACCGATGATGGGCGCGCGATCGTGAGTGTCCCTGAGGTAGTAAGCGCAATGGGCGAACACGGAGGAAATTATTAAAGCCCGCCGGCGTTTGACTGCATAACGCGGGTGGTGCCGGCATTACCGTGACATTATTGAGTGCTGAAGGTCCTCCCACAAAGATCGCGTAGTAAGAATTCACAAGTGTCATAGTACTTGTATTATACATTTATAAAAAAAAGAGACAAAACTTCACACAAATACATGGAACAGTTTTGAAGATTCTTTGTACTAGGTAGCTGGTGCATTAGATTAAAAATCAATTGTATTATAACTAAATTTTTAGAAATAAATAAGACCTTTTTTTAATCAACTTCAGTAGTAATTCTTTTTAATCTCATCAATTAACAAATAACATTGAGTAAGGAATGAATGAAAAAAAGTTGCGATGAATTCAAAATAAAACCATAGCTAAATATTTATTTACGTATTTAACCCTGGCACCAATAAAAGTCCTACGATATTGACAGATACGAATAGGCCGCGAAGATTTATAGACGCGATGGAGACTCGTCCTCTATATCCAATGTCCCTCTCATTGCATTAATTGGAACGCCTGCCTACCAGAGACTTCACTTCACTCTATAAATGGCGCGAGGCTTTATGGAATCGCGTGGTGCGTTGTTCCCGCCAAACCTGCGCCCGCGCCGCCTTGTAATTGGTCGGCCCCCGGTTGACATTTACACGTTGCAAGATGGCCGACCGATGCGATATGGCGACGAGTAATTGACAAATCGCCTTTGCCTTTACCTCAGCTCGGAATCGGAATAATTGGTATCGCATGTTAGGCCACTATAAAGATTTTCTTTGGCTAATAAGCAAGCATTTCTCGGAAGTATAGGGTTTGTTGAACACAGGTAAGGGGCAAATACAAATTCTGCAATTCTCCATGTAATTATAGGTCGATTTACATGCGGGTTTTGCGCTGAGCTAATATAAATGTGCAGCAAAAACTGTTACATTTGATACGTACAGATAGTTTTCGTCACGGCACACGAGCTTTGTTGTAATCAGTACATTACACAGGAACTATGAAAAAGATTGAAGACAAACCATTTCATTCGTACACTAGTTAATTTAAATCAAACCGTATAAAGTGTAAAGCTATAAAGAAACGTGTAAAATAAACGGAGTGATTCTGCGACCACATCATGTTATATTTATTACTGAAACCTGTCATTCCTTATTTTAAACTTATTACAAAATTAATGCTGCAACTGTAGGATGCAATCGCATAACAAAAACTTGACTCAACCGCTTTGTTCTTGAATCCTTTTGAAAATTATAAATTTTTCATCTTTACACAATTAAGTCCTATAGACTCGCTTTTCAGTTAATTAGGGACCACGTGACAGATATTGAGCCTATCGTCGTTTTAGTATCCAAGCCAAAGAGTACAGTATACTGATATACATATAATTTCATATATAAATACTCATATATACAAACAAACGTTTATATTCATTACACAAATATTTGCCCTAAGCGGGATACCCACAAAGATTCGAGTCGTTACTCGATCGTCCCAATCAGAAATAATCTCATATATTTATTTAACACTACCTTGTCACTTATAAAATAAGTAAAAATATTAGAATATCATTTGAAAAAAAAAACAATGTTTAAAAAAATAACTTATCACAAACGCAGAACCCTCTTTTGTTTTCGTTTATTACTTGAATTCATTGAATATGTGAGTCATCACGAGTCATCTTGTACGCAATATTGACATCAAAATTTTGCCGACAAACCGGTTTTGATAAAAAAAAATACTAATATTAATATAGACCACACAAATAGCCAGCAAAATCGAAGATCTACTATAATCTTACTAGTTCCGGATGCAGATGATTTTTTTAATGCAGTACTAAAAATGTAAATTAAATGCAATGGAAAAAGTCACGATTGCCGAGTGCCGGGGATCGGAATTCGAGTTAATAAACCCAAGTTCGATCCCTAGGAGGTAATACTGTACCAATAGGTTTCTTCAAAAATTATACTCGATTTATATCGTCAACATCAAGACTCACCATCTGCTACGCTTTCAATAAAATGTCGTCGGTGAAACGTGGCTCGAAAGAACTCAATTATCTAGACCTCTGTCTACCCTAGTATTGACAAGCGTGGAGGTATTTTTTTCTGTACGTGATTAGGTAATTACTAAATTCCGCGGGCTATAACAAAACATAGCATAACCTGTTCGAAAGAGAAGAGCATCACCATCCCTCCCATAGCTGTACCACCACTACAGCGCAGGCAATTAGCTCAACTCCAGGTATCATACGCCACTACCGATAATTACGCTACACATAAAGGAAAGTCACGATAGCCGAGTGGTTGGGTGGTCGGAATTTCGAGTCGAGAGACCCGATTTCGATCCTCAGGTGGCAGGCCAATGGGTTTTTCAAAAACTTATGTACGAATTATATCGTTGGCTTGAACATAAAAGGAGGCGACGGGCTCACCATCTGTCACGTTGTCCCGAAAATATCTTCGGTGGAAGGTGGGTCGAAGGGACTTAATTGTCTAGACTAGAACTCTGTCTACCCCTGTATTGGAAATTGCGTGAAGATATTTCTTTATTTATTATTAACATTAAACAATCTTCACGCTACTCCCAAAACTGTGGTAGACAGATCTCCAGATAACGAGGTCCTTTCAACCCATCTTTCAACAAAGACAGAGCAGAGAGCAACATGACTGTTGGTGAGCCCGTTACCGTCTTAACGTCAAAGCCAACGATATAAATCGCGACACATGTCAACTCAATTTCGTTCATACGCGTACGACACTCGATTACTAGATAAGTACAATCTTTTACCTCTTGCTTCTAGATGCAAAATACTTGCTGCTGTAACTCTTCACGGTATATGTAACCATAAGTTTAACTGTATAGATCTCGTAAATGAAATAAAATTAAGGGTACCTAGGTCGCTACAACGCGCAGTGCGCCTACACCGTTTGTTTCATACAAGAAGCGCCTTTAAGGCGCCTATGTGAATTGTATAACAATGAACTTAGCAACATAGATATATTTTTAACCCATCCTAAAGAATACAAAAAATTAGTAACTGATCGGTTAAGAAGTAAGACTTAAATACAATGGTAATAATAGAGAGCTTTATAACATTTATAACACTTAATATAATACTTATATAACTAATACTTTTTTCAGTTTCGGTTTAAATAACATAATTTGTGGAAAACAGTATACATTGTACATATACTATAATTGTGTAGATAAGATTTAGTATGTAATTAATATTCATGTGTAATTGTTTGTTTTTCTTAATAAATGAAAAAAAAAACTCAAAACAAGACATTATACTATACGAAGTTCAACAACAGAGTCTGTTTTTTTAACCGGCTTCAAAAAAAGACGAGGTTCTCAATTAGGTTAAAGTTCTACATTTTTTTAGTTTATTATCTACAGATGGAAAGCTAGAAAAATCATACGTCTTCTAAACATTCCAAGTGTCGTTTGCAGTGAACAATGACGCTCGCAAGGCGCGGACCACACTTGCTCACAGTTGGTCATTCTGCTGTCAACATGAGACAGATTGATCGTTTGTCTCCCCAATGGATCCATCATCGGAAGAGTCGCCAGCCAGTCGCCGTGTTGTACTTCTGATGACTTGATCAATCAAATCCTTTAACGTTGGGTGGAATTATGCGGTCGCACGTTTTATTACTTCGTGTGTTGGTAAAAGGTCACGGAAAATATGCGGATTTCAAAATGATATCACTAAAGGTAATAAAGATTGTACATAATTTTTTTTAATGCCGATACATGGAACGTATGCTCATTGCTCATGATCAATACTAGAATAAAAAAAAACTAAGTTATTTACATATTAACGACTGCACGATATTCGCATTAAATAAGGGGTAATACGTACATTTGTTAAGATCACTCTTGTTCATAAAAATCTTTAATAGGAAAAGGTTATTTTAATTAAATTTAATTTTATAAAGTAAGTATTGACTGCGGGAAAACCTTTGAAAAGAATTGACAACTTTAGTTCAAAGGATAATCATCTCTTAAACCGACAACGGGATGTAATGTCTATGCTCCAAATTGATCCCAATATAAGTAGCTAAAGCATTTGTGTTATGAAATCGGAAACAACAGATGCACCGCAAACACCCAGACCCAAGACAATGCAGTAAAAGTGATCTTATACATTGGTCCTTGCGGGAATCGACCTAAGAGCTGGCCATAATCTCAAATAAGAGGTAGCGAAGAACCTCAAATCCACAAATCCATAGACGTGAGTTATGATTGACTTACGTAAATTAACTTGACTTTATTCACATGCAATTTCTATCGAATCCTCCTAATCATAATTATGTGGTACAAGTCATAAGTAAAGGTAAAAAACTAAATGATAACCGCCTACCGCTTAAAATAAGTGATAAATAGATTTAAACTATTATCGTACATTTTATCAAAAATCTATTCATGACACACTATCGCTCGGCGCAGGCGCAGATGCGATATGATTGATCACGAGCACTACCAACCAGGTAAACAACCCCGACCCCCACTAATTGCCACCACTTTTTTTTAACACGTGCAACACTATAAACAACAAATCTAAATTTATCTTTACAACGTAAGCATGCAATTCTTATCTCCTGCGCAGTAAAGCAGGAAATCGCACCGAAATGTTTTGAAGAGTGAGTTTCTGATATGTTTGTTAAGTTAATATTAATTAAAGGAACGCAAACAAAGATGGCAATGTGTGATGGATGTTGTTCAATATAAAAGGTTTCTGGTAAATACTATATGCAACGACGTAGTTACAAAGTAACATGTAAAGAAAAACTATAGGTTCAATTTAATAGCGTAAACAAGTTAAAACAGAATTTTAGACAAAACAGAGAAGATAACCGAGTGTTTGTAGATCTGAAGCCGTATCCAGGAGACCCGTGTTCGATCCCTGGAAGGAAGGCTCGTACCAATGAGTTTTTCTGTAACTTATATACGATACGAGGCTTCGACAGTAAGGCGGCGAGAGGCTCACCTCCCCTGTCAAGTTCTTTGAAATAAGCTCCGGTTATAAGTTTTTATTTATACGACTATAAGTTATATAAGCAATAAATAAGTGTTTATGAGACTTATCCAAGTATTGAGAAATGAGAAATGCGAAAATTAGACAGGGAATAACATGTACCTTTGACGCATCTCATCAATCTGCTTTTTAAGTGTATGTTCTTACAGTGATATATTATGCTACGAATTATAAAGTTGTTGCGTTTTTAGGAGGTCTTTACAAATTTTCTAAAAGTACACGTACACAAAAGTACGAAATTACGGTAAACATTTTATATTAACCAATAAGAGCCGATAGTACAGTCATCTTGAAAGAGTTATCTATTAACCAATTGATAAAAAGATAATAAAAAGAATACAGGATTTAAAAAATTACAATACTTAGACAGCAAATCCACATATTTTTATAAAGCTTTCTCAATTATATATCAATGTTTAATTAAATTAAACACTGATATGTGAAATTAAAAAATTCAATTCTAAAACTTAATGAATCAAATTACATTAAACAATCATAGAATACTAACTAAAACATAAAACAAAGTAATTTCCACGTCGTCAAAGATCTTGACCTTGTGTAATACGTTCCAAACGCACCTCTAAAAGCAATCCCTAAATACTCAGGAATAATAAAAAAAATCGCACCGTTTCAATTTGCCCACTGGTGGGGTGTCCACAATAAACATGTCAGGCTAAGGACAGTCCGATACCCGATGTCGCACTTATCAGTGACCATAACGTCCTCAATTTTACGACAACCTCGCATTGCGCCCGCGTGAATAAATTTTAACAAACGTCAAGCGGCGACATTTTATTTTACAGATCAAGGAAATTGTATCGATATTTCAGTGATAATGCCTTTTTTTTTTGTTACGGAACAGATACCTTTATGTGTACGTGTCTCGGACGAGCATCGAACGCAGATAAAGCCGCCATATAGAGTATTAAACCGGCGTCCGTTTGCTTCACGTATGTTATTCCGAAGCGATAAAATTAAAATGTCGTAAATATCAAATTTTATTCGGCGTACACTATAAAATTTCTGAGATTACGTTTTGAGGTGGCTAAGAGAGTTGAACGAATTAATATTTGATGCGTCCGTTCGACGAAAGTCGCGAATGGGAAGAGATCGTGATGGAAGAATTGCGACGGATAGCAACTCCTCGGAACCGGTTCGGCGTGTACTGGAGTCCGTGTAGTTCTAATTAGGCAATTCAAGCAGCGGTCACCACTAATGGGGCCCGTTCGGTGCCATAAAGCAAACGCAATCTGATCGTGTGAACACGCTGTCCGCGTGTCCCACGAACATTGTCCATAGACACGCAACGCTTTGTCACCCTAGCCGCCCACGCTCTTTTTGCTCCCTCTGTGACAGACAGATAGAAAATAGATTCAGTAGAGGTGCGAGGAAAGAGTTTATTAGAAATGGTCATGATGTTAAGCCATCGATGTTGTGATTAAATTTAAATTAGATTAAACAGAAAAAAATATATTCACGCCATTCCCAATATAAGGGTAGACCGAGGTCTAGATTAAGTCCTTTCGATCCACCATCTACCGAAGACATGTTTTTGGACGTGACAGGTGGCGAGCCCATCGCCGTCTTTATGTCCAAGCAAACGATATAAATCGTACGTAAGTTTTTGAAGAAAAAAAAAAAGCCATTGGTCATCAAACTCAAGCCTTTCGACTCGAATTTCGTTCATCCAAACACTCGGCTATCGTGAGATTAAAAAACAATTTTGAATTAGTCACATATTCAAGCTTCTTCATGGTGATATAATAATTGTCCCCATCATTTCTTAACTATTTACATTTCATTAAAAAGTTAAGTCAACAAAATAACATAATCTAATCAAAAATATACCAATAAATGAGTTAAGCATGCCATGCTATAGACAATAAAAATAGATAACACAAATGACATTTAACTCAGTCGCTAATTTCACGAAGAAACACCTGACACGACGTAACATTCAGACTAAGTTACGAGAACGGGGCAGTACGAACGAAATACAGTCGGATACGAGCGCGAGAGTATAATAAATTAAATAAAAACATACGGCGGAGTGCAACAGGGATACACACTCGGTGCCTTATTGATGGAAACAATTCAAACGCCATTTAGATAGTGAGCTGGCGTTGACGTATTATTATTATTGTGGGACCGTCCCCGGTTGAACGGCTGTGAACGTGATAATACGAATACTTGATTTTTGGATGAGGCATTCTGTGCGATTTTTGTCGGATATTCAAATAATAATGTATTCCAATGTAATATATTTAATAGTTGCAATAGTCGAGTGGTTGGAATATCGAAATTCGAGTGAATAGACGCGTGTTCGATACCAAGGCAGTAGGCTAGTATCAATGGTTTTTTTAAATACAAAACTAAAGAATGTTTTTTGTTTTGGCTTGGACATGGTGACAGGCTCACCACCTGTCACGTTATCGCAATAAATGTCCTCGGTGATAGGTGGATCGAAAGGGCCCTCTGTCTAATTTCTGTCCTCTGCCTTTTAAGTTAAGTTTGAGCAGGGGAACGTCGCCACGATTCTCCTTCGCACGTCCTCGACAATAATACGAAAAAGCTACAAATATTAGTCATCTAAAAAGCCGCATCCTTACTTCCATTCGCGCCTCCGTAACGCAATCTTCAGTGTCATTCATAACTCAACGTTCCATTGGAGACGATCTCCTCCATTCCGTCCTTTAAAGAAAGTTATGCGCGCCATTCTACCCCGAGAGCGTTCGAGCGGCTAATGATGTATAAAACTATTCTAGCGCCTCGTGGCACTGCCCTTATTTTTTATTTATCAGTGTGTACTGTTCACGGTCGCGAAATGGTTGTTATCGGAATTTTCAGAGATCCGAGTTCGATCCTCAGGTAGAAGGCTCGAAGAAATGGTTTGTTTTTTAAAACTAATGTCCGATTATCAGGCTCATCACCAATCACGTTACGTCTTCAATGAAAGGTGAGTCGAAAGGACTTAATTATATATGCCTCTGTCAACCTCGTATTGGGAATGGCGTGAAGATTTGTTTTATTTATTAACGCTAATAGTTGAGGGTCAAGAGTACTCGGATACCTAGATTTGCATACACGAAGAAGATGATGAATCTGAAAGAAGCGAAATAGGTATGTAAGGATCGTGACACATGGCGATCTGATCTCTCTGGCTACCCCGACATAGATTTAGCGTGAAGAAAAAATGCTAAACGCATGCATTGTTGTAAAGGTTCGTCGACATTGTCCAATACAACACGACTTCGTGGGCACTGCATCCTAGCTAGCAACGCCGTCTATCACCAGTCGGTGGTGACACCCCTTACCCTGACAAGAACCAATAAATCGCGGTTCCCGGTTATGCAGAAACAGTAAATGCGGTGTAACGTCCCATGTTGCCCGGTGTACATCTGAGCGTTCGATAATAAACAACATCAGAATACAGTCGGCAGCGCAGTGAAACAACAACCAATAAATATCCAGATTGCGTTGTTAACGCTCTCTCTCACGCGTCGGATTTATCCTCGTGCGATACACGTCGCGCTCTTGTCGCTCTCTAACCCCCAATATATCTATAACTGTGTTCTGTTGATTCATATGGTAATAAGTGGACAGCTATACACGTCAATTGTGAATCTAAAACATTTACCGATGCAGTGTGCAGTCGATTTAGAATCTTTTTTTTTTATTTTCTTTTTTCGTTTACTGGGCTACACAGAGGTGAAGACAATTAAGTCCTTTCGATCCACTTATCAACCAAAACTTATTTGAGACAACGTGACAGGTTGTGACCCTTTCGTTATCTTAGTCTCTTAAGTTAACGGTACAATATAATTATAGTTTTAACAATATAAATGAATATATTAATAATAGTAACCCCAGGGAACGAGTTGATCGCTCCCATGCTATTTCTAATTAAATTACTGTGGTAGTATTAAAAATGACGATCGATGGATGTAATATCTATTACTTATAACGATAAATAAATGATTTGATTTGATCTAGCTTCGAAGGCAGAGACCCTACCAACTATGCCATTGGGTCGTCATTATAAAGATGTGAGATTTTAAGTACTTATACTGTAATCATCAAATGCTTTGAGACAAGTCATCTTTATATTTTCATCTTAATCCTTTAGTTATTTACCATACATATATATGAATACATAAATCTATACACACATAACGGCATGTTAAAGTCCACTGCAGGACATAGGCCTCTCCCATAAGAAGGATTTGCCATAATCGCCACGCTTCGCAAGCGGTTTGGGGATCGCAGTACCAGACCACTCGCCCTCAGACGCTGCTGCTCAGACGTCTGATTATTATAGTCTGGTATTTTTAGAGATGGTTATCCCACCATCTATCGGTTGCCATAACGATATTCAAGGCTGTTTCCCTTTGTCGCCTCTTACGACATCTACGGGAAGAAAGAGAGTGGCAATATTCTTAAGCCGTTACCACACGGTTGATATGAATACTGTTATATATTTCTAAATATTTATCTATTTAAGTATATTGTGACAATGGCTTTGACATGAGGACCAGAGGCTCTCCATCTGTAACAATGTCCGAAATAGGCTTCGTTAAGAAGTTATTCGAAAGGCCTCATTAGTTTTTACTTTACTTAGTCTTTACTTTCAAAACTTATGTACGAATTATACAAATTATGACGTCGGGCTTACCACCTGTCACGTTGTCCCGAAAATATCTTCGGAGGAAGCAGGGTCAAAGGGACACTTAATTGTCATAACTAGACCTCTGTCTACCCCTGTATTGGGGATTGCGAAAAGATATTTATTTATTATTTATTTTAAACGTAGCCGTTATCGTTCTGCAGCAACAATGAAAATTAATCTCCAAGAAGTTATGGCGTAACGAAACAATAAAAACACCGTACGTAAAAATCATTGAGGGTCGTAAAAAGAGACAAACTATATCCGATTTCTGATCGTAAAAATACAATAAAAAAACATCTTTTGACGGAGTTTTAATGATATATTAAACACTGTCCACAATTTACAGGGTAACGACAATATAGAGATGAACAATTTAGTAACTGTTTGTAAATATGAAATTGTAGATATTTTTTTTTCATTGGTACGAGCCTGCCGCCTGGGGATCGAACTCGAAATTCCGACCTCCAACCACTCTGCTGTCGTGACTATTTTTATATGGTAAAATAAATAAACAGATATCTTCACGCAATTCCCAATACAGGGGTAGACAGAGGTCAAGTCTAGACGATTAAGTACCTTTGACCCGCCTTACACAGAAGATTTTTTTATATGGTACAAACTTAATTTATTGTTCGATTACTACTAGAAAATATACGTTAATCTCGATATCTAATGATGGACAGCGCATCTCTGTTTCCATGTTGCTCTATGCGTTTTTATACCAGCGCGGAATTAGGTACGTTAACAGCCTATTAAATTAGCTTTAGTGTGCTCTTAAAGAATCGGTTTTACGATGTGTTTAGTTTCAGCGAATATTGGATCAGCATAAAGTGGCGCCTAATTGAAGAATATAAAACATGGCGGGCTAACTGTGTGTTACGAGCCGCGGGTATAGAAATAAATAAATAAATAAATAAATATCTTCATGCAATTCCCAATACAGCTGTCAGAGGTCTACTCTAGACACTTAAGTCCCTTCGACCCACCTTCCACCGAAGATATTTTCGGGACAAGGTGACGTAGTGGTGAGCCCGTCGCCGTCTTTATGTCTAAGCCAACGATATAATTCGTACATAAGTTTTTGAAAAACCAATTGGTACGAGCCTGCCACTTGGAAATCGAACTTTTCTCGAAATTTCAACCACCCAACCACTCGGCTATCGTGACTTATTGAGCCGCGGGTATTAAGTAAATATTATCTTAATAAGCTGATATTATTATATTTGATATAACTTCACGATCCGCAAATGTATGACCTCATCGATTTGAATCTGAGATTAAATAGAGATAAGACGGTTTATTCAATCGACGCTGGGTACATTAGTGAAGTGCGGACTTGTTTTGAACTTTATTATAATTATATATATATTATAATATATACTGAACATATTTTTAAAAATAATGGTTCATTTCAACACAAAGCTCATTTATAAACTTATCTATAAAGTATATGAAGTTCACGAAAAAGACAGAGTGGTTTGGTGACCGGAATTCAAAGCAATGAGATTTTTTTCAAAAATTACATACGATTTATATTGTTGGCTTACAAATGACGGCTTCAGACTCTTGTCCAGTAATCCAAAAGCTAAGCTTCGTTGAAATCTGGGTTGAAAGGACTAAATTGTCAAGACCTCTGACTACCACTTTATAGGTTAATGTGTGAAAATGAAAAAAAAAATAAACAATTCAGAGGTCAAATTTAAAACGCATATAAAATTTTCAAGCGTTTACCTTGAAAATGCTATAAATATTTATTACTGTATTGATTACGCGCGAAATAAAAATACTAAAGAAAGCAAGAAGACAAAATACATCATGCAATCCAATTTCTATAACAAAATTAATTAATGAAATCCTCAAAGCAACCATCAATCAATGGTAATATAAATCTGTCAACACACTGACAGTCGAATCGAATCGCTCGGCGCCACAAAAACGACCTCTTTCGTCCACGAAATGATAAATTTTTATTAAAAAAAACCAAACGAAACGAAAGTTGGATCCGTGCTTGAAAAGCGACGACTTTGATACGAAGCTATCTATCAGGTGATGATCGAATTATGACTTCACTCTCTTTGATTATGAATTGTGAATTAATTCATAATTCATAATCAAAGAGAGTGTCATTATTAGTAACATTTCCCTTTGCTTATTTAGATAACTTATTAAGTACACATTTTTATTTTTACATGACAATAATCACGCAATCTCCCATATTTAGATTAACAGATATCTTTCGACTACATTGTCACCGAAACTTATTTGGACAATGATGGGTGGTGAGCCACCCATCATTGCCAGTAGTCAAGCCAGTAGTCAAGTCTTATTTATATAATATATAAATAAGACTTGACTACAAACATATATGTGCATCACACAAGCGTTTGCCCCTAGCGGGGTTACCATCGAAACCCTTAGCTTCGACGGCATACACTGTCTACTTGGATGTCGAATTACTGTGTTACTTTAACAATGACATTGAAATTTGCTATATTATTAAAAAAAAGTCAAAATATATCATAATTTATTACCTTTGAACCTTACGCGAGATTTATTTATAAACTAGCTGCTCCACGCGATTTTGCTCGCAGTTAAACACTCAACGTGGAACCCTAATTATGTTTCTAAAATAAAAGTAGCCTATGTTACTCCTTATAACATTAGCTATCAGTCAGTGAAAGTCCCGTTAAAATAGGTCCATCCGTTTCAGAGATTAGCCGGAACAAAGAGACAGACAGATAGACAAACTTTATTATATATAAATTTATTTTGGTGTATATACATGTAGTAAAAAACGGTTATTTCAATATGACAAACAAAACCTCCAATTTAATTAATATGTGTAGATTATAAACAATAAATAAATTATCTTCGTTATGAATAATATGATGACACTTGGTTGGTTCATCTGATTTAACATCCCATGTACAAACAGTTTCAATCAAATAATTAACTAAACATTTGTTAAGGAGTATACTATCTGTTCTAAGGCTTTGTTTTGCAGCTAAATAAACTATTTTCTTATTACAGAAAAAAATAGATTGATTGATAAATTTTGTAATTTTCACCACAATAAAAACAGTTAGGATTAATTAGAAAAAAGCTTAAACTACTTTTACTTAATGGTCGAAAACCAATTAATTTAAAAATAAACATTGCATTGATGTAAGTATTCTTATTACTCACTCGTATTTAGATTCATGTACACCATATCAATTAATAATTTGTTACTTTTATCGTTATTTATTAATTAGGACACTTATTCACGTAAGCTATTATGGCTTCGCCTGCGTAAAGCTTTCGCTATAACAGATTATCACATTTAAAAATAAAATATTGATTAAAACGAAATAGTTTCATTAAAATTAATAAAATTCTATATTCATTAAAATAAAATAGAAGTCACGATAGCCGAGCGGTTGGGTGATCAGAATTCAAGTCGAGAGACCCGAGTTCGATCCCCAGATGGCAGGCTCGTGCCAATGAGTTTTTTTCAAACACCTATGTACGATTCATATCGTTGGCTTGAACATAAAAACGGCGACGGGCTCAAAACCTGTCACAATGTCCTAAAAAGATCTTAGGTGGAAGGTTGGTCGAAGGGTCTTAATTGTTTTAACTAAACGTCTGTCTACTCCTGTATTGCGAATGGCGTGAAGATATTTATTTATTAAAATAAAATAGTTTTACTTTAATAAATATTTAGCACAGCTAGGAATATCTTAGCCCATAAACTTTATAGTACACTGCAAACTATTTTAACAAGGTGCTAAGTAAATACATTAAAACCGAAACACATTAATCTGCTAGCGACAAATTTATTAGTTCCTCAATGTTTTCATTTCGTCCGCAAATAAAACACGGTTTCCGGACACTAATGATGTCACTAAGGATGTCTCCGAAATGTTTTTATCTAGTTCATAATTTATTTAACTCCATTTCTTCAAAATTTAAATGTTCAAAGGAAGGTCAGAGTTCTCGAATACCTAGACGCGTATGAAGAAAATGATGAATTTGAAAGAAGCGAAAGAGATATGCAAGGATCGTGACATTTTGCGTTCTGTTCTCTCTGGATATACCCTCGATATAATATGGCAAAGAATCCTAATAAATGCGTACTTACGAAAATAGACACAAACATACTTAACCTACATACATACATACATAAAGACTTGTTAAAGTCTATGGCTTGACGTAGGCCTTAATCGGCCATAATCGCCAAGCATGGCCAGCGGATTGAAGATCGCAATACCGGATATCTTGCACCTGCTAGGCCGCTGCCCAGCAAGTCCGGGATGGGGGAAGGTGACCGCTGCATCAGCCAAGTCCAAGACGACAGGCGTCTGCCGTTGACACAATTGTTGAGATGACAGGCCTTTGGGAGTGTCAGGGACGTGATTTAGGCGACGTTGTGGTTTCAATATCTATTTAAATGGCATTTAAAATAATTGATTATTAAGCACTTTTCAGTGACAAAAACTGTCTAGTATATACTACAACAACTTAAATATCTTTTTGAATAGTTGAAGGAAAGGTTTATATTTTACTCAATTATTGCAGGTGATATTTATATTGCAAAAGAAAAAATAATCATAGTCATTCAAAAATAGTAATTTCTTCGTAAAAATTAAAATGATGAAATGAAGAGTGTAAATACAATATTAAATAATACTGTAATTATATTTTAATATTAACATGATTATATTATTATTATTTAAAAAATATTATTTTATAAAAAAAAATATCTTCACGCAATTCCCAATACAGGGGTAGACAGAGGTCAAGTCTAGACAATTAAGTCCCTTTGACCCACCTTCCACCGAAGATATTTTTCGGGACAACGTGACAGGTGGTGAGCCGTCGCCGCCCAACTATGTCCAAGCCAACGATGAAATTCGTACATAAGTTTTTTTTTTTTGTTTGAAAAACTCATTGGTACTGCCACCTGGGGATCGAACTCGGGTCTCTCGACTCGAAATTCCGACCACCCAACAACTCGGCTATCGTGACTTATTTTATGCATCTTATAATTATTATTATTATAAGTCACGATAGCCGAGTGATTGGGTGGTCGGAATTTCGAGTTCCGAGTTCGATCCTCAGAGGGCAGGCTCGTGCCAATGAGTTTTTTCAAACACCTATGTACGATTCATATCGTTGGCTTGAACATAAAAACGGCGACGGGCTCAAAACCTGTCACAATGTCCTAAAAAGATCTTAGGTGGAAGGTTGGTCGAAGGGTCTTAATTGTCTTAACTAAACCTCTGTCTACTCCTGTATTGCGAATGGCGTGAAGATATTTTTTTTTCATTTTAAGCATGTAAATAGTGATGTTTTGTTATTTAAGGAAAACGTTTTCATAGCTATTATAATAATAAAAATAAATATCTTCACGCAATTCCCACTACAGAGGTAGACAGAGGTCAAGTCTAGACAATTATTCGTTCAGTGGCGATGTGTGGATGTAATTTCAATATATATCTATAGTTCAACCCACGCTTTATTTCAACACGTATTTATTAGTCAATTAGTAAGTTCACGTGTCAAGATAAGAGAAGGTGGAAGCGTTATGTAAAAATTACGTAGCATTGATCATAGTCGATGCAAATAAAATCCAAATAAAGAGACACAAGTTCGATCTCTAAAAGCAAGGATTGTGCTAAAGAGCTTTACTTAACTTATGTATAATTAATTTCGTTGGTAGGTAAACTAAGACAAAGGCAGGCTTACCACTTAATTCTTTGTCGCTAATAATTTCTCTGGACCTCTAGATCTCCTCAGCATTTGTTATAAGCTAGTAAGTTACTTTTAAATAATAAAATTAAGGTGTATTTAAAAAAAAAATCACGATAGCCGAGTAGTTGGGTGATCGGAATTGAAGTCAAGCGACCCGAGTTCAATTTCCAGGTGGCACTTGTGTAAGATTTATATCGTTGGTTTGGACATTAAGACGGCCACCTATTACGCTATTCTAAAAACATCTTCGGTGCAAGGTGAGTCGGAGGGACTTAATTGTCTAGAACTCTGTCTATTAGGAATGGCGTGAAGATATTTATTTTATTTAAATAAATATGTATTGCTTTGAATATTCTCGACGAATATTCTTTTGTATACGGAAAAATATTTAATTTATAGCATTCTCATTGAATCTATCCAAACGATTCAATATTGAATATAAGCAATAAATTGTAAAGGGGCGCGATAACGATTGGTTGGTCGGGTTTTTATTATAAATTATTCAAAGCTCTCAACTGACCTACCGCAACCGCCCTAGCGAAAGCTTTAGAGATTACTTCGCTTTAACTCAACGTAGGTTAAGTGAAATTTATAAGTGAGATTTATATTTAGTATTAGGTGAGTCAGTTAAATTGTAATAAATGTAAAATCGTTTTGGTGGTCATATCCTAATAAATAAAAGAATATCTTCACGCCAGTACAGGGATAGACAGAGGTACCGCCTCAGGTGGTGAACCTGTCGCCGTCTTTATGTCTAAGCCAGCGATATACATCGTAAATGATTTTTTGAAAAAAAAAGAACCCTTTGGTACGAGCCTGCCACCTAGGAATCGAACCATATAACTCGACTATCGTGACTTTTTTTGTAAATAAATCTTTATTAATAAATAGATCTTTTAACACAGTAACCAACTCGACAGCCTACTTGGTAGTGACCGGGCCTTTGATGCTAAGGGTTGCAGGTTCGAGTCCCAGCAAGAGTGAACATTTGTCTGATGTTTGTTTAATGTTTGTAATCGTGTCATTGATGTTTATGTGCATATGTAATGATTAACTATGTAAGTGTCTTTTACCATTGGACACTAAGACGACGGTGAGCTCGCCATGACCTGTCATGTTCTCTATAATAAGAAATGGTTAAATGTGGATGAAAAGGACTGAGTTGTCTATCCCAATTCTAGGAAAATGCGTGAATATAAAAGAAGTTATTTGTGTTTAACGAACAATATACATCACTAAAAGTATCCATTCGGATCCGAATAATGGATTGTAATATCAATAAACAGTACAAAGTAGTCGGAATTGAAGAAATAAGCGGATCCTTATAAGGGTCGATGGTGGATGCTCCTGTGCACGAAGAGCCCCGACGGCTCGGTCGCACAGCACACGAGATGCATGCGGCTGATAGCCGGTTCGCTCCCGGTTGCGATGCTCGACTTAAGATATGGTAATCGAGTCTTTGCTGACGACGTCTCGAATTATCTCAGACCTCTCTTTATCCGCATCCGTTTTTCTAAATCGATTGCATTTTGTTATTTAAATTCTGTATTTGATATGGAGTGGTAATAGGTCCTTTTTTTGCTTTTCTCTTTGTCTTTTAGAGTTGTGTATTGGATAAGCATTTATGTTAATAAGATGAATGTTTTTTAAACTGAACAATAGCAACTTCTACCTTCTGCATTCCTGTGATCGCAAGTATCTTGTGTTATTAAAGGGTATAGCAAACACCTAGACCCGAAAAAACGAAAAAAAAAAGTTTTTCTATATTGACCCGAACGGAAATCGAACCCAAGAACACAGAGCTAGCGACACCATGATAACCAGTGTTTACTCCACTCGTCCACGGAGGTCGTCATCGTCGTCGTGAAATAAAAATGTAAAGTACATACGAGTACTTTTCAAATAATTCCTGCGATAACTCTGCTAGAAGACAGACGCAATTCATTCAGATCATGACACTAGGCGAACTCATCTCTCTGACTAGCCCTTCATGGGTAATGCGTTAAGTTACGTAAGTATAATGTAAGAAAGTAAAACCGTAGCCTATAAATGCACACGCAAAGAGGAAGCAATTTTGTGGTAGAGCCACTCATCAGCTTTTGTTATTGCATGAATGGGTCGGCTCGACCGGGGAAGTACCACGACCTCACAGAATACCGGTGTGAAGTAGAAGTCTAATAAACTTCTGCGTTTCGTCTGGTGAGTGCAGGTAACCGGAGGCTCTAAGGGCGGCAACGCATCTGCTATGCTTCTGGTATTGCGGGTGTTCATGGGCGTCGGTAATAACTTTCCATCACGTGAGCCTCCTGCTCTTTGCCTCCCTTTTCTATAAAAAAAAATTAGGAATTCTTAGGCATTCTCTTAGGCAAACAGAGAAATTAGGGCATGGAAACACAGCAGCAGTGTGTGTTGGTGGACTTAACACATTCACGAAACAATATAGTGTATTTGTAATTATTACAATTTATTTTAACAATTTTAGTGATGCGTGAAGATATGTTCTTTTACAATAAAAATACAAAGAAGCGAACAAAGCGCTGCTCGGTTATGTTATCAGTGACTTTGGCTAAGCGAGTTCAATAATCAAGCGCAAACAAGCGCTGATTTGAATATACACACGATAGCTCCCCGGTGCGGTAATCCGTGATTCATTAAGGCTTCGAAAAGTTATCCCTCGCCTCTGAACTTACGGAACGATCCCCAGTCGAATTAGATCCTCGGAATAAGAAATAGGAAAGGTTTTGAAAGGCTCTTTATTAACTACCGTGAGTGTGATTAAAGATTTTCAGTTCGTCGCTTTTTTGTGAAGCTCAACATAAAATCAATCTAATAACAAAAAATATATATTCACTTTACCTTTAGTAAGTAGACCCATCTTTCACCGAAGACATTTTTGGGACAACGTGACAGGTAAAGCCCGTCGCTATCTTTATGTCTATGCCAACGATATCAATCGTATATAAAAATAAATAAATATCTTCACGCAATTCCCAATACAGGGGTAGACAGAGGTCAAGTCTAGACAATTAAGTCCCTTTGACCCACCTTCCACCTAAGATATTTTCGGGACAACGTGACAGGTGGTGAGCCCGTCGCCGCCTTTTATGTTCAAGCCAACGATGAAATTCGTACATAAGTTTTTGAAAAGCTCATTGGTACTGCCACCTGGGGATCGAACTCGGGTCTCTCGACTCGAAATTCCGACCACCCAACAACTCGGCTATCGTGAATCGTATATAAGGTTTAGAAAAAAACCCATAGGTACCCATTGCTACTTGACTTTATTTCGATCACGCAACCACTCGGCTATTGTGACTGATTAAATATTTTTTTAATATGATTAATATTATTTAGAAAATACAGACACGGATAGGATAACGTCACACACATTCTTCTGATCCCAAAGTAAGAAGCTTAAGCACTTGTGTTATGGAATCAGAAACAACGAAGATACCACAAACACTCAGACCCGAGTGGACGTCCGTAGACGAGTGGCGTACTCATTGATTCCCATGGTATCGCTAGCTCGGAGTTCCCAGGCTGAATTCCCGGACGGATCAACGTGGAAAGCCACGTTTTCTACTTTTGTCACGGGTCAGGATGTTTATGCCACCTTCACTGTTTACGATTTCATAACGCAATTAAAACTACTTACTTCGGCACCGAAGCAATTTGTGTTGTTGCTATCTATGTATTTTTATATACATTTAAATTGTAAAACCTATACAAAGAAAGCGAATTACTTAAATCAATACATAGACAAAACATCTAACATTGTATTTATGTTAAGTACGTCTATTCTGTTAGCATTAACATAAAAAACAGTTCTCCACATTGAGAGTGGATCTAGACGAAAGGCATGTGCTCCACACTCGAACGGACAGACACAGCTACATGTAGTGCACCTGCCCGCCCCACCCCCCCACCCCTCCCTCCGCAGTTACTTGACTTCATTTGCAGTCGACTCTAAGTTAAAATCAATTATGCCCGCGATTGTTTCGTTAGTTGAAGCAAATGTTTTTTGTCCCTGTCCCCGTCCCCCCTCTATCGGGCGGCCTCCCGCTCCCTCCCACTTTGTATTCAGGACGGACGGCTGTCTCCCGCTATGTTTGGATTTCTTTTGATGAACTCAGAACTCGGAAGACTTGAGATTGTGTGTGCATTTTGTTCATCTGAATCGTTTTTTTTAGTTTCCTTACGAAATTGCACCGTGCAGCGCTTCGTGATCGTTGTATTAAATCGAATAAGTAAACGAAATTTGTAGCCAAGATCTATTATGTTGGCTAGCAATTCGTTTACTTATTCTAAATGACGTCGAAGTTGATTTATAAGTCGTAATGAACAGCCGACTTTGTAATTATGACTGAATTTGCCTTACAGCTTAAGATACACAAAAGCAAATCAAAAGTACATGAAGGCGTATTTAGATATGATGTCTGTTACTTTATTTGATTATTAATAGATAGACATATAATATACAGATATAATATAGATGAAGAGAAAACTAAATAGGGATTAGTATAGCTCAGACACCTCTACCGACAGCATTTTGTAAAGAAGTTACTTGATGAGATGTTTAAGGCAAAATAACTACAGTTATCAATATTGACAACAATTAAAATAAAAATTATTAGAATTTAATAAAAACGTCCAACAAAAGTAAATCTGGTAACTTTCCTTTTAAGTATTACCTTCACCATGTACAATAATAGAAAAAACATACACGACCCTAGTTACCTACAATGCTTTCATATAAAACATTCCAGCTGAGTTTAAAAATACATCTACAAATACTACACAAACAGAAAACAAAAAAAAAACAAACAATTAGCTTCAATTATATCGCGATTACAAATCTTCAGGTCTCCTAGGTATTCAAAAAAGAAAGTAAATGCAACTTTAACTCTTATTATCAAGGAACAAGAGTCACGTATCGAAAGTGCATTACAAATTTACATTTGTTTTATTTTTCCTTTTTTAACGCAAAAGAAAAACGCTTGCGACTCTTAATACAAGGACTATAAGACCTATGTTCGGTGATACCTGAGCGCAAATGTAAAGCTCGCGTAATTTTTTCCTTTATAAGGCCAGGCCCACACAATTGTTGCTCGCCAGTGTCCAATATCTCTGTACATTCATTATGCAAACGATTCTCCCGAGTTCATTTGCTTCTTTTTTTTTCTTTCTCTGTCCGTTTTAATTTGAAACGGCCGTATACTCTATGATCGTGTATAGAAAATTAAAAGAAAAGTACGTTATCGCTTTGTTTCTGTTTGTAAACGTATTGAAAAATTTAGAGATGAGCTAAACTGCAATTGTTACCTACATACGAGCAATAAGTATCAATAGCTCAACATTGGCGTCTCTCTTAAAGAAGATTTGAGGCAATAGCCAAGCTTGGCAAGCTCTTTGGCACTCCTGTCAGATATGTCGCATCTGAGACGCTGTTGCCCATCAACAATGTAACTTTTTTAAGATTATCCCGTCATCTATCGGACCCATACAGCATATAAATTAGAGCCAGGTTTTCTATAGAAAAAAATAGAATTTAAATCGAAAAAAAAAATATTTTTGCGCGACAAGTGGCCTGTCTCCCAGCAACATTTTGCAGGTTATCACTCCATCTTGTGGGGGGTCGACCACACTGCGTTTGCCTAAACGAGGTTGCCTCTCGAGAACCTTCTGTTGAATTATATTTTCAATAAATTTTGCTAAGTTACATCCAAATAAACAAATGCACTGGTAATTAATGTATGTCACGTTCGCTTCTAATGTCGCCGAGGAATAATTCCAATCCAGCCACGTTCGATATTAAAAATAAAGTCAATAGTGCTGTGCCCGGTTCATTAGAGCTTTAACGATAACCGGCCTCAGCTCGGTCGTCACGTACCATCGACATTAGTGCAGCGCGGTCAGCTCTAATTAAAAATCGTAAATACTGCATCGGTTTACCGCGTTGTAGACAACACTAGTTGGTTGTAAAAATGAAGAGGCGTCCTCCGAAATCACTTAATTCTATTATTGATATATTTGCTACTCACTATTTTGCTGTGGTGTCATATTGTGATTGCTTACCTGCAACAAATATTATAAAATTAAATAGCAAAATCTTTAATATTTAAACTTATACAGCTAACATAGTGACCGTGCTCATGTATTGAGCGAATGAATTGAAATAAAGAAAGAAAATATGTTTATAACGACCTCCGTGGACGAATACACGGCAGTTTTCAAGATGTCGCCAGCTCTAAGTCCAGGTTCGCCGGAAATCGAACCCAGGCCGGGTTTCCCAACTTCGTTGTTTCTGATCCTTTTATAGAAATGCTTACTTTGCAATCAGAGCTAAGTATGTGACGTTATCCGTATCTATGTATGTATTTATTTTATCTTTATTGGTATTGAAATTAAAATTACAAATACATATTAATATATTCACACCATGAGACCTATGTCTACCCCTATACAGGGGTCCTTCCACCGAAGATATTTTTCGGGACAACGTAACAGGTGGTGAGACATCACCGTCTTTATCTCCAAGCCAACGATATAATTCGTTTTTGAAAAACCCATTGGTAAGAGCCTGCCACCTGGGGTTAGATCTCTTGACTTGAATTCCGATCACCCAACCACTCGGCTATCGGTACTTTCATCTATCGTAACAACACAAATACAAGGTGATAAACAGAAGTAACAAAATCGATTAGATCTCAAAACAATCCGTTGATTAGACACTGGGTTGATTTACTACGCGGCCCAGGGCGTTTGGCAATTATGAAAGGCCATAAAACGGCGACATTAGGAGCTCTCCCATACACAAGTGTACCAAAGGGACGTTCCCTAATCCATTTACGATGTAAAGAGGTATAAATCAAACTTAATACGAGCTACACGTGTTGATAAAGCCACACTCACACCGGCGCACTCACACCCACACGCACATGTCTTCAATTACAGCGGCGTGGATACGGTCTCAGGAGCACACATGCTCCTTGTCTAACCGCTAAAAGGGATTAAAATGACACATCTCTCGAAGATTCTCGAATGTTTTTGGATCATATTTTTTATATTTTATTCTGCACGTTATATCCCGTACCGGGGTAGACAAATGTCTAGACAATGTAGACATGTTTCAGCCTGTCGGCGTCTTTGTGGCCTAACCAACGAGGTAAATGTTATATAAGTTTTTTTCAAAAAAACATATTGGTACGAGCCTACCACCTGAGGATCGAAATCTGATCTCTTGACTCGAATTTCGATAATCCAACCACACGGCTATTGTAATCGAAAATCTATATGATCTAATATTAAATATAACATTATGAGAAATGCGTGAGAATAAAAATAAGGGGTATAAATCACAATATACGAGTATATTAATATTTTTTAATTAAACAATACTTTATTTACAGAAAATAATTATCTTAGTATTTACGATACTTATTAACTAAAAACTATTATAATCGTAGAGCCCTACTCCTCGTGGCATGGTACCAAGAACTATTTATTTAGTAACAATAGATATGTATTTATAATAGCCATGTCGTGTCGTAGTAAGAATTAAACTCTTCCTTTAATCCCGTGGGTAGGACGACAACAACAATAGTGGTGGGATAACCATCTCGGAAAATACCAAAACCAAAACTAAACAGACCGGTGACGGACAGCAGCGTTCAAGGTGCAAAGTGTGTGATACCGCGATCGCCAATCCGCTTGCCGTGCGTAGCGATTATGATAAAACCTCCTTCACTTAACTGTCTAGACTAGGCCTCTGTCTACCCCTGTATTGGGAATTGCGTGAAGATATTTATTTATTATTTTATTATTTAATGTCTAATAAATCTGTCTAATCATTGACTCCGACTCAATGACTCCGACGCCTATACGTCGACAAGCTTGCCACCAGTCACGTTGCCTCAAGTAAGCCTTACGGCTTACTAAGTGTATGATTGTTAGAAAAGACTTGATAGTCTACACCATTGACTTTCCAGTAGTGGAAGAATGGAGGTACAAAACCTACATAAATATGGATGAACATATTAACGTCTAAAACAAAATACTTTATATCTAATAATGAATAGCATTTCCCATTTTAATATTATCTTTATTGGTATTTTAAATCAACCCCTAAATAATAAAGGTAGGGTGAAAGATTTTCAAGTTGCGAAACGAAACAATACGTAAGCACAAAGCGCAGATGAAGCGCGAATGTGTGCAAGGTGGCATGAAAATGGAATTAAGGGGAGGGGAATGCAAAGGAATCAACCCGGAGTGCGCGGGGCCCAAAGTGTCCCAGACCGGACACTTTGAACGAATTATGACGGTCATTATTAGAACGTGGACAGAATTAAATTGCCTCCACCCTCTCCCCACCAGCGACCCCCTTCCGGCTAAGTATGCCCGCATAATGATACCTGTCGGATACCCGCTACACTTAACTGGGAGTAAGCGAATCTCTATCGTTGGGCCGTATGGGTTAACAGATGTGTTTTTTTTTATTCTTAAAGGTATTGGTTTCATTAGATAAGTCACGATAGCTGTGTTCGATTTCCAGATGGCAGGCTCGTACCACTGGTTTTTTTCAAAAACTTATGTATGAATTATATCATTGGCTTGGATCTTAAGACGGCGACGGGCTCACAACCCGTCACGTTGTCCCAAAAGTATCTTCGGTGGAAGGTGTTTCGAAACGACCTAATTGTCTAGACCTCTGTCTACTCCTGTGTGGGGAAAGGTTTCATTAGAATATTGATAACGATGAGGATCACTCACTTCCCACGTTTCCTACCAAAGAAGAAGCAACAAAGACAAATTACAAGAAACCTCGTTAATACATTGTTAAAATCCCTTGCATATATCCATGCATCTACCTAAGGAGAATTTTGGGCAAGTGGATTGGCGATCGCAGCATTAAATACCGACGCTGAATAATCGACGCTGTTGTCCATCAACGCTCTGCTGAATTTTGTTCTGATATTTTTGTAAACGAATATCCAGCCATCTGTTAACAGTCCATTACATTTTCAAGGATATGCCATTAGTCGCCTCTTACGAGACCCAAGAGACTTCCAGAGCATGGCATTAGTCTAACGCCGATAACAGGCGGTTAAAGTTAAATAAATTTAGAGAATTTTTACATTAACAAAAGCTATTTTTAACACAGTACTATAAAATACCATATTTAATCAATTAGTTATTCTAACTCTATCTATTAATTAAATTCAAACACAAACACGATAGCCGAGCGGTTGGATGATTGGAATTCGAGTCAAAATATCCGAGGTCTATCCTCAGGTGGTAGGCTGGTATCAATTGTTTTTTCTAGACCTAGGTGGAATTCTCGGTGGAATTGTCGAAACCTCCGTCTACCTCAGTATTTGAGTCACTATTCAGGTGTAAAGATATTAATTTATTTATTTAAAAGGCAATCAAGAAGCAAAGTAAGTGTAAATACACTTGGAAAACATTTACGTCTGTTTCATTAAGGATTAAGGGCATCAGATACAACTGCGCACTTAAAACTAGATCCGATAAAGCGCTAGATCAATGTATATTTACGAAAACAAAACCAACATTAGTAGTAGATTAGAGTCGGGTAGCCGTCGCCACGCAGATAGTGGCTGTATCAATAACGATAGAACTACAATCAGTAAATTTGCAATAATCTACGCAAACGCGGCGCGCGATAAAGGATGTGTGTGGCTGTAGTCGTGTCACAAACAGAAGCGGTACAGATAGAAATCAGTAGAGTGTAAATTATATATTTTTTTTTAACTTTCACGCATATTTCCCAGAATCGGGGCTAGGGCATAGGGCCCAGAATATAGGGCTAGACAATAAACGCTCTTGGACTCACCTTCCTTCGGGTCTTATTTGTGACAATACGACAGGTCGTAAGCCTATCGCCGATTTGTATGTTTTTGATAAATCATTTATGACTAGTAAGACAATCGAAATATATTACGTTTTTTGAAGTATGTACTTCATTAATAATAGAAAAATAGACTGTAATGAAACGAAACAGCGACACTAACAAAACATATACATATGTACATCCAAATTTATTGTTCTTTACTTACTTTCGTCTGCGCCTGATTTTTTTTTTTTAATTTTGATAATTATTTTTCATTTTTTAAGTTTCATTAGCAAAATTGGTTAAAACAATTGGTAATGTATGAACTAAACCAAACATTACAGCGACAAGCGCCTTGCACGCTACCGCCTTTGAATAACACCGGAATGAATAATACAATATTGACATAGGCGGCATATAAAGCGGACATTTTAAGACGGCACTGCGGCCATCCCGCGTGTCGGCTTTATCACTGAGATATGGCAAATATTAGGTGCGATTGTTGGCTTAAACAAAGGCTGGATTAAGGTGCTGGTGGGATTGCTATTTGCTTTTTTATTGGGTCGTTTGATGTCGGTAGTTACGACGGCGAATTGTATAAACACGCTTAACAGATAAGATCCCATCGCGATGTAAAGAAGTAAATAGGGAATTTACATCTTCACGCAATTCCCAAAACAGAGGTAGACAGAGGTCTAGTCTAGATAATTAAGTCCCTTCGACCCAACTTCCGCCGAAGATATTTTCGGGACAATGTGACAGGTGGTGGGCCCGTCGCCGTCTTTATGTCCAAGCCATCGTTATACTTCGTACAAAAGTTTTTTGAAAAACCCATTGGTACGAGTCTGCCACCTGGGGATCGAACTCGGGTCTCTTGACTCGAAATTCCTACCACCCAACCACTCGGCTATCGTGACTTTAGGGAATTTACAATTTGCAAATTTCTGTTGAACTATGGGGGAAGCCTGTGTTGAGTAGTGGACTTTTGCTAAGCTGTAAAGAGAAGGCAAAAACATAATTTTATACTGGGACCAGTAAATTTGAGATACGAAGTAGCTCTTAGACTGCAGTTGTAAACCCAGCCTACAAAAATAACATTTGACATCTTGTTTATCGTCTTAAACATCTTTTTATAAAACGTAAAACATTTTGAAAATAGTAATTATAAATAATAGACCTCTGACTTTTGCTAGTTCTTGTCTGAAAATGTTTTGTTTTAAAACAACGGTTTAATTTTCATCCTTTAAAAGTGCTTTCAAATCCAAACTGAAGAAAAATGTTTTGGCTATGACATTTAAATATATCTTCACGCCATTCCGGATACTAGGGCAGACAGATGTTTAGGCAATTTAGTCCTTTCGATCCACCGGACTCATTTTTTAGAACAACGTGACAGATGGTGAGCCTATAGCCGTCTTCATATCCAAGCCAACGATATAAATCGTACTTAATTTAAAAAAAAAAAAACTATTGGTACGAGCCTGCCACGTGTCAATCGTCTCTTGACACGAATTCCAATCACCCAACTTCTCCGGCTATCTTGGTTTCCTCTCTCTAATATGAGGGATATTAGAGTGAAGAAGCGTAGCAGGAGTATTGAAGAAGCTTTTATTTAATTTAGTTATTTATTGATTCTTAAATATTTTAAGGTATGGCTAGAATGGATGTTTACTATTGCGTTTGGGTAGAAAAGGCCAGGTCAAGAGTACCCTGAATCGAAGAGAATGTATGAAGGGAATAATGAAAGTGGACGAAGCGAAACAAGTACGTAAGGATCGTAGCAAGTGGAAAGAAGTGGTCTCTGCCTACCCATACCCCTACGGGATAGAGGCGTGATTATATGTATGTATGTATGTATGCATGTATGTATGTATGTTTGGGTAGAAAACGAAGATTGACTTTTAGTTAAATGCAATACTGTGTAAGGAGGCGGTAAAAACCAAACATGTGTACAAAATTATGGAGAATAACTTTTTCAGAGTACTCAGATTTCAATAATTCTAATAATACTAAAAAGGACCGTCTTTCTTTTTCAGTTCCTTTCTTTGTCAGTTTAATTTTTTGATAAATGTCAATGGCAAGTGTTTATTTTAATTCACATACTTTTACTACATCAATATATGTATGTGGTTCGACTAACTTAATTAATAACTTTAACTTTACTTAGCTGATTACGTATTAACTTCGATATAACATTTTATATATTGTAGCTTTGTTAAGGCGACCATAAAGTTTCATCACCTTAAAGTATAAAAGTGAGAAAACTACATACGTCAGTTCACCTCTTACATCTTTCTGCAAAGATTCACAATATAAAAATATAGATAAATTAATATTGCAATAACGTAAAAATAAAGCAGAGTATTATGTTTTAAAACAACAAGTTAACCCCCATACTATGGCTCTTACAGCTCAGGAACAACCCGTAAAACAAATGGTAATCCTAAACATTAGAGTCCAACATCGGCAACACTCATACGAACACATCTAAAACCCATCCGACAATAACCATTAACCGAGTCTATTAACATACAAAACAAAATGTAACATATTTAGGGTTGGCACACGAAAATTTGCGGCTATATATCGATGTAAGGCAAACATAGGGACGCTCTCAGCGCTTTATCGACACGAAACAAACACGGCGCAACAAAAACGTGAAATCAGCTAAGAAACATTGCTAAAACAAAGGTTTCGCGCTAAATACCCGGGTGGCGGTAGCGGGAGGGGGAGCTATTACAATATTTGCTGGAATCTCGTTATTTTTAAGTATCTCCTAACGCCGGCTCTCAAACTTTCGCTGATTCGCAAGTCGTAAACAAATTTTCGTGCGCTCGCTTTGCTTAAATATGGTTTATTTTTATTTTTTTTTTATAAATATAGTTAAATGTTAATATATAACAAGTGGGTATAAAATTTATACACTGACACAGGTTTATCTTCACGCTATTCACAACACTGGGACTACCCCAGAGATTGTGACAACACATTCCTTTCGACGAATTTCACTTATTGTCGACAACTCTCCCGTATAGCTGGTGAGGCAGCCGTCGTGTTAAGTGTTGAAGCAAACAATACAAATCGTACACATGTGTTGAAAAAACTTAACTCGTAATAACATAGCATCGAAGTTGCGTCTCCTAATTTGAATTCCGATAGACAAGCTGGGTACCACTTGATTATATTCCGTAATTTTTGACAGGTTTATATTATATAAAAGAAATTTCTAGAATATATTCCGGTTTTTTTTTTTATAACCATGGAGGAAATGTTTTATGCATGAACGTCCCTTGGCCGGGAGGCCACCGAAACGAACAGTGTCGGGCTCGAATCTCAGAAGGAGAAGCATACCGACTAAAACCATCCACGGGATGCTGTTGGCCCGGAGGCCTTTACAGCTTCATCTAAGGAGACTTGCGAGGAGAGGCTCGCAAGTTAGAGTTGAAGACAATAATGGCTGCTGCTGCGAAGCGCTGCGTCCCCTAGAACGAAAGAGATGACTTCCGACATGGGGGAGGGGCCATGCGATCCGAGGGCCCCAGTTGGTTTGGAGGAAAATCTCCTCTCGGATCGCCTTGTGTTAACCTTTTAGTGACGACTACGTTCACGAGAAAGTCTCGTGCTAGTCGTGAAATTTCGACGATGGCGAGGTTGTGTAAGCCGCAGAACGCGGCTTGTGTCTGTGTGTGTGCGAAAGTACGTAGGGGGCGGGGCCTCATACGCATTGTTGACACGGGTGATTGCGTCATCATCGTCTATGATGACGCATTTCGGGCGCCTCAATTGAGATGGAGTATCGCGCGCGGGTGTGTAATTCCCTAACGCTGCCACTAGCGGATTTGTATGTAAGTTGGTCCTATCGAAGTAGTCGATGGAGAACTTTTTAAATAGCGCTGCCATGGTAGGCAGTTTGAGATCGCGATGCAGATCTACATTCCGCATATATGCGGGAGCGCCGGTTGCACGGCGCATAAATCGGTTTTGAATCACTTGGAGTGAGTTCAAATGTACTTTGGGGACGTGCGCGAATACTATACTGGCGTATGACATGACGGGTCGTACGCAAGTTGTGTATAAGCGTATTTTGAGTTTTAGCAGCATTTTGCTGCGGCTATTTGTAAGGTTAAAGAGGCGGCCGGATATGAAGGCCGCTCTATCCCTGACAATTTTAATACGTTTCTTGAAGTTCAGTCTACGGTCTAAGGTGACTCCAAGATATTTTACTTCTGACACCCAGGGAATGGGTTTGTCGAAGAGGGTTATTTTACTGAATCTGTTAGGGCGATTCGAGTTTTTGTGATTCCTACTGAACAAGACCGCGTTGCTCTTTTCAGGATTTATGTCGATCCTCCATTTCCTAAACCTCTCGCTTAAGGCGGTGGCCGCGGCTTGGAGGCGAATGTAGATTCTCGATGCGTTAAGATCCGCAGAGTATAGAGTGGTATATATTCCGGTAATTGGATACTAAAGATAACCAAAATGTTTTTTTTCTCCCATATTTATAGATGTATAAACTAGTTTACACGCGGTAAAAGTAAAACAAGATGGAAATTCATTAAATTCCTAGTGGAGAAAAAAAGGCATTCCTTATCTACTTTCAATTTCGTTATCTTTTTCTTTCATTATGATTCAATTCATTTTGTCTCTTTTTAGTGCGTTATTAAAATTATGACAATAAAACTACAATCAGGTCAACTAGTATATTACAAACGACAGAAAATTATTTAAAATTATAAAAAAAAAAACATAATCCATAAACTTTTAACATATTTGCCTTTCCATATACAAAACAAAATGTTCATTAAGTTTGAGCATCACTGTACGCCGACTGCGCAGCGTCATAGAGCAGCGACGTACTGTTGTAAATTATAATGTTTTATGGTTTAATACTGCAGATAAGGCGCGCGAGGGGTAAGGAGCCTATTATTAACCGTGTTAACCGGGTCCGCAGGGTGGGAAGACGACGGTGGAAGTCGCGAGATCCGACACGCGAGCGACTAGAAAATGCGATTGCGAGTTTTTAGTTGTTCCATCTGACTTTGTGTTTAAAAGCTTCAGTAATCGACGAATCGATTTTAGTAAAATTTTAGGTTTTTTTTCAGAGAGTTTTTTTTAGTAGAGAAGGGTTTAAGTGAGTTTGTGTGTTTGAAGAAAAGTTTCTCTGTGGTCTCTAGAATCGATTCTAATAAAATTTTTGAATTTTTTTATTCATAAATATTTAAAGTCCATAAAAAGTAGAGAAGGGTGTAACTAAGTTTGCGTGTTTGATTATGTATTGAAATCATATTTCCTTTGCTGCCATCTTTCACTAATCTAAAGCTTAATATGATAATTAAATACAGTATAGAAAGTATATTATAAAAATATCAATTTCAAAAGTCACGATAGCCGAGTGGGTGGGGGGTCAGAATTTCGAGTCAAGAGACCCGATTTCGATCCCCAGGTGGCAGGCTCGTACCAATGGGTTTTACAAAAAACTTATGTACGAATTATATCGTTGGCTTAGACATGAAGACGGCGACGGGCTCACCGCCTGTCACATTATCCCTAAAATATCTTCGGTGCAAGGTGGGTCGAAGGGACTTAATTGTATAGACTAGACCTCTGTCTACCCCTGTATTGGGATAAGGTGAGAAGATATTTTTTTACAAATGTGTTTCTAATATAACACTAGTCACTGAAACTTTTCTAACATTTATTCTTTTGAATATAATGGCCCTCCCAGACGCCCGTCTGCGCCCGTCCTAGGAGTATGATTTTTAACGAGCCATAGCCAAGTATGTAATTGTGTCTGAACTCGCTTCGTAATGATTATTTATGCAGCGGGGCGGGGAGGGGACGAAAATTATTTTTTATTGTTTCTATCTACGCTTGTTGAGAAATTGAGGGAAGCTATAGCATCGCAATGCACTTGTGATGACAAAAGTAATTATAAAACGGGAATAAGTGATTCTTATCATCATCTCATAGTGTGCATATATCTTCACGCCTTTCCCAATACAAGGGAAGACTAAAGAAGACCAGAAAAATAAGTCCTTTCGATTCATATTCCACCGAAGCTTATTTGGGACAATGTGACAGGTTTGAGCTTGTCGTCATCTTTGTGTTGTCTCGGTATCTTTATGTTTTTAATAAACCCGTTAGTACGAGCCTGCCACCAGGGGATCGGACTCGGGTCTCTCGACTCTGATACCGATCACCCAACCACTATACATTACGATATCCGAGTTAAGTTTTTATGACGTTTTGTGACATTTTTTGTGCAGAGTAATGTATTCAAGTCTTTCTATACTTAAATTTATACTAATTAAATTAAAATTATTTTTGTGTGATTCCGTGGATGCCGTAAGAGTCGACTGATGTAAATGCAAAAGACTACCTACAAATGGCGGGATAACCATCACAAAAAATATCTGACTATATTTCAGCGGATCGCTGACCAGCAGCATCTAAGATCCAAGGAGTCTGGTGCAGATATCGTCAATCCGCTTACCAAGCGTGATGATTATAGCAAACCCAAGAGAGGCCAATGTCCTGCAGTGGACTTTAAAAGGCCGTCATGATAATAAAAAAACTGTAAGAACGGTATAAGCAAATCCTCCTTAACATGTAGCCTAGGAATGTCTCGGTAGCATAGTGGTCAGAATGTTAGCTTTAGATGCCAATGGCACAGGTTCGATTCCCGGGTCAGAACCACTAAAAATGTAAAGGCTGAATTTACCACGAATACATCGTGATGTAATTTGCATCTCTGTGAAATTTAATGATTTAAAAAAAATAATCTAATATCAATTTTATGTATAAAGACGACGACGGGCTCACCACTCGGTGGAAGGTGGGTCGCAGGGACTTAATTGTCTAGACTAGACCTCTGTCCACACCTGTATTGGGATTTGCGTGAGGATGTGAATATATTTATTTATAATTATAATAATTTCATGTATAAGATGTTTCCCTGCACTAATTGGTACCTGCTACTTTACACCTTTATACGATCTTCTACTTTACCTCAGTGTTACTAATTTTATATACTCCACTTTTACTTTAATAGCTTCTGTAATGTCCTTTGAATACACTGCAAACGTACACGTAAATATTGTCACCTTAACACAGCGACAGTTAAAAATTAAAAGTATCACATTTCGCCGCGCGCATTTCGCAAAATCCGCGGGCCGGCGTCCAGGGCGGATATAATGAAATCGTAAATCCGCAGCCGCTAGGCCGGTATAATAGTGATAAATAAATTTGGCCCGCGGTTTGGCGCCGGCGGATTGTTGGCCGACATTTTTGCGGGTGTCGCTTCAATCACACGGTTTACAACTTCACTGCGGGCCCCGAATGTATCGTGGTGGTTGTACATATCGGAATGTACGAGCTTTTTGGCTACGCGCACTTCTTTAATGCTGCTAGTTATTTCGCCGTAATGAAATTTGTGAACGGAAATTATTGGCAAGAGTACAAAATTCGAATTAAAAATTGTTTTGATTACCGCCGAGAACGAGTGGCAGTGGCACATCGACTGTGTCGACAGCTTTGAGGTCCAGGGTTCGATTACCGGACGGGTCGATGTAGAAAACACTTGTTCTACATTTTATCGGGTCGGGGTGTTTGTGGTAATTTCGTTGTTTCCGATTCCGTAACTCAAGTACTATAGCTACTTACTTTGGGATCAGAGTAATGTATGTAAATTTTATTACCACTTCCATGTCATCTTCTATTTCATTATACAAATATTTTCATTCAAACCGTCAATTGTTTGCCATCCATTCTAGAAATACTAAATATATAATATTATAGAAGAACTAGAGTGCCTTCATACTATAAGGATTTCACCCATGCCTTGAAGAAATTGGTATTTAGCTCGCCTTAATACATCATGGAGTCGCCAGCGAAATATTTCATTAAATGTATTATGATAGTAATTTTGATTCAACTAGTTTTTGTTTTATCTAAAGCCGCAGCGCCCGCCAGTTTAAGTCAATGTCAGGAATCTTCACGTAAATACTAACAATAATTCATTTCAGGGAATGTAAAAACTTATGTACGAATTTCATCGTTGGCTTGGACATAAAGGCGGCGACGGGCTCACCACCTGTCACGTTGTCCTGAAAATATCTTCGGTGGAAGGTGGGTCAAAGGGACTTAATTGTCTAGACTTGACCTCTGTCTACCCCTGTATTGGGAATTGCGTGAAGGGAATGAACGATGTTAAACGGAAGGTGTACACATTTATACAGATATTAGATAATTGTAGTGGAATTAAATTTAACAGTTTGTTAATATGTATGTTGTATGATTTGCGTTTAGTCTATTAATAGGGTGGAGATGGATTACACTTTTGTCTAGGAATCGTCTAGATTACCACATCATATCGATGAATAAATGATTTGTTTTTTTTTTTTTAATTTAATTTAGTTTAATTTTAATATTGTTTTAATTATTTTTCTTTCTTTTATATAAAATAAAAACATCTTCACGCAATTGCCAATACAGGGCTAGAAAGAGGTCTAGTCTAGACAATTAAGTCCCTTTGACCCACCTTACACCGAAGATATTTTCGGAACCACATGACAGGTGTCTTTTATAGTTACGTTTGCTTATGCGTCTATTTTTTAACAAATAAAACTTTTCACTCATCGTCCATTCATTCATATGACATACCATGTAGCGCACATGTATTAATTTGTCACTTATCACCTGTCACTGTATCCGCACATCATTTTAGCACATGGCTGCTCGCCACGTCAATCTCACACGGTACACCCGCGAACCGGAATTTAATTCTATATGGTTTTATTTCGCACTGTGTGTACTTTTTGGCCCGTTGTGCACTTGATAGAGTGCCCGCTAATGGGATTTATTCGGGTTTTAAAACTCGAAATTGATTTCCTCTGTGCTGTGAAATATTTTTGACGTGCGTGATCTGTGCCCGGCTTCCTATCGGCGTTTGTAACGGATTTGAGGTCGGGCTCCATTTTGTAACAAATTTATTATGTGTCGAAATTTATAAAGTTAGTAACGTCAACTAAAGATTAATTTTACTGGTCTACGATGTAAATAAAAGTTTTTTATTATTATATCTGTACAAATAATCTATGGCAATCCTTATACACTTCTTTTCTTTACAAATTCTTAATTATCTTCGAACAAGTCTATGTATCCGGTTATTCTTGACGCTGTCGTCTTCGAGCAATTTTCTCATATGGTCTTCGAAAGTTAGTCTCAGCATATCTTAATCCCATTCAATGTGAACTTTCGCTCTGTATATTTTTTACCATTAGCTCTAGATTCATTCGCTCAACATGCCACAAATCATCGAAGTACGCCCATATAAATTTTAGTGACGAGATCATCTTTCGAAACCTAACATATTATGAATCCTTTCTTACCGTTTCGATAATCGGGCAAGGTAATGCCGCACAATTTACGAAGGAATCGCGTTTATACTGCATTTTGCTTTATTTTGTGCTTTACAACTATAATTACAACGTGATAGTAAATAAATAATAAATATCTTCACGCAATTCCCAATACAGGGGTAGACAGAGGTCGAGTCTAGACAATTAAGTCCCTTCGACCCACCTTTCACCGAAGATATTTTCGGGACAACGTGACAGGTGGTGAGCCCGTCGCCCCCTTTATGTCCAAGCCAACGATATTCGTACATAAGTTTTTGAAAAATCCATTGGTACGAGCCTACCAACTGGGGATCGAACTCGGGTCTATTGACTCGAAATTCCGACCACCCAACCACTCGGCTATCGTGATAGTGAAGTGTGTTAAAGAAAGGGACACCTGCATATTCGGCAGCCACATCGACTACACTTACACCTGGAGGAGCGCTCCTGAAAAAACTACGGAATAAGTGCTGTGGAGTGACAAAGGTATTTATATAACTATCACCCTTTCCCTTTCGCAGTATCGTTTTAAATTCCAGGATCGAAGGACTTTACAAGCTTCCCTAAATTCATAGATTGTCAACCAATATTATTTTTAATTATCTCCAGATTCATATTATAAATCTTCACGTCATTCGCAATGGAAGGACTTAATTGTCTAGACCTCAGTCTACTCCTGGTAGACTGAGGTCTAGACAATTAAGTCCTTTCGACCCACCTTCCACCGAAGATATTTTGGGACTACGTGATAAGTGGTGAGCCCGTCGCCATCTTTATGTCCAAGCCTACAATATAATTCGTACATAAGTGTTTGATAAAATCCATTGGTCGAACTTGGGTCTTTTGACTCGAATTCCGATCACCTAACCACTCGTCAATCGTGATCTCTTTCTAAATGTGATTTATGATTCATATTATTATTTCAGCTCAAAATTATCATATTTTTGAGATTCGCACGAAGAGAAAAGAGTCGAAATATTTTTCCAAAATACCTAAAACATTTACTAGTTTAAGATGTTTCTACTAATTAATGGAGTTGTTTTGGCGTTCATTTCAAAGACAAATTTAAATGGATAGTGATCTTTTATTATCTTTAAATTTATTAACATAATTAAAGAAAAATTTGCATGCAATGATATAGAATTTTACGACAATGGCCTTTTTCGAAGAATTTTATGAGAATACCGAAGATTATAAAGGAAATAAATGTCTTTGACCTACTAATTTTCTCCGAATATGCATAAAGCATCAACAAAGTTACGTCTCTTTAGAAACTATCGGAATTTTGATCGGTCGTATCTTATCAGGGGGTAAATATTCATTCGAGGCTTTCCTAAGCAGAGGTTTTTTTAAAATCTCATGAATATTTAATAATTAAGAAATTCTAGAAATGTGGGGGACATGTTGTTTTATTGACAATAAAACAAGCTGCTGTAATGTCTTATTTGTACTGTCGTATTTACATTTATTAGTTTCCAATAGTTGACTAAAGAATAACGGTTTAGGTAAAAATATTTAAGTTTTTCTATTTTTTATTTGCACTTTAAAGGCTCTTATACATATGTGAGTTCCAGACTATTACCCATTTCTGTCGCCAAAAAGCAGTGCAGCAAATATCGTGTTCCGGTTTTAAAAGGGATAAACGCAATTTCCAATACAGGGGTAGACAGAGGTCTAGTCTAGACAATTAAGTCCCTTCGACCCACCTTCCACCGAAAATATTTTCGGAACAACGTGACAGGTGGTGAGCCCGACGCCGTCTTTATGTCCAAGCCGACGATGTACTCGTACATAAGTTTTTTAAAAACCGATTGGTACGAGCCTGCCACCTGGAGATCGAAATCCGGTCTCTTGACTCGAAATTCCAACCACCCAACCTCTCGGCTATCGTGTATTTTAAAAGGGATAAACAGGCGGTGAAATTAGGAACTAAGGATATAATTGTACGAAATGTACATCAGTCAACCGGGGTAACAAGTAATGTATAACCTTTTTTTGGTTAACGTTGGTTACAAGTATCCATGAACTGCAGGTGTTACTTATCTGGGCTGTAAGCTCCTTTTTCAACGTGCTTCTATAAAATAAAATATATGGTAGGCTAACCACCTGTTAGGTTGTTTCAAAAAAGCGTCGCTGATAGATGAGTCGGCAGGACATGTATACATAACAGTCTATACCTCTGTCTACCCCAATATTGGGAAAACGCGAGAAGACATACAACAAAAAAACAACAAGGGCAAAACAAAATGGCGAAATTAATACGGACTAAAGCCTAAAAAGCGCTCGAACAACAGCGCGGCAGATTTATAAACTCGAGCGACGCTAACACACTTTCACGTGTCATTGGAGCTCGCGTAAAAGCCTAAAAAGCCGAAAACAAAAAAAAAACATCCGATACAACAGGCGGGTACATGCATCTTTTTCACTTGGCTGACAAATGGCCACGGAACGCGGGATGAGCTCGAGAGCGGAATGGAAAAATCATTCACAAATTCTGACGCCGCTCGCTTGCCCCGACTCGGCCAGTTTTTAACTGGGCGCCATCAATAAAGGGATGGGGTGAAAAAAGCGGTGACGTCACGAGGTGCGCTTCCCCGTCAGCGGTGTGCGAATAAATCAAGCGGTACACTGGCTTGGAATCGGCTTCCACTAAATTGCGGACTTTATAGCCGGTTGATTTACACAGTCGAATATTTTACAAATTTGATAACTCGTGTACGACGTACGTGAATGAAGTTAGTGTATCACTCAACGAATTTATAGTGTAACGTTAAGTCAATCGACGTCCTCGAATGGACATATGTCATTAACAAATTTTATATCAATAAATATTTATTTATATCGGCCACTGACTGAAATGGCGCTACATTCTAAGGTGACCTTTCTCGATCACAAAATGGATGCGGTTTTTGATCTCGTTTCACTACCATACTAGGAGAAAGAGAAAATTATAACCTCAAGACAGAAAAAGATAGAAATTGGAATGGTCAACCTTCCTTCACCATCTGTCAAGTTTCTCAAAATTTACTCCACTAACTAATTACTTACTGTAACTACCCTTATAATGGGAAATGCGTGAAGGCAACATAATCAAAGGCTGAAATAAACGGCATTTAAAGATAATACATCTGAAAACGTGATAAAATTTATTATTTCATTTAGGTTTTTCACTTTACGAACTTTACGAAATTAGCCACTTCTTACGGTGTATGTCTTAGCCAATACAATAAAAAACAGTCAACAGTTATTTTATTCTTTATTAAGGCCTTCTGGAGAACAACTAAAACAAACCATAATATTTTTCGTAGTCGTAAGTAGAAGTCGCTTCCAGCCTTAGCTACCTCAATCGAGTTTGATGGACACGGGTACATCAGAACAGATCAACTGGTGTCCCGCGCCCTCTCCGATTCACTCATTCATTCATTCTTCCACTCACTCGATCCATTTCGAGTGATCACAGATCGCGGCGGCTGTTTTCTTTTTTTTTTTTTTTTCGAACCCGGAACTCGAACGGCGTTGTCTTTTTAAGCTATCGCACGCTGATTGAGATCACTTTTTCATCAATCTCAATAACTGACGTTTATTTCTGTATGACGCTTTAAGTTATAGGTTTTGTTGAATAAAAAAAATAGACTAAGAGTTTTTATGTTCATGCTTATTCCCAATACTGAGCTAGACAGAGGTCTAGACAATTAGTAATTTGAGCTACGTTTTACCGAAGCCTATTTTGGTACAACGAATTTATAGAATACGACTTTAAAATAATCAAATCTTGAGCTTTTGCGTTTCATACGGTTAGTAACCGGAGGCCTACACCTTTACTCCATTACTTTCCCTCTTCTTCTTTCTCTACCCCTTTTAGCCAGTCTGATTTTTAGATGCACTAACATCCGATTTGATATTACTCATTAGAGTATTAAGCAATGTATTATGAAATTATTAATGTATAGTTTTTTAAAGTTGTTATTGAAAAAAATTACTTCGCAACACTCCGCATGTAAACATAAAAAGGTATATGTTACCTGGTCCGAAGAGAAGAAGAGCACCACCCTCCCCAAAACAAGGCATTATCAAGCGAATCGCTTGATAATGCCTGATGATTATGATGATATTAGATAATGATTTTTCAATAACAACTTTACAAGGAATTTCCGCAAAGTAACGCCTGAGTCAATTAAGTATAGTTTTTTTTAAATAATATGTGGACTGCGTAGAAGACTTACGCACTTACGACGTACGCACCGGTTTTCTTGGCCAGCTCTAAGGTTCCGGTTTCAATTCCCCGGTCGGTTCAATGTAGCAAACACTTTTTTTTACATTTTCTCGGTTGTATGCGGTACCTTCGCTTTTTTGACTCACAAGTTCTATAGCTACTTACTTTGGGATCAGAGCAACGTATGTACCGTTGTCCATATCCAAAGATGTACTGATTTGTTGTTTAATTTACTATTTAAATAAATCTATAGTCGTCGACACAACCTTAAAATGTTTATTCAACCAAAAATCAGACGCGCCGAAAGAAATTTACATTTCAAATATATCAATAATTTGAGAATTTTTTAAGTCACGATAGCCGAATCAAAAGAGCCGGGTCGAGTCAAAAGACCCGAGTTCGATCCCCAAGTGGCAGGCTCGTACTAATAGGTTTTTCAAAAACTTTTGTACGAATTATATCGTTGGCTTGGACATAAAGACGGCAACGGGCTCACCACCTGTCACGTTGTCCCAAAAATATCTTCGGTGGAAGGTGGGTCAAAGGGACTTAATTGTTTAGACTAGACCTCAGCCTACTCCTGTATTGGGAATTGCGAGAAGATATGTTCTTTTTTGTAACAATAATTTAAAAAGCTAACGATGAAAAGTCTTTCAAACATAACGCACCTAACATACGGTTTGTGATTACGTCAAAATCGAAGCTGATCATAGAAAAGAGACTTCTTAACGGTCTGCGAAGGTTCCCCCTGCATTCCGGTCACGTCGGACCGAACTGATTGACGCGAGACGTCCGCGCCTTCTGCAGCGACCCCCACACCCCAACGCCTCCCCATTTCCCACCCTGCCAGCGGGCGCGCCTCCACAGTCTTGACCTGTGATCCGGGCAAGAAACATGTGAAAAATGTCATTAATGCACTCCCCTGGTTCGTATTGACTACCTCATAGAGTGCTCGCTGTTAATTCTAAACAGAACCTACCTACATAAAGCTTCAACGACATGGGAAATATCTACTTTTTACATTTCTATGTACAGATTATTTTACGCCATTTTGTTGTTTTTAAGGAAGCAATATTTATGACAAAAACTTTAACAGAATTCGAACCCATGTATCGAATATCCCTTTGGGTTCGGTTTTACTATGAAAATCCTACGTAATATCGCAAAGATATTGATTAATATATCATACGACAAAAATTACAAACTTTGAGGTCATTAAAATACAGATTAAATAATACTATTTAATAATTTATAAATTAAATAATTTATAAGTCACGATAGCCGAGTGGTTGGGTGATCGGAATTTCAAGTCGTGAGACCCGAGTTCGATCCCCAGGTGGCAGGCTCGTACCAATGGGTTTAATGGGTCATGGGTCATAAAGACGTCGACGGGCTCACATTTCTATTTCGTATAAGTTTTATAATTTTTAGTTTCCCGCAAAAACCATAAAAAAAATCAACTAGACAAAGAGTACGTAAACGAGCGCTAATAATTTAAATTTAATTTTAGATTGTTTGTTTTAGATTTTACTTTAGTATCAGCGTAATGAAGTTGGCTCTTATAAAACATCTTAATAAATGGTTCCTTTTTATAATCTGATAAAAATATTTTTCTAAATATTAACGTATTTTGAACCATATGAGAAATACCATAAACAAAAAATATCGTTCCATACGGTAGGATGGTTTCCGAGATACCAATGTTTAAATGTATAAAAAGTTAAAGTAACAAAGTTTATTTTATTTGTGTTTTCTTTTTTCTCTTTATTTAACAGACTTCGATTAACCAGTACTTTATTATACATTAAAATCACTCTTTTTATAAAAAAGTTACGATTTTTCATCAAACCAACACTGCTCCACAACAATGACATCTAATTGTCTAACATCCGTTAAGTTTTCAATCCAACATGGCGCACACGTTGCCCGTTACGACATCTATTTATTTCTAAACTGCATGCAATTCAAACTTGGCGAGCGTTCGACGTCCGGACACCAATTGCGCGTCCAAATTAACAAACTTTTCCACCGGACCACTGTCTCCTTGCACCGGAAAGTTTACACCGCACCCGGTTTTCATCCGCCATCTTTTTCGACACTTCCACATGACAGTTCTGTAAGCTCTCTTCAGTCGTTTGATGGACGTAACAATGTTTCGATGTTGTATTTAAAATTTAATTTTAGATTGTTTGTTTTAGATTTTACTTTAGTATCAGCGTAATGAAGTTGGCTCTTATAAAACATCTTAATAAATTGTTCCTTTTCATAATCTGATAAAAATATTTTTCTAAATATTAACGTATTTTGAACCATATGAGAAATACCATAAACAAAAAATATCGTTCCATACGGTAGGATGGTTTCCGAGATACCAATGTTTAAATGTATAAAAAGTTAAAGTAACAAAGTTTATTTTATTTGTGTTTTCTTGTTTCTCTTTATTTAACAGACTTCGATTAACCAGTACTTTATTATACATTAAAATCACTCTTTTTATAAAAAAGTTACGATTTTTCATCGAACCAACACTGCTCCACAACAATGACATTTAATTGTCTAACATCCGTTAAGTTTTCAATCCAACATGGCGCACACGTTGCCCGTTACGACATCTATTTATTTCTAAACTGCATGCAATTCAAACTTGGCGAGCGTTCGACGTCCGGACACCAATTGCGCGTCCAAATTAACAAACTTTTCCACCGGACCACTGTCTCCTTGCACCGGAAAGTTTACACCGCACCCGGTTTTCATCCGCCATCTTTTTCGACACTTCCACATGACAGTTCTGTAAGCTCTCTTCAGTCGTTTGATGGACGTAACAATGTTTCGATGTTGTATTTAAAATTTAATTTTTTCTTTTCTACGAGCAATTTGTACAAAAAAAAATCACGATAGCCGAGTGGTGAGGTGATCGGAACTCAAGACAAGATACACGAGTTCGATCAAGGTTTGTACCAATGGTTTTTTTTTTATAATTACGTACGATTTATATCGTTGCCTTGGACATAAAGACGGCGACGTGCTCAAAAAAAGTTGGTGGAAGTTGGTCGAATTGACTAAACCTCTGTCTAACCCAGTATCGGGAATGGCGTAAATATGTTTATTAATTAATTAATTTATTTAAAAGCAAATTCCTATACTGCGGACAAATTTATATTTACAAACAAAAAAGGACAATATAATGACGGCTTTCAAACCACTTTTCACCGAAGCTTATTTGGCCGCAGTCTTAGTCGCATAAACATATTCATTATTCAAATACACAAATCGAGTACAAAAAATCATATTTATCATACAAATGTTTGCCCAAGGTTATTGCCAATGGGGCTATTCGATGATCAATCATGATGTTTAGAAATTTGTAATGCCAGCCTATCATCTTCTTGGAGAGACTTAATCATCCATATTAAAAGTTCTTATCCGACGATATATCGACAATCTACCCCACAACATAGACACCACCGAAACAAAGTAAAGGGCGTTGGATATAAAGACGTCCAATGGAGGCGCAATAACGCAAAAACTCCAAACAATAGACATTAATAAGGCAGTAACACGGCTCGGCGCGCGTAACGTCCTGGCTCCTAGATGCGCTTATTAAAACATTTCACCAGAGCAATATCTGACGATGGTAAGCGACGTGCGCAATATGTGCCCGCAAACTCGGCCCGCATGTGACGACCTGTGGGAATCGCGGACCGAGAAAACTTCATTAACTCCAACTGGCCCCATACCACGGGCCCGGGGACACCCCGAGACAGACCCCACCGCCCCGGTGACGGACTCGACGGACGGGGGACGGCAGACGTCCGCTTATTACGCTACGAACGTGCTGCGAAATCGAAGAAATGCGGACGTAAACAGGGTCGCCCGATGCCGTCGAGAAATTATCGGACAATCCTATTGGAGAGGATTGGCGGGCACCATTCTCATCGTAATATACAAGCAAATATGTTTTGTAACTATAATATGAAAGAGATCCTATAAATAAACGAATCTAACGGAATCGTGATTAGAAACATATATCTATACGTATACAGTCAAATTTACAAATCAAATTTACAGCAGCAAAAGGAAAGTACGTACAAAATACTTACATATGTGATAGATAAATAAATAAATTACATAGATAGGAACAACATCACAACAACATCATTGCTCTGATCTCAAAGTTTAGCTGAAGCTCTTGTGTTATTGAAGCAAGAAAGGAAGCTACCATAAACACCCAGACCGGAGACAATGTAGAAAAAGTGGTTTCCTACATTAACCCGTCCGGGAATCGAAACCGAGATCTCAGAGTTGGCAACAACATGAAAACCGGTGTGGTCGTCAAAAATAACATTAATAATTTATTAAAGTATCAAAAGCTTTAAGTTGACGCCAAACTAAAACCGAAAATTTTGACGTTTGACTTTACAGTTGACAAAGAACAGCCCATGTTTCTGTATAGAAGTAATCTTTATCAATCCGAGATAAAACCCGCTCACGACTCAAGTCATACGGCGTGAAAAATTAACGAACATACACAAACTTCCGCATTCAATAGATCTAATAGTCGATTTGATAACGTATTTAACAGACACATCAAACGAATAAAAAAATTATTAGATGTAGTAATTAATAAAAATACATATACATTTATAACAAATATCCATTTATAACGGGGATATCTAATCGATCGACTAATCGCGCAGTATGCGAGCAGGTGACAATCATGCAAAAGAATTCAAGTACACCAGCGTATCATACGCAAGTCGGAAATAGACCACGTGGTGACGTCACCGACTGCATTAGCAGAGCACGTTGTAAATAGTCTACAAGTTACAAGCATAAGCAACACTTCTATATTTGAAATTTTGACGAATTGCAGACATTTCTGACATCTTTCTCGCATAACGCACGGTTCTGTTAATAGTGCAGAACTCATTAGTAAGGTTGGACTGCGTACGCCATCAAACATCTCTTAGAAAACCTAGTCTCCTATACGTATTTACTAGGAACTTATACCGGCAAAATTTCTATGACATTCGGGGGTGTAATACTTTCAATGCTGCGATCCAACATGTACATTTAGTACAGAAAAACAAAAAAAGGTTTTGTGTGATTTATTTTTCACGTAATTCTCACGTAAATGTGTGTTAATTTTGTGCCTATGTTTTATTTAGCATTGTTTATATTTTTCTTTGTACACAAATTTTAACTTAGCTATGTGTAAAAACTTGTAATTGGCCTTTTTTCTGTTCTTTGCTAGATTTTGTTTGTGTGTTGTAAGTTTTTCTTTGAAAATTAAATAAATAAAAATATATGCTAAATAAACGATAGCGTTATTGAAACCAATATTCGCAATCAAATGTTGCATGATTGAGAAAATGGCATACAACAAACTTGCAAGGCTCCAGACAAGTCGAATAAGTTATCTTTAGAAAACAGTTTTTTTATAGTTTATACTTTTTAGAGTTTATAAATAATAGGATTGATTGCCGATAATCTCTCTTGAATAATATATGTATTAATGTGCCATGAATTAATGCTAAAGTACAAAAGTACAAACCCTTTTACATTCAAACCAGCCGTAATAATTACGGCAAAAGCAGCCCTTTATCGGCAACACTACAAACATTTAACCAATTGTCTCAAGAGTGTAATGCTGATATATTTGCCGATAGCTAGTTTATTTTTAAAAGGAAAATGTATAATTATTATTACAACAGGCAATAATATTTGTAAAATGTTAAAGGAAAATAAATTTTAACTTTACTCTCTGTTATAAAAACTAATATTATGTCAATTCTTGCTTTTCAATTAAGGTTAGGAAATATTGTTGTTTTTTTTTTATTGGAAAAGCCCACTTCATTATTTACTGAAAAGGCATGTTTATTTATTTAATTTTTTTGAGACTGTAAACCTATAATACAATTTTAACGTTTATATATATAATGCTGAGTTTACCTTTAATTTAAACACATATGTAAATTTATATATTAATTTTTAGTTTTTACATTAAATGGCAATGTTCTGTATGTGTTTAGTTGGTAAACCAAATTAAATAAATAAATAAATACTGTAATTTATTATGTATAATATATATGGTGTAACTGTAGGTTAACTCTAACAAATGAAAAATAATAATTTTATAAATTCTACGTTCCATAACATGCTAAAACTGATTATATCGAATTAAAGAGACACTAGGATAAAAGCTGATAGGTAGGAATAACAAAAATACATATTTAGTGCTCACATCCCTGCTAACATCAGTCTTATATTTTTTATAGGGAAGGGAGGCAAACGTACGTATAGTAGGTGGCTCACGTGATGGTAAGTGATTATATATATGTTAAAACTAGAACAATTAAACAATTTTTGAAAATTTTTCTTCCTACTTAGTAGTGTTAAATGCTTGTAAAAGGTTACTACCAGGTGGCAGTACCAATGAGTTTTTCAAAAACTTATGTACGAATTACATCGTTGACTTGGAAATAAAAACGGCGACGGCCTCACCACCTGTCACGTTGTCCCGAAAATATCTTCGGTGGAAGGTGGGTCAAAGGAATTGATTTGGAAATTGCGTGAAGATATTTATTTATATTTTATTATTTAACAACATCAACGGTTTTATCCCAATTTGGTATGCTTAAATTACGACGAAGTGATTAATTCATCCAGTGCTCAGAATATAGGTTAATGTCACGCAATTTTTCCAAACACGGATATGCAGAGGTCCTCTAGAGACAATGATCTTTACGACCCACTTTTCACCGAAGCTTAATGTGGACGTGACAGGCGGTGAGCCTATTGCCTGTCTTAATGTTGTTGTCTAAAGCTAATACATACTTATATACATATATATTTACATAGATAAATATTCGTTATCCATATAAACATACATGAATCTTGTACAAACATCATACAAATGTTTGTGTCTAGCGGAATTCGAATCCGCAACCCTTAGCTTCGTAAGCAGTGTCACCTACCCGACTCGGGACGTGTATATGTGTATTAGGTTTGAAATTTTGAAGACGTTTATTCCGCTAATGCAGAATGTCAACGCCATTGTATAAAGAGATGGAGACAGCCCTGTACCTAAACACATCAAGCGTTCGCTTATTTCGGAATCGTTTCGCTGATTGCCCGGGCTTTGTGCTCGGTTGACCGTTAATCCGATCTATATCTGAGGGACGCATTTTTCTAGTTATTATTAGAGCTATTGACTTTATTGTCGGCGATTGCGTCTCACGATATCGACGTTTAGAGGTGGTTAGCGCAGACCAAATCGCGCCAGTTTGCCCTCGAGAAATATCTTCAATAATGACGGCACGGCTTAACAAACGACTGGATAAATTAACGAATGTCTTTCGCTCGAATAGGGTTACTAAATAACGCCTTAGTAATTTTTTTGTATATACTTTATATGTATATATATTTATATATCTTCACGCAATTCCCAACACAAGAGTAGACAGAGGTCTAGTTTAAACATTTATGTCTCTTGACCCACCTTCCACCGAAGATATTTTCGGGACAAGGTGACAGGTGGTGAGCCCGTCGCCGTCTTTATGTCCAAGCCAACGATATAATTCGTACATAAATTTTTGAAAAACCCATTAGAATGAGCCTATCTGGGGATCGAAATCGGATCTCGTGACTCGAAATTCCGACCACCCAACCACTCGGCTGTCGTGACTTTTTCCTTACATGACTTACTATAGAAAAGTCAATTAAAATATTATGAAAAAAAATTAAGCAATGTTTAATTCAATACTCTATAAAAATTAAAGCAATATTTAATTCAGTCAGTACGAATTATGTGATATATTAAAAACAAGCAAAATCTATTGCTAAATTATGCTTTAGGTTCATATAAATAATTAAAAATAAATATATTAAGCCGGAGAGAACAGATTGTCAGTTATTACGATCCTTACTCACCTCTCTCACTTTCATCAATTTCATTATTTTTTTCATACACGTGCGTCTACATACTATGTAAGTTAGTATCAGCCTACAATGTACATATAATAACACGGATTTCATAGATACTATTCCAACAGTGCTACTGAAAATAACAAAAGACGTCTTAATAGATTCGGTGTCAAATGAACATAATTCGAAACCTGAATTTATCTTGAACCGACCGAACTGAATACTGACGTAGGTCAGAAACATAGCGGGTTCGTTTCTGTTTTTTTTAAACTCCGGGAATCCTATAAAATCCGGTGTTTCCACGAACCGGCCACACGCGAGAGAAGCGCCCGTTGACGTACGAACTGTGTCACATTGCCTCACTTCCAGCTCCTCAATCACACCGGTCGACGTTGTTTATAACGATTGACGGATGGCACAAATTGCGGCCACGTCTCGGCATCGCATCTTGTCGTTCTAAAGATATTCGTTACTCGGTCTACTTCGCTTCGATTGGGAACGATAAGTCACTTGTTCGTATATATGTTTCTTTAACTTATTATAGAAACCTATATAGGAAAAACTGACAATGTCGCGTCGAAATAACTTGACATGTTCTTGTTTTTATTTATAAATAGATAGGGACATCATCACATGCATTGCTCCGAAACCAAAGTAAGCAGATAAAGCACTTGTCAGTTATCAGAAACATATCGACTCGGGGCAATATAGAAAAGTTGATTTTCTACATTGACCCGTCCGGGAATCGGACACCCAGAGCTGCGAAACCGGTGTGTACGCCACTCAACCATGGAGAATATACGTACGAGTCAATTGTATCCTGTACGGGAATAGTGTTACGAGACGATGGCCAAATTTTAAATATACACGTTATATTTAAAATGATACGTCCACGTTTTCGCTTCTGGACTGAATCATAGCAACAGAAGGCACCATTATTGTTAACAATAACAAAAAAAAATACTAGCAATGCAAATACGTTAGTAGAATTACAAACTACTCCAACTTTGCTGCAATTCTTGTGTCTGAAGTTGTATATAAGAGATATTGTGCAATTCAAATTTAATACCATTTCTATTCCATTATATTTGTCTAATTTCATGGTTTACTCGCAAATATAACATACATTTCTTTTTTTTATCATACACATCAGGAACACGAAACAGTTGAGTTCAAACTATAGAACTATGACGCAGTAATGCAGTCCACGTCATAATAATTTTAAGTCAAGAAGATGTCAAATTAAAGATGTTTTAAATTACCCAACAAACGAATGAAATTTGTTGACTGACTGAGCTCTGCCAAGTAATGTTGCAATTATTTTTTTCACTACAGACCGTTGTTAATGTTGCTCCAAGGCCGGCGACTTAATCGAAAATAATTTCAATATTAAATTAAATCACATTAAGTCGTCAATCACGCGAAAATATTGTCATTTATTTAGGTCAACGTTCAAAATAAAAGCAATACGGTGCCCAGTCAATCAAATTTGCCAAATACGAAGCAAATTAACGGATTTAACCCAATTCCGCGAGACATAATTGTAGATATTGCGGCGCATGACGCCAATAAATCGAAATTACGTCAAACCTTCGATATTACAAGTAACGCCTGTCACGTACAAAGCGGACCGATCGGGAGCTATGGCAATTAGCTCGTGGAGAAATATTTTCTTCGCGCGAGACAAAATAAAACAAACGTTAAGCCCGTCAGTGTCAGTTTTTCTTTTTCTTCTCGCTCCAGCGGCAGGCGGCCCGAACGTCCCGTTGTCAATCACACGTCAGCGACTGGATTTCTGTCCGTCTTTCTTTCCGAGACGCGTAACCCGACTCTGGGAATCCACTTAATCTTTATTGACGTCGCATCAGACGACCATCGGTCTATTACGTTCCGATCAAGCGAAAACACGGCCTCGGTACATCGTAAAAAGATTGCAAATGGACGCAATGCGATTTTTGCGTGATTCTACCGAACGTTTCGTTCATTAGTAGCTCGTTTAGTTCTTAAGAAGAAAACGTCTGTTATTTTAGATTTTATTGATGGGTATTCATGTTATTTTTTGTATTATAATTTATTTGTAAGATTGGTTAAGAAATACATGGAATTGTGTGCGCGTTAGATCAAATTGAACATTGTATGAATTCATTATAGTGTTTTTGTAAATTTTGTCTCATCGTAGCTATTTCCAATCTTCATGCAATATTTTCAGGAAACTTGGTGGCACCAATTTACATTTGAGTACTACATTATGTCAAGGGCTATAAAAATATATAGTTAATGGTTCTTATAACTTAATGGTAGCAGGTTATCACCTCCGTGTACTGAAATAGGATGTTATTGACTGTTAATGGATGTGGGCATGTGACTCCTTAGGTGTAACTCAAATAATGATGAGGTACATTACCTTAGCTTTATCTCTCATCTGCAGTTGATTAAGCTTGGTGAAGTACTAGCTAATAGATCGCAAAGTGTCACTAACCTTACATACCTCTTTCATTTATTTCAGATTCATCATTTTCTGCGCACATGCACGTCTAGACGTGCGCCCTTCGAGCAATTTGCTTGCATGGTCTTCGTAAGTTAGTCTCGGCCTACGTCGACGTATTACCTTAACTATCGCGCTATATATTTTTTCCACCATTCGTTCTTCACTCATTCGCTCAACGTGGTTTAAAGACAGGTGCTTAATATGAAGGTCTGTTTTTCTATGATTGAACCTGTTTTATCAGCGGTAAAGTGTAACGGTAGCCTATAGCCTATGGAAACATACATTCGTAATGAACTTCAATGAGTTAGTGGACTAATGTACAACATAGGAGTTCGGACTCGAGCGATCAACCTTCTTTTCACTGCAAAAAATCTTAAGCATTTTCACACAATAAAGAAAACTAGATGAGAACTAAACGACCTCCTTCTGGTATGTAACAGTCCATAACGAACGAAGTAAGCACCATCCAAACCATTTACAATTACATAGCTACCAACTGTTCAATTAAACTCAAATTCATAGACAATACGTATATAGCTCAAGTCAAATGTCATCCTAACCGCTAGGGCGTATCTATAGCTGTCCACACAGACATGTCAAAGCTACTCGTAAGTCAGGACACACCTGACGGACCGCACCGGCTGAGAGCAACAAAAATAAACATACCGCCACGCAGTGTGCGCGCCCATCGACCTTACATTTCAACAGTTCATTGTCGGGCAAACAATATTTTTTTCTTAATCTCCGATGAAAGAATGACATGGATAAGAGTGGAAGTGTAACTATAGTAAAATGACAACAATAGCGGAAAAAACCTAACTTAATCTAGTACTACACCTTGTGGTAACGGTGTAAGAATATTGCCACTCACTTCCTTCCCGTGGGGCGGGACACTCTAGGCGACAAAAAGAAACAGCCCAGAATATCGTTATGGCAACCGATAGATGGCGCGATAATCATCTCTAAAAATATCAGACCGTAGATGGGCAGCAGCATCTAGGGTGCGAGTGGTCTGCTACTGCGATAGCTAAACCGCTTGTCAAGCGTGGCGATTATGGAAATCCTCCCTATGGGAGAGACCTGTCCTACAGTAAACTTTAATAGGCCGTTATGTATCTATGTGTATGTATGTAATCTAGTACTGATAAACGCACTGTTTCAGTGCAATGTCTTGCAAATCCGTGGATCTCCACTTAGTCACTGGGGTAGTCAGAAGTGTTGACAGTTTTTATCGACTAAAAGTTAATTAAAATTTTCATAAATATTTCATCGGATAGATACCCCCCACTAGATATAGAGACGACTTGCAGCATTTTGCGAGAAAGCGATGGATGCAGGTGGCTGGAGACCATTCTTTGTGGAAAGGGAAGAGAGCCACTGCTGAATATAGGCAATATTCAGCAGTAGATTCTGGATAGGATGTAAGGAAGAAGAAGACGATAAAGATAGATGAAGTAAACGATCGCTAATTTTAAATATAAAACATACAGCACTCAACTCTCAAAAATCTTAAATGCAGTGTGAAGTAACGTCCACACTATCATTGTTAAGGGGAAGAGTTTTTTGTTGCAAGTTCGAACACATCAAAGGCATTGATTGATTGATGTGTGCTCAACGCATTAGCGGACCCTACCTGAGTTATTTGTGTCTTTATTGATATTAAGACGTATCCCGGGGCCCGCAATTATAACATTATTCATAACTCCTGCCCTGCTATTAAATCTGACAGAGCGATCACTTGGTCAATCATACTTCACAAAGATCATTTGAACCGTTAATCGAATACCATTTTTGTGGTGTCGGGTTTTGAAGCTCCAAATTGATTCATTCATTCCTCCTAATCAAATTGTGTTTATTTAAAGGATGAACTTTTTTTAAATATAAACAAATAAAAACATCGGATAAGGACATGTCATTGCTCTGATCCCAAAGTAAGCAGTACCCTAATGTATTAATAATTGACATTACTAATATTTCGTAAAATTTGTACGCCATTTATGGCCAATGCTCCAATAATAATTTATATGAAGCTCACACTCAAATTATACAAATAAGTGAATAAATTCGGGAATCGAACATGGGACACTAGAGATGGCGAGATTATGAAAACCAGTGTGTATGCGCCACAAGTCCATGTTGGTCAACTGTTGTTAATGGATTGTTAATGGAAATACTCGATTTCTGTGAGGTACTTGATATTTTCGAGCTTTATATCATTATGTTTGTGAGTCAAAAAGACTTGCAAAGTATAAGCTTATTATGTAAAGTTGTTTCTTTCAAATGAAATCATAAGAATACATTGTGTTCCTTTAAAAATTTGATAACATTATTTATAAAACTTTGGAATATATGAAATAGTTAAAAATGTTATTTCTATTTATTTACTTTTCTCTACCATATTCCCACTGACGCTGTCTAATACAGAGTCTAATACAGAGGAATACAGAGTTAAAATTTCAACTGATACATATAAGACACGGTGGCTCTGAGGTAAGACCGTCGCCACGGATCGGCGAAGTTCGCGGGTTCAAATTCGACCCTTGTCAGTTGAAATTTTAACTTTTTTCTCTTTAATTTAATAACATAAAAGTTCAGAATAAACATGCTTTAAGAATCAATAAAATTGCATATTATATAGTGTCTTTTTACATATTTTTTTTAAATAATTATTTCATTAATAATAAATATTTACGTCTAAATATACTTCAGTTAAATACACAAACTGAACTGTACGGATTAACAAAGACAGTCCGTCAATCTTCCCTTCCACCGCATCCGACATTGGACGTCCGAACCGATTCGTCAAACGCGTATTCAGTTATTCCGTAATATATTCATATTCTGTAATACTTTGTTAATGTATGCAATTCGTTATAATATGTTATAATATTTGGTGACTATATTGGTTGGTGATCAAAATTGAGTCAAGAGTTTCGATCTCCAGGTGATGGATGGGCAAGTAGCAATGAGTTATTTCAAAACTTATTTACGATTTATATCGTTGGCTTGGAAATAGAAATAGCGACGGACTCACCACCTGTCACGTTGTCCCAAAAAAGTCTTCGGTGAAAGGAGGGTCAAAAGGACTTAATTGTTTAGACCTCTGTCTAGCCCTGTATTGGGAATAGCGTGAAGATATTTTATGATACCTGTTCATATTAAATAGGTTTAAGAAAGCTTTACTAAAAATATAACATTATAAGATAGACAGCTCTTTTTGTAAGTTTGTTTGCGACGTTTACACGATGTAACGACTAATGGATTCTTAATAAATTTTAATGAGATAGGAAAGATACACTGCTAAATATACGAATAAGAGACTTAGGAAATAAATAACAATGAATCTACATAAGATTTTTGAGTATATATGTGTTAAAATTGTTTTATTGAGATGATTTCTTCAATTAAAGTTTATTAATTTCACACTATTTTTTATTCACATTATTAGTCTTTATGTCCAAGCCAATATAATTCATACAAAACTTTTTAAAAGCTCATTACTACATGCCAATCATCTGGGCATGGAAACTCTTGACTCAATTTCGATCACCCAGCCACTCAGCTGTCTTGAATTGGGAAAATTTTGAAGTGTTATTTTTGGAATGATTATGTTACCACATCATCTTAGTAGTAAGTGAATAATTAATTCTAACATATTTTTTAACAGTGGTAGAGCCACGCATCAGCTTTTGTTGTTGCATGAATTGGCCGGCTCGACCGGGGAAGTACCACGACTTCACAGAATACCGGAGTGAAGTAGAAGTCTAACAAACTTCTGCGTTTCGTCTGGTGAGTGCAGGTAACCGGAGGCTCACACACCCCTCTCCCCCAATTCTGAGGGAGGGGGGTGTGTGGGCCACCTGCTCGGTTGCCACCCTATTCTAAAAAAAAAGAAAATTTTATTACTTATTTTTTATTCACAACAATCACCTTCAAAAACAAAATCGAATACGAATTTTGTTAGTCTAAAACTTACATTATTCACAACAATCACCTTCAAAAATAAAATCAAATCAAGACAAATTTTGTCTAAAACTTGCAATATTAGATAGAAAAATTAACTCAAGTAGAAACGTTTTCACACATCTCAATGTAAATGTAACCAAGCCGGAGTATTCAATGTAGCAAAGCCATAAAGAGGCTGCAGCCGAGTGCAGAGTCGCTAGTTAGAAAGACGCACAGTTCCCGAAGTAGACTGCATGCAAATTCAAATGACTGCACTTCTTTAACGCCGGCTCATCGTTATTGCCCTCCTGGGACACCTTGGTCTGGCTTGCCAGTGAGCAACGCGCTGTGCGCTTTCTCTATTCCAAAGTTCTTATAGTGATGTCTAAATTCGATTAAATTCCCGAGTTAAATTAAAATGTTTCCATACGTTATAGTAATACATCAAATTCATAGGTAAGTGACAGGCTCACTATCTGTAATGTTGTCCCAAATAAGCTTCAAAAAATAGGTCGAAAAGATTTCACTGTCAACCTCTGTCTATCTCAATGTAGGAAATTGCGTGATGATATTACATCAACTACAAATTACGAATTAAGGATTCAAGATCTAATCTGAGTTTCTAAAAGAAAAAGATAAATTAAATAGTTAATAGCGTTGTCTCTTTCTGATATAAAGATATTGAAATTCGATTCAGAAATGAGGTCCAGAGGCAAATAATCTTATATACAACAGCGACCTCAGTGGTCGGAGATTCCGAGTCCTACATTGTCTCGGGTTCTGGGTGTTTGTGGTACCTTCGTTGTTTCCTAAACCATGGCACAAGTTCTTTAGCTTACTGTGGGATCAGAGTTATCTATGTGGAGTTGTTCCTATGTGTGTAGTTATTTATAAATAATTTATCACTTTTAGGTTGCTACAATTTTCGACCTTTGTATGGATTAGTGTTTACATTGCACAAAATTTGCAATGTAATATATATTATATATATCTTCACGCTATTCCCAACTCAGGGGTAGATAGAGGTCTAGACAATAAGGTCGTTTCAACCCAGCTTCCACCAAAGATATTTTTGGGACAATGGTGGTGACCCCGTCGCCGTCTTTATGTCCTAGCCATCGATATAAATCGTACAATAAGTTCTTGAAAAACCCATTGTTACGAGCCTGCCACCTGATCGAACTCGGGTCTCTTGATACGAATTCCGACCACCCACTCGACTATCATGACGTAATGAAATAGATAAATAAATGTATTGCTGCAATAAGGCGACAGTCCACCATCATTCATGTTGTCTTTATTTGTTTTATAATTTTCTAGACCTCTGCCCAGTAACCCAGTATTGAGAAATTGCTTGATAACATTTGCAATCAAAGTAATATATTTGGTTTTGTACCCTTCTATACATATATTTATTTATAATACAAAAGCATTTTCATCATTTATATGTTTTCACCTAGAAACTTGAACCTGTATCCCATAGCTTCTAAGGTAGACAATTAGATATTCATTCGGATCGGTCAAGCAAGTGGATTTACTTAAAACACACACACACACACACACACACACACACACACACACACACACACACACACACACACACACACACTCACGTTCGTTTCGGATCGAGTGACGTTCGAAGTACAGTATATTGAATAATGCAATCAATTAAAACGGTTTATCAAAGTGATGGATGCGCCCGCGCGCCGCCGCCACACCTGGGACTGGTCGCCAATTTGTCGACTTCGTCTTCCGTCATTGACGAATTGGGAATCGGATAAAGACGACGCTTCTTTATAACCGACGTCAAACTAAAATAGAATTAGATATATGCTGACTGATACAAGGAGTGTGTTGCGCAACACAAAGTATTCATCTTATTTTACAATATTATTTTAATGTTTTTATTTGTCTGCATGCTGTTTACCGTATTGGGGTAAGCAAAGGTCTGGAGAATGAAGTCCTTTCAATACAATTTTCACAGAAGACTGGTGGTGAGAGGATTATAATATATACATAGTTATAATCCACGCCGTTACTAAAGATCTTCTATATTCGCCCCGCCTGTTTATCGGTCTGACTAATTTTGATCTAGTATTTTTCGAATGCTACCTGCGATCTGTTGGTGGCTATTGCCATTTAAAAGAGTTTCCTACCTAAGTTACCTCTTACGACACTGTTACACCACGGGAAGAGATACAGGTTGGTATCGGATTATTATTCCTAAAAAAGACAGATAACAATTATAATTTTAATTATACACAATCAATAACTCTAGAGGACCACCGCGGACGAATGGCGTTTACACCGATTTTAAAGGAGTTGCCTGCTTTGTGGTCTCGAGTCCGATTCCTGGTGGAGTCAATGCAGAAAGTAAAGACACTCTTTCTATATTGTCGCTGGTCTTTGTTTTTGTGGTACCTTCGTTGTTTCCGATTCTATAACACAAGTGCTTTAGCTATCTTCAACAGATAATATATTAGATGTATGTGATGTTGTCCCTATCTATGTATATTTGTAGTTTATTATTAAAAAAAAAAACTATTTGAATGTCATAAAAATAGCCACGAGGAGGATGTATCAAACCGTGGCCGACAGCGTCATACCTTTGATATTTGCGAGTCTTTGTTTCATAACGCCGTATCTTAGGTTATTCATGCGTCAGCTTGCATCTTAAGGGATGCCACGTGCGGGACAACAAATAACTTTAAATTAAGTAATACGAATACGAAATACTAACTTGTTCTGTTTCCTTGACGTGTAAGCTTGAACTATAATCAGAAAAATACTAATTTCAAAGACATATTGATGACTGGAGACATTTTAGTTTGCTTCTTTAAATGTCTTCTTTGATGTCTTACGCTTTCACAGGTTATTTTAGAGTTCATTGACTTCGGAGCTCAGTGCACAGTCTTGTCATCTGTATCCAAAAAGTCATGATAGCAGAGTGATTGGGTGATCGGAATTCGGGTCCTGAGACCCAAACACGATCCCGGGAGGTAGGCACGCAATGGGTTTTTATCAGAAACTAATGTACGAATTACATCGGGCATATAGACGGCGACAGGTTTACCACCTGTCACGTTGTCCCGAAAAATTTTTTCGGTGAAATGTTGGTTGTAATCACTTAATTGTCTGGACATCTCTCTACCGAAGTATTGGGAATGGCGTGAATTTTTTTTTCTAGAATATATTAACAATTACTCACACTTCGATTTACATAAAAAATAGATTTAGATAAAAATTTTACTTAGAGACAGCGGCAGGATTATAAAAATTAGTTTTATCAGCGACGTGGGTGTGTTTATCAAATCTAATGTAGACAGAAATAAATAGAAAATAACACGATAGTAATACAAAATTTCCGCATGGAAGTTTTTTTGGCGATTGGTTATCGAACATGTTTTCCAACGTGTTAGCAATCTATAAATATATATCAGTATTTAATTTAGTTAATCATTTTGATATGTGTCATAAAACTACGAAGCATTAGATATTGCATTATTTTTTTGATTGATATTTAAGTCATAATTGGGAAAAGTTTGACCGTGTGGTAACGGTGTAAGAATATTGCCACTCCATTTCTTACTTTGGGTTTCATAAGAGGCGACTAAGGGAAACAGCCACCCTGGGTCCATTGGAACTGGGGACCGCTACAATCGGAGATAGGTAGAGACGTGGGACATACGTTAGCAAGACCTCTAACGCCGATGTAAGCTGCTATATTAGCAGGTCTTGTATCTGGCCGGGATTGACAGTCGGTGTTGGCGGGACGCTTCCGCCTCATTGGGTGGTTGTGATGGAAAAGGCGAATAGAATAGTACTATCACAGGAGAAGGCTCGTGACAGCAGAAGCTAGGGCGTTTTGGGGTCGCATACCCGTAGTGATTCCTACAGTGCCGGACAGACAGCTGAAGGAAGCAGCCTCTGTACGTTTTAGTTTCATATTTCACTATCCATAACATAGACATGTTAATGTTTAATAAAAAAACTGTGACATACGACTTATTAAAATGTAACGGATTACCATCATCCACTTCACATATCAGAGAGATAAGTAAGATTACTACTGATTAAATCTTTAACAATTAAAGATAAAATGTTAGAACATCGTTAAATTATTTTTAACAGCAGGCAACCCTAGCCGCAAGGCTGCGTCAGTAGATTCGCATCGGACCGGCTGGCCATCAATCAGCCGAGCGCTGGAGGGCGCAGGTTCGAGCGCAGATCCAACAGATAACGCCCCCGTGTATGATGCGATTAATGGCGATTATTGCCGGTGCGTGCGACCAAGACGGTCGGCACTTTGCCTACGTGGGTTCGTAAGCGCAGACGAGCGATCTGGTAGTGCTTGTTGAATGCGTCATGAAGATCATATCGGATGTAATTTAGTCATTATTTCCTTTTTTCTTGCATCTTCACGCATTTACTCAATAATAGGGTAGACAGAGGTGTTAACACAAAAGAGAGAGACTTTATTCATCATCGTACTGTGATTATGTACAAACATTTAAGTATCAAATACACCGCGTAATTTGTAGATTCTTAACTCAATTTAAGTATTTGTTAAATTTATTTTTTTAGGTACAGTAAACTGTATTTTGTTTGTCCATATTTGACGGCTGTACAGGACATACGGCACTACAGGACATAAGCAAGGAAGGATTTGCCATAATCGTCACGCTTAGCAAATGGATTGACGGTCGCAGTACCAGACCATTCGCACCTTAGACGCTGCTGCCCATCTTCGGTCGTTTCGGATTATTTTGTTTTATTCTTATAGAGATGGCTACACCGCCACCTTTCGTTTGCCATAACGATATTCAAGGCTGTTTTGTTATCGCCTCTTACGACACCCACTGTTGACACACGGTTTATTACTCTATTATATCATCTAAAAGAGTCTCAAATAAATAATTGAGCAAATCACAGTGCATATTTAACAAAGAACGTCAAATCATAATAATCAATTCAACCAAGACGCGAGATGAGCGATTAAAATCAACAAAGCTAGCCGTCAGTGGCGCCCCAGACTGACGTTTATCTCCTCGGGCGCGGAGTGACAGGGGGTGGAAGGGGGAGCTGTTAATCCTGCCTTCACGTGGACTTCCCCCTCACCCGTACCATTCGACTCTTTAAAGAGCATTATTGCAGGTTGTTTATTTGTGCCAATAACGATGTTGTTATTTAAATGAAACCTTGACGCTTTTCTCAATACAGGACTAGACTGAGGTCTAGACAATTATGTCCTTTCGACCCACCTTCCATCGAAGAAATTTTTAGGACAACGTGACAATCCGCTTGTCTTAAAAACGGCGACGGGCTCACCACCAATCAGGATGTCCCAAAAATGTTCATGGTGAAAGGACTTAATTGCTTAAACCTTTGTCTATCCCAGTATAAGGAATCGTGTGAAAATGGTTTTTCAATTATTAAAAAAATATACAATTATACATAGAAAATGACACCAGTCACGTGCCCCAAATAATAATACCCGTGAAAAATATTTAGAATTCCGCCAACCACTGAGGTTAAGAGTGGAGTTGCGTAAAGATAAAACAATGTAGCAGGTAATAAATCACTTCTAACACACGTAATAGACTAGGTCGGTAGTCCAATAAAAATTAGGGGCAAACAGTCAACGCACGGCATTGACCCCGCGACCCGTCTGATTCAATCGACCGTTAGATTGACAGATGATTGACATAATTAGCTTAACGAGGAGGCACGTTAATAAACTGTGCCTCGACGGCCACACCACAAATGTTTGTGTGCTTACAATATCCAATTTGTTCTCGTCTGCAGATTGGGAATTCAATAATAGTAAAACAATGCACAATTCATTTAACTGGGCTGGTCGTGCGTCACAAATATGCGCTAATGGTGTCGAAAACATTTCGTTCGCGGCATAGAAATAACAAAGTCCCAATACTTGGGTAGAGGGCTAAACGATAAAGCCCCATTGACCTAATTTTCACCGATGCCTAGGCACAAGGTGACAGGTGGTAAGCCTATCGCCGTCAAGGTGTTAAAACCAACTGTACAATTTATTTTCATAGATATACATATATATAAAGATTTTGTCAACGCCAACTGTACAATACATTTTCGTAGATTTAGATACATATAAAAGATTCAAGACTCGAGTACATATAATATTCATTATACAAAGTAGTGGAATTCGAATCCGCCACACTTTGCTTCGAAGGCAGTCACCAACAAAGGTGTAGTACCAAGTAGTACAAGGTAGTTTTCTAAATTTCTCCTTTATTTAATAACAATAATGAAACATGTCTTACATGCTTGAAAAATTATAAAAAGGGTTTTAAAAGGAACTTCGGTAGAATTAATTTAGGCACATAAAACTAAGGAAATGTAGATCAAAAATTTATAATCAATAAACTAATATTTAGTACGAAGTGGCAATGTGACAGCCACATAGCTCGAAGAACTGACAACCTTTGGGGAAGAAAGGTTCTCGAGTGGCAACCTCGTACAGTCAAACGCAGTGTAGGACGACCCCCCCTACAAGATGGAGCGACGACCTGCATAATGTTGCTGGGAGTCGATGGATGCAGACGGCACAGGACTGTTCTATGTGCTATCTTTGGGGGAGGTCTATGTTCAGCAGTGGACTTCGGATAGACTGATATGATGATGATGACGAAACTAATATTTACGTGAGTTGTAAATCAATGCAACTATGAACTTATTTCTACAAACATCAGACAAAGATTAACATTATCGGATAACTTCAATTTGAATTTGTTGTTGTTGAATTTCATGTAACAATAAACATATTGAGACCGAACAGCGTAGGAGTCAAGCTCAATGAGCGTTCGACAATTTTATGTGGAATATATCGATTGGATCGAGTTGTAAATAAGCATTTGTAGGTGGGCGCGGGTTCGAATCTCGACGAAAGCGCCGTTTGGCACGCGCTCGGTGTGTGGCGGTGTAAAACAACGTATGTCTAAGTATTTGGACACGTATGTTGTGGAGAGAAATTTGCGTCAATTGAGTTTATATATTACTCCGCCAATATTTCTTACGTTAACTGGATAAATCTGTCACTGTGATTTTGATTGGATTATATTCGGATCGTGTTTTTTTTGAAGTATGCAGAAATAGCATTGCAATTTAAAATATGAATAGGTTTAAAAATAAACCGATTTCGATCTTTAGGTGGCAGACTCGGGCCAATAAGTTTTTCAAAAACTTATGTACGAATTATATCGTTGGCTTGGACATTAAGACGGCGATGGGTTCACCACCTGTATCCAACCGAAAATATCTTCGGTGGAAAATGAGTCAAAGTGACTTATTTTCTAGACTAGACCTCTGTCTATTCATGTATTGTGAATATCGTGAAGATGTTTTTATTTATTTATTAAACTTCATTCTCTTCGAGTCAACCATCACGGGAGATGCGGCATCATGATACGGAAAAATTTAATACATTTAAAAAACAAATGCCAAATAATAAAAATATATATACTATATATACATAATTGTGTACGTGCAAATTATATAATTATATTATAGCTATCGATGAAAAATCATAATATGTATTATTTATAATAACAAAACTAACCTGTGAGTATTACACTAAGAAGTAATATAATAATAAAAAGATATACGGGTGTATTTGATGAGCCTCAGCTGATTAGCTGTCTGTCTACCCCCGGCGCAACCTCGCGTGTCGGGATTTGACGCGTTGTTTCACATCAACCTTAATACTTATCGGATTGTATTAAATATATATAGAAAATATTGTGGCCTTCTTGTAATAACAGGATAGAAATGTACGTAATTCTTTACAAATATACATTTTTACTGTACAAGTATACAATATATTTTTGTGGATATGCTCATTTAAAAAAAAATTGGGTTTAGCGTTAGCGCGGTGCCGTTCCTTAATTTTTTTTTCTTAAGTTTTGATATGATTGGACTCTTAGTTTGTATAATTACGACGACCTCTGTGGACGAGTACTGTACACGCAGGTTTACGTGATGTCGCCGGCTGTGATGTACCGGGTTCGATTCACGGACGGACCAATTTAGAAAAGTACTTTTTCTAAATTGCCTCGGGTCTGGGTGTTTGTAGAACATTCGTTATTCACTATTCCATAACATAATTGCTTCAGCTACTTTGAGATCAGTGGATATGTGATGTTGTGCCTATCTACATTTATACGTATTTCTCTATTAAAAATCTAAAAAAAATATGTTTCATCTAGTCGTTATTTCATATCATAATATATAGTTTTGAAACGGTTGCGAGAAATAATTCCATATACTAATAGTATACAATAAAAACCGACTTTATTCTGAAATCGCCACATCTAAAGCCGCGCGCAAGTTTCCAGGATACCGAGTAAGTATAAAACTGCACGACGTAAATGAAATTAGTGCTTATTATTTTGCAGAACATTCCAGAGTCTTCCATCAAGCCGGCGTCACGTGCGGAACATGATATCTAATTGCGAATACACCGCGAGGAGAATTAAAAACGATGCACCATATTTTAATTCATAATAACATTGCATACACTCCCACATCAAACGACGTAACTAATAACATACATCTATAAAACTATCACGTATATTACGGGCGTTAAAGCTGATAATTGCATGTGGTGAACGTGTAGTTACGTTGTACGTGGTAGAAGGCTACGTCTCGCCCGAGCGCATTAAGGCTTGAGTCACTCTCAATCACTCAAGCTGTCTGGCTGTCAGTCATAAGCAAGACGTACGGGGAGCCGGTAGCCCACGTCCCCCCTTCTACTAGGTAAGGGAGGAAGGGGGGTGGTCAGCTCTTGAAGACAATTTAGCGGGTGAATCGAGCGAGCCCGCTCTGATGGAATTTGTTTGAAGACATTCGCACGGAGCGCGCGATATGATTATTTTTCGATAGTTATTTATAATTTGTATATTTTTCTATCGTTACTTTATCGATTATATTTTATAAATATTTTTGAACTCCAATGTATAGAAGAGTACAGTTACTGAGTATATATATAAATACAGGTATATTTATTATGAATCGTGTCTATTTCTTTGTTAACCTAAGTGACATAGAATGGACATGTCAAATGTCATCAGTGGTCGGAGAAGTGACATGAGATTTTATACCTTTTATTTTAATATAAAGCTATTGTTTATATTAAAATAGATAATAATAATTATCTTCACGCAATTCCCAATACAGGGATAGACAGAGGTCTAGTCTAGACAAATAAGTCCTTTCGACCTACCTTCCACCGCAGATATTTTCGGGACAACGTGACAGGTGGTGAGCCCGTCGCCGTCTTTATGTCCAAGCCAACGATACTATTCGTACATAAGTTTTTGAAAAACCCCTTGGTACGAACCTACCACCTAGCGATCGTACTCGGGTCTCTTGACCCGAATTTCCGACTACCCACCCACTCGGCTATCGTGACATTTTATGTATATTTTAATAGAGGCTTTAATACACGTACTTATGTACAACGTTGAATTCACGTAAGTAAATCATCATACAGTCTATAGCTTCTACAGTCCATATAAACTATGGATCGTATGGAGTTTACCACAATTACTATTCACCAGATTTAACTAGCGAAATTTAGCTTGCAAATTTATATGTTCTTAACATAAAAAATTGCTTGGGTGATCATTTTTAACCCTCCATAATTAAAAAAAAAGATTTAACACTAACATTAGTTTCTGATACATAAGTCACCTTCGAACAAATACTAAATTACGTTTTAGTCTTAATTTTGTGGCACACGAGTGAGCCACCAAATCACAGTTTTAAATAGACACTCGTATTTAAGTTCTGTCGTTTAAAACAATGGATTTTATTAAGACAATAGGTAATAAGTTTACAGAGGTTTCAAATCTACGAATATCTTTCACGGATGAGTTTCATGATATAGGGAGGAGTTTTCATATACATAAAACTCTTAGCAGAGCATACCGAGCTTCTTACCAAAGACTTATGAATCCTGTATACATGAACTCATAAATCAGGTGAAGCTTACATACATACTTAACGGCCTGTTAAAGTCCACTGCAGGGCATACCACTCTCCCATAGGGAGGATTTGCCATAATCGCCACGCTTGGCAAGCCAATTGGCGATCGCAGTACCAGACGAGTGGCAACTCAAACGCTGCTGCCCATCTTCGGTCTGATTATTTTGGTCTGATATTTTTAGCGATGGTTATATCGCCATTTATCGGTTGCCATAATTATATTCAAGGCTGTTACCATTAGTCGCCTCTTACAATACCCACGGGAAGAAATGGAGTGGCAATATTCTTACGCCGTTACCACAAGGAACAATATATACGAGGTCGAGCTTAGTCTTCTTAAAAAAATATTAAGACTAAAAAGGGCAGATTTTTGAAGCTGGCCCTCTATTTTGAATTCTTAAAACAATACACATCGCCCCGAGCCCCCCCGACGACTAACAAACAGACTGAAAAACGCGACAAAGCAGCCGGACCGGGCGGTGAGTTAACATCATTATCGGCACAAGCCCGGGGCTGAGTGGAGGGTGGATGGGGGGGCAAAGGGGCGGCCAGGGAGCGACACACGTCGCTCAGATGTCGCGCACAGACGGACGTCTTTGTCGACCGCTTTATTTACTCAATGCCTTTGCAATGTGCAGAGGCGGCTAGAATTCGTTCCAACTCGTTTGATAGAACAGAAATTCTATTTGCTATTTCGTTTTAAAGAATTCTCTTTATCAAATAGCGTTATAATTTACACTAATAATTATTGGTAAAGAAGCGAAAGAGGTATGTAAGGATCGTGACACTTGGCGATCTGTTCTCTCTGGCTACCTCGTCAGGGATTGTGCGTGAAGATAAGTAAGTAATTAATTATTGGTAACTTAAGATTGAATTTATGAAACCCATAATTTCAAATTTCTCATACAACGAAGTCCTTTAGACCCACTTTTCATGAAACTTGTTTGGGATAACGTGACAGGTGGTGAGTCTATACATCTGCATATAATGGAAATGGAATTGTGGTCTTCGTGGTCGGTCGTGGTCTTCAATATCTCCAGATTGTGTGGCTCGAATTTGCGTTATAACCAGTTATGAAAATATTAAGAGCAAATGCTTTATCAGCAAATTGACCTGAACACTTAAGTCATGTTTCGTAGAGTGATTAATAAATCGTTACTTCGGAAATACATCACCACTTACATTACCATTGTAGCACGCGCATTTCACGTCTAAACAATTCAGTTCTTTCGACCCCTCCTATCGGTTATTCGGTGAGTGAAGCTTATTTGTTTCAAATGTCAAAACACGTGACAAGTAATGATTTGTAATTACGCGAATACTTCACATTTTAAATAAAACGATTTTCGGGTTTTTTCACGTTTTTATTTTTTACAAACTATTTTTATCTCCCGACGTTTCGAATGCTTTACAGCACCCGTGATCACGAGGAGACCACGACAAGTGTTAAGCCATAAGCCGTATAAGTTTAGAAATAACTCATTGGTACGAGGATTCCTGAGGATCGAACTAATCTAAAGGATTCTAAGTAGGATCTAATTCCGATTATCCAACCTTTCGCCTATTGTGGTCTTATTTTCTACTTTTATTGAAAACAACTTAATTGAATTTTTTACTGTATCATAATTGGCTGTGTATACCACACACAGCGTAAGAAACAAAGACCTCCTACTTCTTTCTCTCGTGAATGACGTAAAGGAAACTATTAGAAAAGCTTTGAGAAAAGCTGTCGACCAAAGAAAGCCGTCGAAATAGTTATCCACTATCTCGATATTAGTTACGTCGAAACTGAACAGACCTCTTCATAAAATGTGCGACATTACCTCGGCCGACCGAAAACGAAACAAAGACATTCGTAATATGGCAGTTTTGAAAGACTATGTTATCACTAAAGTTGGTACGGGCGTGCTTCGATGGTTTGAGCACATTGAACGATTGAATAACGAAAATATACAGCTCGAAAGTAAACAAAATAAGGAGTCCTGGTAGGCCGAGACTAACTTACGAAGACCATGTGAGTAAATGTTCAAAAAAAGAAGAGTCAAGAGTACTCAGATAACTAGACCTGCGTGGATGAATATTTAGACGTGCCCAAGTTTAACCCTTGACCCGTATTACTGAAGCCAATAACACAGATATTGCACAAATCGATACAAAATAATTTTTTTTTATTTTATTTATTTAAGCTTCAATGCACAGTGTAGTACATATGGTGGACTTAATGCCAAGTGGCATTCTCTACCAGTCAACCATCAGGATAAACAGAAATAAAATGTATTAGTAGTACAGTTAAATAAAGGTAGAAAGATCTTAAATAATGTGGCAAATACAAAAATATTACATAAACATACGTACGATACATTAGATGCATAAATATACATACAATACATAAATTAATACTTATACAATACATAGATATAAAAATACATATAAATACATACATATATAAAATCGATACAAAATATTTTTTTCTTGTTTTAATTATTTAAGCTTCAATGCACAGTGTAGTACATATGGTGGACTTAATGCCAAGTGGCATTCTCTACCAGTCAACCATCAGGATAAACAGAAATAAAATGTATTAGTAGTGCAGTTAAATAAAGGGAGAAAGATCTTAAATAATGTGGCAAATACAAAAATATTACATAAACATACGTACGATACATTAGATGCATAAATATACATACAATACATAAATTATATAAAAATACATATAAATACATACATATATAAAATCGATACAAAATATTTTTTTCTTGTTTTAATTATTTAAAACAGGAAAAAAATATAAATTAAAATTATTCAAAATGCCCACTCTACTATTTACATACGTCTTCAAGGAGTTGATTCAATCAAACTTGACAGCTCAAAGTCGATGTGGGTCGGACAATGTGCCGATCATCGATTTTTTCCTCCCCTCTATACGTATTAAGAATAACTTACGTAAAATAGCCACATGATAACAGGGATGTCAATAACATTACATCTGTATGAAAATACAACCTTTTTTTGAAACAAATGTTTTTACATATCTTCACGCCATTACCAATGTGTAGACCGAGGTCTAGACAATTCAGTTTTTTCGAACCACCTTCCACCGAAGATATTTTTGGGAGAACGTGACAGGTGGTGAGCACGTCGCCGTCTCAATGTCCATATAATTCGTACATAAGTTGTTTTTTTTTTTTTTTTTTGAAAAAGCCCATTGTTACGAGCCTGCCACCTAGGGATCGAACTCAGGTTTCTTGACCCGAATTCCGATCACCCAAACACTCGGCACCATAGCGTGACTTACTTTGTTAGATTTAAGAAAATTCTTGAACCTAATAGAATGGAAGGCTTTGCACTTGGATTTTATAGTACTAGCGTAAAAATGTATTGAACCTTCTGCCGACCACCCCAGTGACATCCGCGTCATATTATATTACAAAGTTAATTGATAGTACACTTGACTTGTAACGTGTTACATAAATGAAATTTTAAAAAGATCGAGGCAACATCGAGAAAAACAAATCTTGGTACAAAGCGATATCTTCAAAGTAAATCTGCATCACTGCACTCAATCATACAGTGGACGTACTGAACACTCGCCTATTTAATTGACGGCCCACTCCATCAAAACCTTGACGACGGTCGCAACGAACCTTAATACACTACAAATTGACAATTTTCAACTTTATCACCGAGCGATAAAAACTAACGCGTCCGAAAAGGACAGATTTGTTATAATGTCTCTTGAGGAACCATAATATCTGAATTAGGTGCAAGGGAAATTAGACTCTAAGAAGTTGATAACAAGGCGATGAAAGTAATGAGATTTTAAAGAAGTTCAGATGTTTAGTTGTCATTGCTAAACGTCACATGTCAAAGGAGAAATGTCGAAGTAAAGACGCCCCTGTGTCTGCTAACGTAGCGCTTTCGTATAATTTGAACAGAAAAATTGTAAAGGCTTGGTTTTAGTGGAGGTCGAATGACAGAAAATAATATTATGGTCACGATAGCCAAGACAAGAGACCCGAGTACGATCCCAGGTGACAAAGTCGCACCAATGGGTTTTCTTCAAGAAACTGATGTACGACTTTTGTAGTTGGCTTTGACATAAAGACAGTGACATGCTCTCCACCAGTCATGCTGTCCCAAAAAAAAAATGGAATTTCGAGTCAAGAGACCGGAGTTCGATCCCCAGGTGGCAGACACGTAGTAATGGTTTTTTCAAAATCTTACGTACGATAATTCGTACGTAAGTTTTTGACTCGATCGTCGACTTGGGCATAAAGACGGCGACGGGCTTGCCACCTGTCACGTTGTCCCGAAAATACCTTCGTTGGAAGGTGGGTCGAAAGGACTTAATTGTCTAGACTAGATCTCTGTCTACCCCTGTATTGGTAATTGCGTGAAGATATTTTTCCTTTACTGGGGTAGAACATTCGTTGAAGGTGGGTCAAAGGGACTCAATTGTCTAGACTAGACCTCTGTCTACCCCTGTATTGGGAATTGCGTGAAGGTATTTTCTTTATTAAGAAGAAGAAAATCTTTCCAGTTAATTAATATGACTGCGGTAAAAGTTATCAACAACACTAGTAAATCGCTTAACGCTTATAACATAATTATATGTTCACACTCCTATATGCACCGACAAAGTGTTCCGCGCTGAAGACGAAAATAGTGAACGGTGTTTGACAAATAGCGAGCAGATGTCCCTCGGAGTGGGGGTTCGCCGGTTCCAATACATCGCTCTCACACCTCGTTATCTTCTAAGTTTAAGATTTACGAACGCCATGTTAACTACTAAGTGGTCAAGTAAGTGAACCTTAGACATATCTTGGATAATATAAAAAATAATTATCTTCACGCAATTCCCAATACACAACGAAGATATTTTCAGGATAACGTGACAGGTGGTGAGCCCGCCCCCGTCTTCATGTCCAAGCCAACGATGTAATTCGTACATAGGTTATTGAAAAACCCATAGATACGAGCCGGCCACCTTAAAATCATAGCAAGATTTTTTTAAAATGCGCCATCAACTAAAATCGAGATTGTATAAATACGGTAACATAATAACACAAGATGCCCCAATCTCCCACGACAACATGATGATTCAGGTTCGTTCCATAAACAAAAACATACATAAATAAATCTGCATCGCAGTAAATTATTCAGACTAAAGACAGTTTGACGAGAACCAAATCAAATCTGACGGAGAAACATAAATTCGCATCGACAGGAGCGGAATCAATGAATCTATCAATAAATCGAGCTAAAGATTGAGATATTTCACTCAAGGGGGGACAGCGGGGAGGGGACTGGCCAGGGGAGGGTCGGGGGAGGGTGTTTACCGCCCGTGACGGATATATCCCAGCGTAGACAGCCGTCAATCACTCGCGATATGATGAGAATTAATATTTCAGAGTACTACGCTCTGAGAGTCTTGATCCTTTACGAATGATTACTATTATGTGATGCACGGCAGCGCTAAGGCTGTATAGACTTGCTTAAGTCCGTGGCTTGGTTAGCGCAATCTTCGTAGGACGTATGTGTGGTTTTTTTTTAATTCAGTAGAAACTTAGCTGATAAAACTAAAGACAATTGCATGTATCAAGATTAAACCTTAAAAACTCCTGTTTATTTAACAGTAAACTCTCTCATACCATAAACTCATAACATAAAAATAACTAAATAAATAATTATCCTTATGCTTTTCCCATTACTGGAGTAGAGGTCTAGACAATTAAGTCCTTTCGACCCGCCTTTCACCGAAGTAAACGTTAACTTATTTCAGAGCTGTATGTTCTGAATGTCGTACGAGGCGACTGTGACAGAGTCTCGAATAATGTTGTTACAACGAACAGATGATAAAACAATAAATATTGACCTGTTTTTGCACTTATCGTAAATAAATATCTTTACGCCAATCCCAATACTGGGGTAGACAGAGATCTAGACAATTGAGTCCCTTAGACCATAAGTTGGTAGCCCACCAGCTAGGGTTCGAATTCGGGTCTCTGGACTTAAATTCCAATCAATCCGAATCCGCACGAACTCGGTTATCGTGACTTATTGATTGACCGTAATTATAAAGATCATTATCATCATCGTAATCATTATTACGGCCTACAAGAGGACATATTCTTGGCTCTCCCGTAAGAGGGCAGTAGCGTCAAAGTTGGCGTTTGCCAATCCGCTTGACGAGCGTGTCGAATATGGCATTATCTTACGAAAACGGACTAATATATAGAAAACTTTTTATGTGTATCCGGAAAATAATTTATATGACTATAATAATAAAAAAATGCTACCAAAATAGCAAATTTAAGCGTTGGCGTAGAGTAATTTAGGATTTTTTAAAGAATACTAGCAACGTCAAATAATATTACTAGTATTCGTGTTAAACACTTCAACTAAGCTGCCATGCTTGTGTCTGAAGTGGTTTACGAAAATAGCACGGCGGGATCGAACCTTTCGCAAGCTATTGACGCCTGTTTCTTGAATTTATTTTCACCTTTTAATGAAATTAAAGGTTAAAGCTTCTTATTAAAAATTTTAAATAAGTTATGGATATGTCCTGGTATTTGTGCAAAGTCGGGGCTCCAACGGCTTAATTTTGTACCTAAATCATGTGTTTTTATGCCATTGGGTGGTTCCACTTAATATTTATATAATTACTTTTTTAAAACGTCCCACATCAAAATTCTCGCGTCAATGTCTTATAGTATACATGTGCACGTCAATGTGGAATCAATCAAGGCCCCTTCCCACCCTCTGGAGTGGCAGGTGGTGGGGGCTGCGCAGACGTGAGGGACCCTTGACCTGTCGCTGTTTACACTACGGGGTGGCCTGACGTTTGATTGATAGGTGCGGAGGTAAGCAGTTTTTTTTCCAGGCTACAAGGTTTTGCGCTCTTAATCCTCTACATTTTATATTCCTTTGTGCCTTGGATATAACGTAAGTTAATTATGAGACTTCTAATATGAGACTTTATGTGTTGGGAATAAGACTTTTTTCATCATCATTACAGCCTATATAAAGTCCACAGCTGAACCTAGGCCTCCCCCAAAGGTTGCTATTTAGAATGGTCTAGCGCCATCAGCATCCCTGGACTCTTAGCAACATTGTGCAGGTCGTTGCTCTAAATTATGGGTGGTCGCTCTGCACTGTGTTTGTCTGTACGAGATTCCCATTCGAGAACTTGTGCAATTTTTTATCCTAAAAATTTTAATACTATTTTATATGGTGTGTACTTTTGGATTTTTCAGTTTTTTTTCATTCGAGAATCTTTGCAAAATTTCCAGATACGAGTATATGTCAAAAGAATATAACGCTAATTATTATTACAGATGTCACGACAGCGGAGCAGTTTGGGTCATCGGAATTCGAGTCAAAAGTCCCGAATTAGATTACCATAAGATAGCAATGGGTTTTTTAAAACTTATATAAGATTTATATCGTTGCCTTAGGCATAAAGACGACGACAGGCTAACCACCTATAATGCTGTCCAGAAATAAGCTACGGTGAAGTGTGGGTCAAAGGGGCTTTATTGTCTAGACCTCTTTTTATACCAGTTTGGGAAATTTCGTAATAATAAAAAAATACCTAATTATTACTTCCAATCGAGAACATATCGAATGTAGAAAACTGAGAAAGCAAATCGATCAAACTTTACAACGTGTCGTAATTTCGAAAACTGTTTTGTATTAATTAAGCTACTGCAGTTGTTAATTTCTTACGTAATTTAACATGTTCAGGTTTTGTTAGTGAATGTCAATTATTATAACTGGGTTTACTTTTTCTGATTGAAAACAAATAAAAATATAATCCATATAAGTTTTGTTTTTTCCCCACTTTTATTTGTCAGGGCATGTTTAGTAATTAAAATTTCAAAGATTAAAAAAAATAATTAAAGGTGTAAAAATAATGATGTAAAACTACGAAATATAACAAAACTAATTCCTACGAAAAATGTCATTATTTTAAGGGATGAAATAAAATAAAAATATTAAAACTAGAACAACAATATTTCTTAAAAAAAATTATAAGTGTTTTACATTTAATGAATTTATTTTTCAATTCAATTGACGCTCACAAAAAAAACCTTTTTTGTTGTTAAAGTTTCGACAACATCTGAATTGATTTCTCATTACTTAATTTCCATTAAATAACACTGGCAATCGTTAAATCGATTTCTGCAAAATACTAGTAGTGTTGTTAATAAAAGCAATAATTTCACCTCAACGCTTTGCGACCTTCAAACGGTGACAGTTGACCGTGAGCGATCAATTATGACCATTCCAGTGTTACAATTACTCACGCAATTTAAAATACACGTCACACGTCAATTAATGCTAAAATGTGTCAATCAGAGACCGCGGCGCAGTAACAGCGCACGTATCGAATTTTAAATAATTAATCAATCAAAAGAGTCAACAATCTGTTATTAATTAAAATCGAGTTTTGGTCCGAGCTCGTTACCTTCGATGCAATGGCAAAGATGGATTCGCTTACCTGTAACAGATAAAAAATACAATTATACAATGTATACAGTCTAGATGAATTAGAAAAATTTAACGACTACGTAAATCGAGTGGCGTACACAATAGTGTTCAAGGTCTGCTCTGAGGTTCCGGGTTCGATTCTCAGTCGGGTCAATGTTTGTGTACATTTGTTGTTCCTGATTCCATAATATACTGCTTAAGCTGCTTAGTTTGGAATCAGAGCGATATTGTCCCTATCTTTGTATGTATTTATATGTAGTAAGAATGGATACAAACAACATGTCATAAGACGAAATGCTGAAAAAACAATTTCGCTTGAAGTACTTTGATGAGAATTTTATATCGTTCAAAATGTTCGTAGTAACTTCCGTAGAGTTAGGAAACTGAGCGAACGAAACGAAGGCATCCAGAAGTGTGAAACCTTTCCCCTGCTACCTTCTGCAATTCAGATAAAAGTGCTCTTATTGGAAGCGGCCGACACAGCTACACTCAAGTTGTAGTCATACGCTCGCGCTCCTTTATTGCCCCAACAGAATGGCCTATTAGCCCGTCTCGCTCCCACCCACCTAACCCTAGGACAATGGCGTAGTGCTAAAATTTTATTCGTCTCACACGTGGGCTACAAGCGGGCCTGCATAATGCAAAGTTACGTTAACTAAAAAGAAAGATAAGTCCATATTTATACTATCCCAACGCGATATTTCGCAGCCACCGTCGCTATAGAGAGTTCTATTACAATTTAATGTCGCGATGGCGGGCTTTCGGTTCGAAATTTAGAATCTCGACCGCTCGCTCTCTGTCCTGCCGAACGGGACTTAGTTACGATGAGATAGGATTTAAAATCGTTTAATCTGGTTAGGATATATGTCGCCTGAGAGACGTGCCGTTGCCGCGGAAGGGTCGTTTCATTACTGCGACGGTGCCTGAAAGTGGTCGCCTGGTGTTTGACGGTACATTGTCGATATATATGTTACATTAACGATATGGTAGTGAATGTTCTTCGTTTAAAGGTATTTTTAATCGAGAATACGAAAAGTATTAAAGACATATCGAAAGACACGTGTATTTAAAATAGATCAATACATGGAGGCAATTGAGCAATATTTCCAAGACTTGATGTGTGACAAATAGAGCGTTTGTCACACATCAAGACATGGAACATTTGTCACGCTCTTTACTTCACAGGCAGGGCCACTACCACAAGATCTATCGGATCGTCATAAAAAAAAATATTGTAAAATCTAATAAATACACGATAGATATAGGTATCTATGATAGGTTTATTTTTTTTTTTCAAAACGTATGTACCACTTATTGCGACGGGTACAATCACCACATGTCACGGTGTCCCAAAAATTTCTTCGGTGGAAGGTGGGTTGTAAGGACTTAATTGTGTACGCCTCTGTCTATCGTTATATTGGGAATGGCGTGAAGATATATTTTAATTAAATTAATAAAACTTAAGAGAAAACCTATGCAATTAGAATCGTTTCTGATTCGAGTCAGTTCAACTAATTTCAATTTAATAAAACATGTTTATTTAACTCATTGAAAGATCATTGAAATAAGGAAAGAAAGAAACAAAGAAAAATTTTATCTCTCATACACACATAATTACTAACAACTGGTGTAAATAAAAAGAAAAGTGTTCTCAAAAAGGGCCCAACTGAGCGTAATAAGTTGCAAAAGGTAACCTCTTGCAACTTATTGCATTCAGAGCTACAATCTATAAATTATTATAAATGTCGTGAGCTATTAAGATTTATCTGAAAATAAACAGTGTCAAAGTCATGCAGACGAAGCTGCGAGTAAAAGCTCTATTCAAAAATACGGGAAAATATAATAAAATCTCTAATATGGCATTTATAAACAATATTTTTTTTCATAAAAATATATGATTCCGCAGTCAAGAGAGTTGTAAAATGTTTATATTTTTAAAAGAACATTCGAAATTCATGATTCATTTGGAATTACGACGGGAAACAATTTCCGTTGAGACAGTTCTCGGATGAAGTCATGATGCTGTTTCTTTTCGTACTTATTAACGGTTCCGAAATATTTATTCAACGGCTGACACCCTTAACTACGTATATGGCTGTTCATCCATCAAGTTTACGCGAATAAAGTGTCACAAGGTCCATTCTTGGGAGGCAATAAAATTTAATCTTTTGAATATTCAAGTGCGGTGATCTTAAAAATTCGATTTTAAATCAAAAGCTTTTAGTACGTGACGTCACTAATTTAAATACAAAATTAATATAATCTTCGCACAATTTAAGAAATAGTAAAATCTTTCAAAACATTTAAAAGCGGAATTGCATAACCATGTTATGCCATTTTTACGTAACAAGTTGTAGACCATTTCATCTTCGCCAGAAACAAATTGCACCTGTTTAAATTAATAAATGAGAGATGGCGCCGGCCGTGGACCAGTCGACTATATACTTCAGTCAGGTTGGAATCGCGCTTGCTTTAATGCCAGTTCATTAATAAAGCCCACACGAGAAGGGCAAACGATTATATCGATAACAGGTAATTTATAGAATGTAAGCAAATACATCACTACAATATCGATTACACAAGTATAGTAAAATCAAAGAAAGAAATTTATAAATATGCAAAAAAATATTTAATAATTAAACATTATAAATGGAAGTTGCCGGGCCAGTAAAGGGGATCATTTACACCCCCATTTGTTCAACTTTGAGCAAACATACAAATATAGTCCGGTTGCCAAACAGAAAAATATCGCCAGCGACGTGAAAGAGGCCCGTCACGTAGGCGTCACGCCAATTATTTACGATCGTAAAATTAAACATGTCGCTGTCATAAAACAAGAAAAATAATGCGTTATTCTTAATATTTTACGAGTTTAGAGCAGAAGGCGGCTGGGGAACAATAAATACGGGAGACATGTCGTCGTCACCTCTCTAACGGTATCGCTACAGGAATATCCGTGACTAAAGATTTATACAGTAATTTTAATAAAAATATAATGGCCAATAAAAATTGCTAGAACGTTCAGGTCGACATTGTTTCTAATTTCAAACTTGGCAGGTGTCAAAATCTTCAGCAAAGATAAACAAATCTAATAATTTGTGATGCTACTAATATTTTAGAAACTACGAGAATATTATTATTAAAGTCATCAAAGTATTCAATTCATTTAATTCCTTTCAATTTGCAATTACAAGATATAAATTACAAATTTTATTAAGTCTATATCAACAACTCAATTAAAAACAAGTCTATTTGTTTTAATAATTGTATATAATATAAATTCAATCATAAAGAGAGCATAAATCACGAAAAAGTTGAATTACAACCTTCATACTAGTAAGCACGGTATTTCTTTAAAACGCAACCATGCTGTAACATTTGATCGTAGTATAAGCAAAAACATGCGAAGCTGTGTTGTATTTCTTTCATTATTGGAAATGTTTTTCTTCATTATTGTATTTTTATTGCATATTGTTTTATCTCATTATTGTATATGTTATTTGTTGTATTTTTATCAACCACAATATTAACATATTACATTGTATGCAGTTCTGTACATTGTATATGCTGCACTGTTTACTTTGTATGCAAACACGATGTACTATTATTTATTATTTCTTCATGCTGTAAATAACTTTTGGATAAAACAACACACGAAAACATTACACGAATTCTGACTAATTAGTAAAAGAATGAAACACTTAAATATTGTTTCATCTATTTATTTGTCTAAATATTCATATTTAATCTATACGATAAAACATTGATGATCTGTTTTAAAATTAATGGAGTGACAAAAATTTTTTTATCTTTCAACCACTCTATGCATATCTGTTTTAGTTGCATTCAGATGATATCGTAGACAATAAGCGATAACGGAGTGTTCTTTAAAAAAAAACAATAGGAGAGATTACACATATTGCTCTGATTCCAAAATAAGCAGCTTAAGCACTTGCATTGCGGTTTCAGATATAAACACCACCAACCACACCACAAACACATAAGTTTGTAGCAACCAAAAGTCAATCAATTTCTCATCCACAAAGATCACTCGACACTCAGAAATGACAAAGAAGATGTCAACGGGTTTGAATGTTTTTTTTTTGTTGTGTTGTACATTTATCTGTGCCTGCTGAGTGGTGCTTCTTTCATCAAATTAAATCCATAGAAATATGTATTAAATTTCCTTATTGATTTATGCACATTCTTTCTTTGAAATAGCTACATTTCTCATCGTTAGGAAACATTTTTTTATAATTCAATAAAATAATTTGTCATTACCCTTAATCAACTTTTACGACACCCAACGGTTTAAGACTGGTCGTCATATTCCCTTACACCGTCATTCACATATGCAAACACATTTTCATTGATAACATTTAGACTCGAAACATAAAAAGTCCATTTTGCAACCGCGTATTGAAATATATCGAATTAATTGAATACATTATAAACCATACAGACTATATTCAACTCAAAATAGAAAGCTGTACAGACTAAAATAGAAAATGCTATTGGTAACAGTGAGCGCTATGTCCAAACAACAAAATGATAATTCACAAAGTTCATGATTATGATCGACGCCATTTACATTCAAATTAATACGAATTCCAAATAAAACTTCAGATTTTATGTTTGTTGATAGATGGAAGCTGATTAATGCCGTTTCTTTTGAGTTCAACGAACTGGAATTAAAACTGACGATTTAGGAATTCGTAGGCGGGCTTAAGGTAGCCAGAAGTAGTAAATGGAAGCCTTTCTCTGACTAAGACATACATCAAGTGTGATCTGGTAAAGCAGTCGTTCATACGATAAATGAAATATAAAAATAATTTCAATTCATTTAAATATCCTCAGTGGAATGTGGGTCGAAGGGACTTGTTTGTCTAGACTAGACGTCTGTCTACCCCTTTACTGGGAATCGTGTGAAGATATTTATTATTATTATTTTATTTATAAACAATTATTTAGTCTCAAAGACGGCGTCGGGATCCTGTCACGTTGTCCCAAAATAATTTCCGCCGAAAGGACTACACTCTCTAGACCTCTACCTACCCTCTAATGCACAATGCATGAAGATACTTAGTCTCAGCGTCGTTATATTCGTTGTTGTCAACATTTAATTGAAATAAACATACTAATGCCAGGTATAGCACATACATCACGCATTACTGATGCATGACACACCGAAGCCATCTATCAAAGCGAGCAATATGCATTTAACGCAACGTGAAGTCGCGAATGAGATTAAGCAGGTGCAGAGACTGACTGCGTGGCTGATGTATGCAATGTTGCAGCATGAAACTGAGCAGAGGTAAATATGCGAAATCGACGGTCAATCAGCGCGACGATAAGTTGCGATGAATGGCTTAGCGCAGAGCAAACAAAGTTCAGCTGGGCTGAAATAATAATAAACTTTGCACAAAGAGCATCGCTCGTTGGATGTTCTGGTGAATTTAACACAAAACTAATATTATAGGATAAGACAGTGAAAAAAATACAACAAACTATAAATGAAAATATCTTCACGCCATTCCCAATACTAATAGACAGAGATCTAGAAAGTCAAGTCCTTTCAACCCACCTATCACCAAACACATATTTTGGAACAACGTGACGGGTGGTGAGCCTATCGCCATCTTTTTGTCAAAGCCAACGATATAAATCCTACTTAAGTTTAAGAAAAAACCATTGGTATGAGCCTGCCACCTGGGGATCCTTTGACTGGAATTACGATCACACAACCACTCGGCTATCGAAACTATTTATAGACTGTCTTGCCTAAATTCTATGGATTCTTAGTGTAAATCCGGACCTTAATAATCATCATACTTTTAAAAATGTAATCAGCTGTAATGATTTTATAAATGACCACATAAAAACACCATAGTATCAATGTCAGTTATTCCAAATCATCAAAGCAATGATTCTAACAATTCACCTGCCACAATTAACTCCAGCGGTGTCTACAGTTCCTCACTCCCCCCGGCGTTAAATGCACTACCCCACTTAAATCTGTCATCTGGCAATTCGCGACCAAATGCCAAAGGTGACTGGCCGGTCGCCAGCGTCACAGAAACGCGCCGGTACGTACCGATGTATGATTTATTAAAGTTTCAAATATTAGACTAAGCAAACTGGTTTTAACTACACACAATTTCCTAAACTTTACACTGTGCAGTTTCCCACATATCGTTGGCTTGGATATAAATATTGCGACAGGCTTACCACCTATCACGTTACTCCAAAACAAACTACGGCGAAATGAGGGTCGAACGCAACTGTGTTGACCTCGGGCTAACCCTGTATTGGGAAATACGTGAAGATAAAAAAAGATAAATCTTCACGTATTATGTTACTTATAAGTCTTTATAAATAGTGGTAGAGCCACGCATCAGCTTTTGCTGTTGCATGAATGGGCCGGCACGACCGGGGAAGTACCACGACCTCACAGAATATCTATTTATTTATAAGAAATTTTTTTTAATCTATTTATTTATAGATATTTATTTATTTATAAGTGAAGATTTATCTTTTTTATCTTAAACACCATAAAACTCCATGTCTATTTATCGATGAAATTATCGGTCGGTATAAAGCATAAGCAAAAAATTTGTAACGGACTCTATTTACTCTCCTAATAAGATGAATAACTAGACGAAATATGAGCGTTGCCGTAAATAATTTCGACGGAATTATTTGAACAATTTCTTGGTGTTAATATAGGACATGTGTAAATAATACATCATAAGGACTCAAATGAATTAATATTCTTTTTATATATTCTTCCTTATATTTTAAAAAGTCACGATTTGTTGGGTGGTCGGAATTTCGAGTCGAGAGATCCGAGTTCGATCCCCAGGTGGCAGTACCAATGAGTTTTTCAAAAACTTATGTACGAATTTCATCGTTGGCTTGGACATAAAGGCGGCGACGGGCTCACCACCTGTCACGTTGTCCCGAAAATATCTTCGGTGGAAGGTGGGTCAAAGGGACTTAATTGTCTAGACTTGACCTCTGTCTACCCCTGTATTGGGAATTGCGTGAAGATATTTATTATTTATATATGATGAACTTTTGTTCACTTCTTTATTCGATTTCTCATTATTCGTTAGTGTCCCGAGTTTTCAGTATTTCAGTCACAGCAATTCGGAATGGATCTTTGAAATCACGCAAACATGCGGGCAAAAGCCAGCATAATAACAAGACAAGTGGCCTGTCCGTCCGTCCAGATGTTTACTTCTGCTCAGCGTCTAACGGGTCGTTCCTTTGATACTTTAGCTTCAGCCCGCTGACAGTTCAAACGGTGATATAATTGCACTGCGCAAAGGTTACGTATTTCATCTGAAATGAAATATTCTGAGCCATCAATTTTGTGAATCTGGTTGCCAAAGCCGTAAGCGCCTGTCAGTCCCATTACGCCAGGCGACGCTACATTAAAATTGAAAAGGGTTGATTTTAAACTATGTTCAGTTTTATGATTAAGCAAAATATTTAAATATATAGAATTAAAAAAGAAAAATATAGAAAAAAATGTGTATATTTTTATTGATAAATAAAAATAAAATAAATATCTTCACGTAATTCACAATGCAGGGGTAGACAGAGATTTAGTCTAGACAATTAAGTTCCATCGGCCCACCTTCCACCGAAGATATTTTAGGGACAATTCCTTTACTTTTTCTTGATATGTACTTTTAACAGATTATACGCAAATGCTGCTTATAGCTTATGCCAATAATATATAACAATTGAAATAACAAACATTAACAGATTATTTTTACATAAACTACTTTAAAAATTTTCACGCATTCTATACATGGGTAGCTAAAGGGCAAGACTAATTTGCCCAATCAACCCACTAAGGCTCAATTTAGAACAACTTGAAAGGCGAGCCTATCGCCGTTTCAGCGTCTGAACAAAAACAAACGTATAAAGGATTCTGAAAAAAAAAAACCATTGGTCTTCTAGCAATCTAATAAGAGTCTCTCAATAAAAAAAAAATCCGATCCGAATAGCCAATACCATAGCAAATTTAATGTTAAGTTAATGTACAAAACCATCACACGTTGCTTTTGAAAAGTATTTCGAAATTGTTTACAATCCGTTAAAGTCAGCCAGTGTCATTAAGCGTGTTCCCCTGTGGTTTATTTTAAAACTCTAATATAGTCCGAAACAGTGGCCAATAAAACACGTAGGTGATAAAATAAAGTAGTGTAAATCGGGCTACGATATAAAAATCACCAAACGAAAATGTCGCAACACATAAATCACGGAACTAATAAAATCCGGTGCGCACGAGTCGACGCGTGTGTTTCACGAGACAGACTCACCTCTCGCTCGTCTCTCCGCTAAAAGCATCGTTTGCATTCTCTAAGCTACAGATTGATAACTAAAGAAATACATTCATCGATATGGAAAATATCAGCTACATTATTCTTCACGCCATTCCAAATGCAGGGGTAGACAGAGGTCTAGACAATTAAGTCGTTTCGACCCACCTTCCACCGAATATATTTTTGGACAACGTGACAGGTGGTGAGCACCTCGCCGTCTCAATGTCCAAGCCGACGATACAATTAAAGTTTTTGAAAAAAGAACCCATTGGTACGAGCTTGCTACTTGGAAATCGAACTCGGGTCTCTTGTCGCGTAATTCCGACCATCCAACCACTCACTATCGTGACTTCTAAGATGTATTACTTTGATAACATAGATTATAAAACAACTTAAGCACCCATGGAATCAACGAATAACGTCGATTGTTAACAAAAGCTAATTATGTATTTGATTTGAACCTGGATTGTGGATTAAATATTGCAGTTTTTTATGTGAGTACGGTGAAAAGATATCGTATGATAATAAAGCTGTATTTAAAATACACATCAAGTTTGAAAGTGTTTTCATTAATTAAAAAGGAAATTGCAGTTACAAAATAATACAATCTAAATTACTTTTATAAATAAACGACCGCCGCAGACAGTGTCGCAGATATACCGGATTTCATAGTATGGATATAGGTTTAGGGTTCATTTCCCGGACGGGTCAAGGTAAAGCACACACCTTTTCTACATTGCCTCGGGTTTGGATGTTTGTGGTACCTTCATTCATTCTGACGTCATAACAAAATTGCTTTAGCTTTTACTTTAGAGTCAGAGAAATGTAAGTGATGTTTGTCACTATCTGTGTCATTTATATATTATAAGTCACGATAGCCGAGTTGTTGGGTGGTCGGAATTTCGAGTCAAGAGTTCGATCCTTAAGTGGCCGTACCAATGGGTTTTCTGAAAACCTATGAACAAATTATATCGTTGGCTTGGACATAAAAGACGGCGACGGGCTCACTACCTGTCACGTTTTCCCGAAAATATCTTCGGTGGAAGGGACTTAAATGTCAAGACTAGACCTCTATCTACCCCTGTATTGGGAATTGTGTAAAGATATTTTTTTAAGGACACAGTGACAACATCACATAAAATACAGGTATTAATAAAATAAAAGTTCTCTGCTCTATATCGTGAATCGATATAGAGAACTAAAGAGAATCTGTAATAATTCTTTATTTTAGTGTTCTTGAAATCAAATACAGTTGCGTATGGTTACGTAAAGAGGCGACTAAGAATTAAGCCGTGAAAATGCAATTGGCAACCGGCAGATGACGAGATAACCATCTGAAAATATTACTGACTAAAATTTAACAGACCAGCGACGACAGGTCTAATAAGGCAGACGAGTTGCAAATTATCTTATAAGATTATTGTGATATTCCTACGCAATTAATCTCATTCCTAACCTATTGAGTAATAATATATATTTTTTAATTATTTCTACATACATAACAAGGACTTCATTATATACATTGCTCTGGTCCCATAGTAAGCAGCTAAAGCACTATATTATTTAATCAAAAACAGCGAAGGTAACATAAACACCTAAAACCGAGATAATGTAGAAAAAGTATTTTTCTAAATTTCACACCCGACCGAGAATTGAACCCGGGAACTAAAAGCTGGACGCCATGAAAATTGGTGTGTACGCCACTGGTGCACAGAAATCATAACACGATGAGTTCAGAATCACTAATGGTAACTATTCCAGTATACTTATGCAAAAGCTTATTTGTTGATAAGCTCGAAACATTTTCACAAACACCATTCTCTCTTAGATGCCTGTAAAGTCAGTTTAAATTCTCCTTCTAAGAGGATTCCAATTGGTCGTTAAATAAACGTAGATTAGATATCAATACTGAACAGTAATTTTGTTCGGAATCTTGGCTCTTAAATTTACGTAGCAACTGAATGAATTTACATGTAACTGTTAGTGGTTGCACTAGTCCTGGTATGCCGCACTAGTCATAAATAAGATTTTTACTTAAATACCAATCAGTGTTTGTAATTTTGCAACGGAATAATAAAAAAAAATATCTTCACTGATATCCCTAATAATAAAATCCTTTCACACACACGTCACACCGAAGCCTTTTTGGGATAACGTGACATGTGCCGTGCCTGTCGCCGTCTTAGTGTCCGAGCCAACGTTACAATATACTTACATAGGTAAATATTAAAAATAAATTACAAAATCCCGAACTCGAGTCCAATTATTCGTGAATATGAATAGCTAGCGGGATTCGAACCCGCAACGCAAAGTTACGAAGGCAAGGTCACTGCCAACTAGGCTATCGGGTCCTCAATCGGGCAGAAAATAACCAAAATATTGTTATAAATTAACATCATACTCACCATCTGTCATGTTCCAAATAAGCTCCGGTGAAAAGTAGGTCGAAAAGACTTCATAATAAACTATGAAGTCTTTTTGAAGACCTCTGTCTACCCCAGTACTGGAAAATTACGCGAAGATTCCATTACGCGTCACGATAGCCGAGTGGTTGGGTGGTCGGAATTTTGAGTCAATAGACCTGAGTTCGATCCCCAGTTGACAGGCTCGTACCAAAGGGTTTTTCAAAAAACTTATGTACAAAACATATCGTTGGTTTGGACATAAAGACGGCGACGCGCTCACCACCTGTCACGTTGTCCCGAAAATTTCTTTGGTGGAAGGTGGGTCGAAGGGACTTAAATGTCTAGACTAGACCTCTGTCTAATCTTGTATTGGGAATTGCAGAAAAAAAATATCTTCACGCAATTCCCAATACAGGGGTAGACAGAGGTCAAATCTAGACAATTAAGTCCCTTTGACCCACCTTCCACCGAAGATATTTTACAAGAATTGCAGAAAGATATTTATTTTAGTTTTATTTTATTCCATTACCAATTTATGTTAAATAACTACTGCACATATAACTTACGATAACCGACTATGACGGACCCCTAAATAACTGAGTTCGCATTACGACTAAGTCTCCAAAAAGAATAGACGCGCGACAAGCAAGCGACTAGGTCATTAAGTCAACAAGCAGAGGTACCCGGGCAGGGCCCTACCGCACACAGCACTCGCATTTAAATTCGTATATCGACATGAAAAGTCAATTAGTAGGACCCGAGGGGCGAGCAGCGCCATCTTTTAATTGCCACTGACAGCTGCGCGGGCGCATATGAATTCAAGTGTGGTAGCGGACGTGGGTGTTCGGGGCGCTTTGAGCTTTGTGATTGCGCTTTCCTTGTTTTTTATATCTTCTAAACTGTGTGTATATTGACCGGAAGCACATTCCTCCTGGCGATGCTTAATTGAACAAACTTTTTTTCATGATTATTTATTTTATAATTTCGCGATAGATCTGATACAGAAGATATTACGTAATAATAAATACTATAAATAACGTAAAGTCACGATAGTCGAGTGGTGGGGTGGTCGGAATTTCGAGTCAAGAGACCCGAGATCATCATGAGATGTGGCAGGCTCGTAACTTGGGTTTTTCAAAAACTTTTGTACGAATTACATCGTTGGCTTGGAGATAAAGACGGCGAACGTGCTCACCACCTGTCACGATGTCTCGAAAAATTTCTTCTGTGAATGGTGGGTCGAGGGACTTAACTGTCTAGACTAGACCTCTGTCTACCCCTGTATTGGGAATGGCGTTGAAGATATTAATTTTATTTATTATTTTATGTATAACGTATAATAGTATAGATAAATATCAGATACTTTAATAATGCTCATTATAGATATTTAATATCCTAATCTCATATAATAGTTGACGGAAGCCGCAGCCAAAGCCATAACCGTGACCATGGCTTTGTAAAGCACTCCGAAACGCAGGGAAATTAAAAAAAATATATACTCGCGCCTAATTCCGTAAGTAACAGTATTTAATATTTTCGTAAATAAAAGAAATCATTAAAATACTTCATTTAACTATCTTCATTGTAGCCTATGAGTTCATTGATATATATATATGTTATTATTTATGCTGTTATTTATGCTCTTATTTAATTACAAATTACTTTAAAAGCGATGACATTTGTTGTACGCTTACAAAAACTAGTCACATTCTTAAAATTTCGAATGGAACAATTAGTAGCAAAACAACAAACAATTTGTAAACGAGAACGAATTTAATGTTATTATAACACATGTTAAATGGCAACACTGATGATAACAAATAACACCGCTAAATAAAGGCAATTAGTAGCAAAGCTTTTAAATAACAACTTTTATTTTTGAATTAAAATTCTCTTATGTTACCGACTACATGAAACAAACATGCAATTGGTATTTCCTAATTGTATGATGAATGTTCTTTACAATTATTGATCACACAGTAAGGCGGAGGTCGCGGGTTCTAATCCCGCACGTGTCAGTAAATTTTTTTTAATTCGTTTTAAAATAAAAATTTTCCAATAAGCTGCAGCCACTCCAACTGAGCTACAATGCCTGGGCCTGGAATAGTTAAATCAACTGCTGAACATGGTTCAATGTTGCCCATAGATTAGCACAAAGAATGGTCTGCAATGTATTAGATCAAAATTAAACATACCGTACGGGCAGCAGCGTCCAACGTGTCCTACGCACTTAGTTGCCTGTCTGGTACTGCGTTTGCCAAGAGTGGCGATTACGGTAAATTTACACGTGAAAGACCTATGTCCTGTAGTTGACATACAGACCGGAATTTGATTATAATATATTTAATATTATAATCAAATTCCGACTCCATAACGCAAGAGCTCTACTTACTTTGGGATAAGGCTATGTATGTGATGTTGTCTTTATCTACTTTCTCATTCATTTATTTATTAATAAACTCACTGGACAAAACTAATTACTACAAACGTTACGAACTCGAATCTTTAGACATAAAAACATGGCTGCACATAAAATTGCACTTAATTCATAAATTTGAGTTATAAAAAGACGTTATAAAAAGCTCACGCTCAAAAAGTTTTTTGACTGGGTTGCGCACGCGCTCAGACCGGACAGTCCCGTTCGTATTTGAATGTGCCACCTACGCCACCACCACTGAGGTGGGGGGGACCTTAAAGAAGACGTATCTCCGCACCACAATCCATTGTCCATTGTTTTTGCCCGCTGTTATTTATGACGGACGACATTAATTCCCTTCCCGCTCTGGCTTTCAGTAAGTTATATAACTATCTCGCTCCCCCGAAGCTTCCGTCCGGTAATGCCGTAGCTAATAAATTACGTTACAAAAGATTATTTATTAGATTTATTCATGTCGGGTTATTCTTGTGCCGTATTGGTCTGAAGGACATTCAGTGTTTCAGCTTCCAGTGCGGTGTTTCGAATTTTTCGTGATTGATTTGTGGCGTAGCCGACTCGACGAACAATGGAACTAAAATCGGTATTCACTTCGATCATTTAATACTGACTTGATATATGGGAATCGATTTTAGCGTGTAACAAATAAATAAGAAAAAATAACGGAATTGCTAACTATTTAAGTACGTTATTCCTCGATATAAATAATTGTTATCATGGGTTAAAGTTGCTATGTTATGCTACAAACCGAAAAACTTTCCTTATTTTGGCACTAAATGTGATATTTTTTTGAAATTTTCGAAAGAAGAATATCATCTTTAGTACACAAGCGCGGCATTACAAAACGTCCGGTGTTATTTCCTTTCAACAACATTAAGACTCACCTCAAATCAAGACTTCGACGCAAATTAACTTGGTGTTCATTTGAAAGGAATCCATCCACATTATTATGCGCGGCCATTAATTAACCTATACGAAAGTTTTAATTAAAAATAAGAAGGAACTCTCCACAAGAAAGCAGCGACAGACGCGCCGACGAATTCAAAAATCCCCCGCGTCTGAACCGCCATAAATAATTGGGACAAAAACAGTCCCCCGCCGCGCGCCGCCCGCCCCTCGCCACCCTCGGATAAGTGTCTAAAATTTTCACAATCCGGCAATAAAAAGATAATTTATTAGAATAGCTCTTATTGTTTTCATTATTTATGTGTATGGAGTAATGTAATCTAGCCGAGCCCTAAATAAATAATTTCACTTTAATGTCGCTCCTTGCCTAATCTCCTGAGCGGACCGTTCAGTCCGCGTTTTGTGCGCCCTAATAGCGACCCGAGGTATTTTTAGGTCTAAATAAATATGATTTGTTGTGCCGCTCCTGACAGAATTTAATTTTGTTCCGCCACCACGTTTAGCTGTTGCAAATCTTTGAATTATTTTAATGACTCATTGCTGAATTAATCTTAAATAATGGGATAAAATACTAATTTCAGGTATGGATAAAGGATTCGATTGTTTGGGCACGTTGAATATAAATAAGACTGTAATAATAATTGAAGACTGAATGGTAAACAGCGCCTAAGTTAACTATAAAACGGTACCACCTTGCTGACAATAACTTTCGAAGACCATGTGAGGAAATTTCTAGAAGAAAGGAAGTTCAAAAGTACACAGATACCTAGACCTCATGCGTATGAAGAAAATGATACATTTGTTTCATTTGAAAGAAGCAAAAGAAGTATGTATGTAAGTAGGATAGTGAACCTTGGCGATCTGATATCTCTGGCTACTCTGGGGCCTGTCCCTGTCCCAGCATAGGTGTAAAGACATCATAATAACATTATTTGTATTATAATATTGACAATTCGTTGTTAAGCTGACTAAAGCTGAAAAGTTATCGAGTGACATGCTCGTACAGGTAAACGTAGTATATGACATTCTTACAGTGGTAGAGCCACGCATCAGCTTTTGTTGTTGCATGAATGGGCCGGCTCGACCGGGGAAGTACCACGACCTCACAGAATACCGGCGTGATGTAGAAGTCTAACAAACTTCTGCGTTTCGTCTGGTGATTGCAGGTAACCGGAGGCCCCCCTCTCCCAATTATGGGAGGGGGGCACTCTAAGGGAGGCAACGCATCTGCTATGCCTCTGGTATTGTGGGTGTTCATGGGCGGCAGTAATCACTTACCATGTGATTACCGCCGCCTGTGCCACAGTGATGGTAAGTGATTACCTTCGCCTGCTTTCTATAAAAAAAAAACCCCACACAAGATGGAATGATGATGGAAGACGGTCGAGGGCTCGAAGCTTAAGTCCTTTCAATGTGGCTCTTTGAGGATGACCTATATTCAGCAGTGGACTGGGACAGGCCAAAATGATGAAATCACTATTTAGAATTTTTGTTTAACGGTTAATAAAAGTTTTAAAAAGTTTCGGATTATAATAAATAGGTTGTCACCCCTGAGGATTAAGATCGATTGGCCTTATAGCCTTCAATTATACTGGCCCTCTGTACCTAAAAAGCACAAAGTCAACAGCAGAGTTGTATCAGAAAGCAATCTAACCCTAACTATTCAGTTGGGGTTACATTGCTTAAATTCTTAAGAATTCGAAGTGTTATACAAAAAAAATACGTAAATAGATATGGAAAACATCTCCTACATTGCTTCGATCCCAATGTAAGAAGCTAAAGCGTTTGAGTTATGGAATCGGTAAAAACGAAGATACCACAAACATCCAGACCCGAGACAATGTAAAAAAAGATATTTCCGAGTAATGTAGTAAACCTATATCTATTACAATCCGATTCATACAAGGAAGAAATCGCTTTTAGTGATAACTCTGCCAATTGTGTCACCATAGTCTTGCTAAATTTTATATTTTTATAAAGAGATTTTTCTACTACAATGACCGATGAAGTCCGGGAATCCATGCCAAGACCTCAGAACTGTCGACAGACCGACAACCGGCATGTACGCAACTCTTCCAAGCAGTTAGTAAAACAATTGGCAACAATATAAACTTTCAATCAAGTTTAATAAGAAATATTGGCCATTAAGAATAAGAAAAAACATTAAGAACCACCATGCATCTAGCGCACATCACATGCATATTTCAAAGCGTCGTACAGAGTCTGAACTTCAGTGGCCATTTCTGAAAATTAGTGGACGTGTGGGAGAGGGTGGTGGGGGGAGGTTGCTTGCCGCGGCGCATGATTTACGCCACTCCCGTATTATGTTTTGACTTTAATAAACAGAGCGTTTGTCACGACAGCAGACGGGTCGACGCCGTTTTCGTACGCCGGGCGACTCAAGCAACCCTTCACTTGGAAATGGACGATCTATATGGAACAATGTTCAGAAATTTCATTGTTAACATAGCTTAAAATTACAAGTTTAGTGCTTAAGCAAGACACGTTAATCCTGAATCTGGAATCCAAGTGTGTCTTATTTTTATAATGTACATTTGGTTCATTAGGTATTATAATAAAAACGTATTTTATTTGGATGAGCTCGACGACAAACGAGACACGCTCAAGGCTCGATCACCTGCAACCATCACGTTCTACTGAGGAGTGCTGACTAGCGCACAATGTGCTCGCACGTTCAGCGCAAACATCGGTTACGTCAGTCACCTGCGAGCACACGAACGACGCCCGCAAAATTCATAGTTCCAAAGTCGCTGTGGACGAATTCGGTCGGGATAATATATATTTGGAAGAAATATCTGTAAGAGATTGCTGTACAGTTATGAGACCTTTTGTTAGTCTTTATGTAAGTTGCTGCCAGTAAAGAGTATTTCATTGTATTGTATAATTTTTGTTTAGTTTCATACTGGGATAGGCAGAGGTCTATACAACGACATCCTTTCGAGCCACCTTCCACCGAAGCTTATATCTTCCACCAACCTCCATGGACGAGTGGCCTAAAACCCGGTTTTAAAGGTGTCGCCATCTCGAGGTCCCGGGTTCGATCCACTTTTCTATATTTTCTCAGGTCTGGGTGTTTGTGGTGCATATATCAATGTGATGTTGTCCCTATTATGTGTATGTATGTATTTTTTAATGACACGTTTTTGTAACTGACAATGCTATTTTATTTTTTTAAATTGTCTAGTCTAGTTTTAAACTATCTAGGGACTTAATTGTCTAGTCTAAGTTTGGTGGACGGAATAACTATTTATACTCTCTTATATAGATTCTCTATATATTCTCTATTAATAGACTCCCTTGCCTAATTTCTACCGAGTCCTAGTATATATTATAAAAATCAATTCTTAAAAATCATCATACTTTTTAAAATATAATTAGCTGTTATAAACAGCTGTAATAAGTCATGATAGCCGAGTGGTTGGGTGGTTGGAATTTCGAGTCAAGAGACCCTGGGGGCTGGCACGTACCAATGGGTTTTTCAAAAACTTATGTACGAATTATATCGTTGGCTTGAACATAAAGACGGCGACGGGCTCACCACCTGTCACGTTGTCCCGAAAACATCTCCGGTGGAAGGTGGGTCAAAGGGACTTAATTGTCTAGACCTCTGTCTACCCCGTATTGGGAATCGCGTTAAGATATTTATGTATTTATTTATTTTACAATATAGTTATAATAAAAACAGCGTAAATTTCAGGACAAAAAGCTAAAGCACACTGCTAGTGTATACCTGGCCGATCATCGCAGCCATTACAACATTTGCGGGCTCGCAAACGGGCCATAGTTCCGTCCACCGTATAGTTTCACCCCCCCCTCGTTTCCAGCTTTTAATTATAATACTTTATAGCCCAATAAATCACGGCGCACGTCCCACGGCGCCGCCCGCCCGCCCGCAACTCCCCATCGCGCCTTCGGAGGATATCAGTTCAATTCTCACTCGCCGTAATAATTTATAAAGAAATTATTCGCTTTTTCTGCAAATGGTTTGAGGGGGACGTGGTTCACGAATGCTTCTGACGTGATGTCCCTGCGTGATAACGTGTCATTCGATGGGTAAAGTATGGCGGATTGATGCTATTAATTGTGTACGGATATACGGTTTGCCGCTCGGGTCGGTCCCGTCACATAAAGCGGCTCGAAGGTCGATTTTAAAATGATATAAAGTCGATGTCTCTGCGATATCTGCGATCTCGGGATTCGGAGTCAAGAGATCTAAGTTCGATCCCTGGATGGTAGGCTCGTACCGATGGTTTTTGTTTTTTTTTCAAAATTTATGTACCATTTCAATCGAGGGATTGGATATAAAGACTTCGACAGGCCGACCTTCCCCGTTGTCCCAAAAAATGACTTTTATATTTTTTTATTTATATATTACTAAACACAAGTTCTTCGTCCGTGCACTATGTCGAAATTCGAGGGTATCTTTTAATTTAAGGAACTGCCTTATGCCAGCTGGCTCAGTACCACACTCTTACCCATTTCTGTACCAAACAACAAATATAGTTGTGTTCTCTCTCTCTCTCTCTCTCTCTCTCAAAACTCGTTTTTTACGTCACTACAATTGTGTTAAGTTATGTAATCACGCTTTTGTTCCACTCCGGACTACCATTGCAATAACCAATTTGTTAAGAAAAATCCTGATTCAGATTTCCCCCACTGGAGTTGTTAATCCTGGTTAGTATAGTCCCATGAAAAGTATTTCATACAAATCTGTTCAGCAGCTTTTACGTGATTGAATGACAAGAAATTTGTGTGTTAACCTGTCAAATTGTCCCAAAATTAGATGAATCGAAAAGCGTTGATCTCAATATTAGTAAATTGTAAAGATTTTCTAGTAACATGTAGGAGGTAAGAGCTTTAAAAATATAAAAATTAAGACCTTAACATCTTAAACGTTTAAATATCTACAAATTTAAAGTGAAAATCACACGATCAATCTTCGTAAAATAACATAAAATAATATTCACCATGTCTTATCTAGAAGTTCTTACGTCTGTAACCATATTAATGTAATTTGACCGAAAACCCCCAGCGATATGGCAAGCTTTTCCTAATCAATCAGTCGTCACGAAGAAGGGGCCGCCCATAAGTCAGCCGGAGTAAAAAATGTAGCTCCCGGGAGCCGACTGACTTACGACAGCGATGCGATTTTTGCATTACCTTTAACAATGAGCAGTGAAGTCGCAGAGATGCCAAGAGAAATAAAATGCCTAAGCTTGTATTTTGTGTACGGAAACTAGACAAAGGTAGACTGGCAGAAAATGCCTCAGGCATTAAGTCCGCCTATACATTAAAACTATGAAGTTAAATAAATAAATAAAAAATGGAGGTTTAATGAAATACGAGCTTGTATATTGCACATAATAATATTACAAATAATGTTTACCGCAAAAAAGAAACCCTTCGTGGTATCACCTCGTTTTGAGAGCACTCCCCTAGTTGCCTCAGCCAGCATAGGAATCCTTGGCGTCGACATATCGAGTAGCGTTCAGTTTGGCGGTCATTTGGCCTCTAAAAGCTTGGCGTGCTCAGTAGAGCGCGACAGTACTTCATGCCGGCCCACCGCTTGCGACTTTATAAGGCGCAGGTTCGGCCGCACATGGAGTACTGTTCTCATCTCTGGGCGGGGGCACCCCAGTGTCAGCTCCTTCCATTTGACCGTATCTAAAGAAGAGCTGCTCAAATTGTCGACGACCATACTCTATCCAAAGACTTCATCATCACCACATTGATGCTTGGCATTCCACCACAGTGCGTTTTTCGCGGATATTTCTGCCACGCACTTGCACTTCGGGGAATGAGCTGCCGTCAGCGGTTTTTCCGGATCGCTACGACTTAGGGACCTTCAAGAAAAGAGCCTATACCTTTCTCATAGGCCGGCAACGCATCCGCTATTCCTCCGGTATTGCAGATGTTCATGAGCGGCGGTAATCACTTACGAAATTTAAATTAAGAACATATAAATAAGTGTAACATTTTCCTCTGTATTATTGATACATTGTCACGATTTGTCCTTTCTATAGTTTACAGGACTGTAGTCTTTGAGCGACGCCCGAACTCGTAGAACTTGAATGTGAATGATTTAAAATCGAGACGTTATGTACGGTCGGCGGATCAAGTTGCCCCCTCGATCGAGCTGTAATTAGAAAAGCTACATTTCTTTTCCATTTTTAAACATTTTCATAATTACAATACTGTACAAGAGAAATCAATAAAGAGTAAACATTTGGTAGTATTGCCTTAAAACTGTTAGATTGTATATAATGGGTGTACTAGAATTAATAAATTTTGTTTCAATGTAAGTAGGTTTCTTATGACGCGACTGAGGAAGATGGTGAAGAACTTTCTTACGCCATTTTCTCAAGCTTACCAATATTATATTTATTATTTACAGACGGCGACAGGCTCACTGCCTGTCACGTTGTCCCAATAAAATGACTTCGCTGAAAGGTGAGTCGAAAGGACTTAATTCCTCTGTCTACCCCTGTATTGGGAATGTCGTGAAAATATTTTTTTTAATTATATTTTAGTATGATCATAATTTAAATTAGTATGATTTGACGTAAGTCGCCGAGTTGTTCGGTGGTCGGAATTTCGAGTCTAGAGATCCGAGTTCGATCCCCAGATGGCAGTACCAATGAGTTTTTCAAAAACTTATGTACGAATTTCATCGTTGGCTTGGACATAAAGGCGGCGACGGGCTCACCACCTGTCACGTTGTCCCGAAAATATCTTCGGTGGAAGGTGGGTCAAAGGGACTTAATTGTCTAGACTTGACCTCTGTCTACCCCTGTATTGGGAATTGCGTGAAGAAGATATATGATCATAACACCCGATAACCCAGTTGGTGATGACACTGCAATCGCCGCTGAGGGTTGCGTGTTTGAAACCACTAGGGGGAAACGATTGTGTTATAAATATTACTACTTCTAGTAATGAATGTTTATATGTAATTTATCTATGTAAATGTGTATCTGAGTATTACATATTTATCTTGAACAGTAAGATGGTGATGGGCTCACCACCTGTAACGTTGACCTAAAAATGCTTTGGGTTGGTCGAAAGGATTTTATGGTCTAGACAAAGGTCTATTAAACTTTAAGCAATCGTTGAAAGTTTACAGACAACGATTTTAAGCGCACTAAAAACGATTGTAGGCTCTGAAGCAGCTCAATAATCAGGTCAAGAAGTCTAAAAGCAAATCATTCAAAGCACTGGAGCCATCATGCCAGTTTCCGCCCGTTTAAAACTTGGCACTGTATGCGAGGGGGTGCGTGCAAATATGACAAATTTATGTAAAGCGCGGCTCCTCTTTGTAGCGCGAAGGCAGCGCGGGGAAATTAGTGCTCATTCCGCTTCATGTTTACGAGTGTCGGTGCTACTCTCTTCAAAAATATGATAATGCCCGCCGCGGTAAATTCTGGATGTTCGCTTGCCATCGATTGTTTGTTATGTATGTTAGTGCTGGAATGGAGAGCGACGTAATACTAATACTGGAATGGTTAGCGACAAAACTTTATTGCTGGAGTGGTGAACGACATAATGAGCGAAGAAACATGGACGGAGTTCATTGATATAGTAGCTGATTAATCATCAGACTAATCGAAAAACATGGTCTGCAACTGCAACTAGGCGGCAGCATCTAAGATGTGAGGTGTCTGGTACTAAGATAACCAATCCGTTTGCTAGGCGTGGCAATAATGGCAAACACTTAACCTCTGATACAGGCCTACTTTATAGTAGAGTAAATACTAACTCTACTATATACTATACATACGTACACATATACAGTCACACTAGTGACAGATAGTAAGCCTATCGCCGTCTTTATGTTCAAACCACTGATGTAAATCATACAAAAGTTTCGAAAACACCCATTGGTGAAGCCTACCACCTGGTTGTCGAATTCGGATCTATTGCATAAGGTTTAAGCACAACAAAAATTTTTATTATTTTTTTAAGTCGATTTGTGAGCGTGTCACAAACTTCGACACAAAAGAGGGAATTCTGCGCGGCCACAAATCCTCTTCCGCGCAATGGAGTGTTTCGCTTGCGCAAATGAGACTTATGGATATTTGGTAAGTTCGCAAATGATGGCCGGCGATTTGGCAGCGACGTGCCAGCGTGCCGGCGCGGTCACGCAGCGTGTTTACTTTGGGCACTGTTGGAGTTTCACTATGGGGCGATGTAGCGCAAAGTTACTTTACAACTTTGTAAAGTTTACGAATTTCTCGTGTATGATAGATATTTAAATGTAGTGTTATGATTATTCAATTTAGAGAATATAGATACTGGATATATTAAGTTTTTAGTAAATATTATAATATTTAAGTTTGAATAAATTTTCAGTACACTTAGTTGTTGCTGCATTATCTTCCAGATATATGTCTGTATATATAGTAATTTAAATGTTATAGAAAAAAAACTGAGATGATATAATGTTCTTTCTATATTTTTTTTCGATGCAATTTTTCACAGAAACAATACAACATAAATGCATTGGACGTCTGCTTGTTTTAGTGAAATTTTCAAGGAAGGCTTATCTAAAAGAAGATTTATGTAAAAGATAGCCTACCAACTAAATGCAATTTATTATAATAAATAAATAAATATCTTTCCGCAATTCCCAATACAGGGGTACACAGAGGTGTAGTCTAGACAATTAAGTCCCTTCGACCCACCTTCCACTGAAGATATTTTCTGGACAACGTGACAGATGGTGACCCCGTCGCCGTCTTTATGTCCAAGCCAACGATATAATTCGTACACAACTTTATGAAAAACTCATAGGTACGAGCCTGCCGCTTGGGGATCGAACTCGGGTCTCTTGACTCGAAATTCCAACCACTCGGCTATTGTGACTTCTCTATCTATGAGTATACCGGACTTACATATCTAAAAGAAGATTTATGTAAAAGTTAGCCTACCAACTAAGTGCAATTTATTAGTTGTTACAATACCGATTTTAAATAACTTAAGGTGCGTACATTACCGATTAAAGCTGTAACAACTCGGCACACTCACAGATACCACGAGTGCTAATAGTAATATATTACTTTATTTTCGCTGAATACGCTTCTCACTGAAGAGGCGACGAGGTTAAGGCGTGAATAAGATGGACGATTACAGAAATCAACAGATAAATTAATTGTTCAGAGCTAATAATATTGTAGATGGTTTAGCAAACAATATCAGATAAAGTTTAAAATAAAATATCTTATCTTAATATTAGAAAGCCGTAAGACCATGAATTCGAAAAACTATTGTTCAGGGCTCAGGCATGTCCTAGTAACAGTAACAGTAGATATTACAGTTGTTTTCACTCAGACATCTTCATTGTAGCGACATGAACCTTTTAAATTTTATTATATTATTAAGACAGAAAGAGAGAAAGTAATATCAGAAAGGTAAAGGATATAACGACATAAGATCAGCAACTTTTTATCCTTTTTATCCTTGTATGTATACGATTTTTCTGAAGTACACTATACCTATCTAAGAACACTATGAATGTACAAATGTATGAAACAAAAACAACAACTCTGTTACAAATTAATGAAAAATTAAATAACCAACTTACACGGGTTAGATCTAGTGATTTTTTTAAGTTTCTCATTACATTCAATGAAAGTTCAGCATGAATGTTTAAAATTTTTAAAAATATCAAAAAAATTGTGCCATCATTTTCGACATACCTTCCAAGAAGACTTTTTAGGGGCAACGTGGCAGGTGGTGAGTCCGTCACCGTCATAATGCCCAAGCCAATGATATAATTCGTGCACAAGCTTTTTGAAAAAACCCATTGGTACAACCCATGCGGAGCGAACTCTGGTCTCATAGCTCGAATCCCCCAACCACTCGGATACAGTGACTATCCCTGAGAAAGTTCATAAATAAAATACTAACTCCTTTGGAGTACTAAACACGTTGACAGACGAATTTTCAACGTTCTTCGATCGCAAACAATCTCACGCCATGGATAGCACAACTGACACTCGTCCGAAGCAGCCCTACACGGTCGTCTGACAGATAGAAATCGGATTTATGTGTTTACTGTATAAATCACGACCGCGACGTCACCGTTGCCACGGGTTTCTTTTTTCGTCTGTTACTCCTGTTCACTATATATCATAGCTTGGTCGTTTTATGTCTTCCGCGGTTCACGCTTTTTGATGTTTTCCTTTACTCTGAAAGCTCTCGTAAGCCCTTTACGGCGAGGTTGTTAAACTCCTATTACAGGTATCGTATTTAGAAGTTTGGAAAAAGGTATTATTTTATTAAGAACAAGATTTCGAAAAACCATTGTTTTGGGCTCAGAGATGTTCTAATAAATTATTACAGTTGTTTTCACTCAGACATCTTCATTGTACCGACATGAACCTTTTAAATTTTATTATATTATTAAGACAGAAAGAGAGAAAGTAATATCAGAAAGGTAAAGGATATAACGACATAAGATCAGCAACTTTTTATCCTTTTTATCCTTGTATGTATACGATTTTTCTGAAGTACACTATACCTATCTAAGAACACTATGAATGTACAAATGTATGAAACAAAAACAACAACTCTGTTACAAATTAATGAAAAATTAAATAACCAACTTACACGGGTTAGATCTAGTGATTTTTTTAAGTTTCTCATTACATTCAATGAAAGTTCAGCATGACTTATATGTTTAAAATTTTTAAAAATATCAAAAAAAATTGTGCCATCATTTTCGACATACCTTCCACCGAAGACTTTTTAGGGGCAACGTGGCAGGTGGTGAGTCCGTCACCGTCATAATGCCCAAGCCAATGATATAATTCGTGCACAAGCTTTTTGAAAAAACCCATTGGTACAACCCATGCGGAGCGAACTCTGGTCTCATAGCTCGAATCCCCCAACCACTCGGATACAGTGACTATCCCTGAGAAAGTTCATAAATAAAATACTAACTCCTTTGGAGTACTAAACACGTTGACAGACGAATTTTCAACGTTCTTCGATCGCAAACAATCTCAGGCCATGGATAGCACAACTGACACTCGTCCGAAGCAGCCCTACACGGTCGTCTGACAGATAGAAATCGGATTTATGTGTTTACTGTATAAATCACGACCGCGACGTCACCGTTGCCACGGGTTTCTTTTTTCGTCTGTTACTCCTGTTCACTATATATCATAGCTTGGTCGTTTTATGTCTTCCGCGGTTCACGCTTTTTGATGTTTTCCTTTACTCTGAAAGCTCTCGTAAGCCCTTTACGGCGAGGTTGTTAAACTCCTATTACAGGTATCGTATTTAGAAGTTTGGAAAAAGGTATTATTTTATTAAGAACAAGATTTCGAAAAACCATTGTTTTGGGCTCAGAGATGTTCTAATAAATTATTACAGTTGTTTTTATTCAATTATCTTCATTGTAGACATGAATCTTTTAAATTTTATTATGTTATAAACAAAGAAAGAAAAAATGTTTATTTAACGCTACAACTAAGACCTTACTTATATATACAGAATAACATACACTTAATATACATAATTTAGATTATGGGTTTTTGGGAGGCAACAACAAAATAGTCACCGACTGAGCGTAATACTGTAGCCATGTTACCACAATTATAACGCTATTATTCTGTTATGAATTGAAGTTAAGTATCAAAAAATATTAATCGTTGTAACAACAAAACATACATTGCTCTTCTCCCAAAATAAATAGTTGAAACACTTGTGTTATGGAACCTGAAACAACTAAGCTACCATATACAGAGGTTTTCTAGATTAACCGTCCGGGAACACTCGTCTACGGATGTCGTGAAGCAGTCATTTACAAAATATTTATATTTAGGCAAAATATTTTAAAAAGTCTCAATAGCCGAGTGGTTGGGTGGTCGATTTCGAGTCGAGAGACCCGAGTTCGATCCCCAGGTGGCAGGCTCGTGCCAATGGGTTTTTCAAAAACTTATGTACGAATTATATCGTTGGCTTGGACATAAAGGCGGTGACGGGCTCACCACCTGTCATGCTGTCCCGAAAATATCTTTGGTGGACGGTGGGTCGAAGGGACTTAATTGTCTAGACTAGACATCTGTCTACCCCTGAACGGGGAATTGCGTGAAGATATTTATTTATTTCTATTTAGACATCAATTGAAAGTGTCTGTACAGTAAGCAACAACGATAACATTAATCACATAGTATCAAATCTGTGTTTACTTTGACTGCAACTAACGGTCACATTACCGTACCGACGCGCAAACATACAACTGTCAAAAATCGCAGATAAAACACAGACTCAACGTCAAGACAAACGTTCGAGAATCTCCCAAAACAATACGATAAATTTACGTAATCCGCACCACGAAAACATTCGTCTGATTTATGCGGCGTACGTCGCAACGACATCGCGAGATCAATCATCGTCCTCTTAACGAGTGGCCCAGCTGTTGTATATGGGATTGATAGAGCTATAAAGTATATTTATAGTGGCTAGAACAGTTCGAGAATAGCCGGTGATGCGTGCCTCCAAAGACACCGGGATTACGTTTGGACGAATCTAGGAAAATCACATTGAATCGGATTGGATATGGCAAAGTAATTAAAACTGTTACCAAAAGAATGATAACTTATATTTGTAATGCGTTTGAATTTTTATTATACATTGAACTGAAAATGATGGTTAACATTAAATATAATTTATCGATATATACATATATAAGGGGTTATGAAAACCACTGCAGGACATAGGCATCACTCATTGCGAGGCTTTGCCATAAATACCACGCTTACCAAGTGGAATGGCGATCGAAGTTTCAGATACCTTGCATTCAAAAGAGCGACTAACGCTACTGTCCGCTACCGGTCTTGAACTGAGATGATTTTTTCTGCAAACTCTTTAGCTTCAATATAAGAATTGATTAGTCATAATCATTATGTATGCTTTGACCAAGTTAGTTGGTAATTAAAGTATCAAAAATTTCTGACGCAGCACAAAATATCGAATACACACGACCTTCGCGGACGAGTGATTTACTCGTACACACTGCTTTTCATAGTATACCGGGCTTTCAGACCTGGCGGTCTGAGGGCGGATGCGATTTCGCAACGGTTCGATGTAGAAAACAATTTTTTTCACATTTTCTCGGATCTGAGTGTTTGTGGTACCTTCGATGTTTCCGATACTATAACACAAATGCTTTAGCTATTTACGTTGAGATCAGAGAAATGTATGTGATGTTTTCCTATCGATGTATTTATTTATATATTCGACTCCTCTACTTTTACAGGACACAGCTGAGCAATTTCGATACAATCCAATCTGATAAATCAATTAAACATATAACCGAAAAACATCCCTAACAAAACGTATTGTAATGAATTAAATAGCTAAACAAGAACAACAATAACCTCCAATGCCGCATCTGAATCACTTCGCAGTTTCAACCGCCGTATTTGACGAGCAATATGTCGTAAACAGTGGCCCACTCCCACGCAGCGCGGCGACGCTCCGACAACTATAAAACACGCGTTATTGTCATCAAACGAATATATTCTTATCGTTGGAAACTCGCATTTTTATCACCCACTTCCACTATCTCTTTCCAATAGCCCGTGAGACGGGGACGACTGAGGTGTAGGCGCGAAGGACCACTTATCAGTGTTTAGATAAATTTACAAATACATACATTCATATTAAAAGTAGTCGCGGTATGCCGAGACTTACAAGATGTCACGGATACCAAGACGTACGTGTATGAAGATAATGATGAATTTTAAAGAAGTTAAAAATGTATGTGACACTTGGCGATCTGTTATCTCTGGCTACGCAGGTAGAGATTATGCGTGAAGAAATATTTTTTAAAATTTTGTTACATAACCCTGGGAAAAAATTTTTTAAGATGTATCTATGTAAACAAGATTTTCTAATTTGGACTAGATGAGGATTTTGTGAAAGAAACAATATCAACAATTATGTTATTGCATTTACATATAAAAGGTTAGGTACAATTGTTAAATGCTTTTAATTATCTGCCTAGGAGTGGCCTGGGTTAGTACCACACTCCTATCTACCTCTTCCATCAAATAACAGTAATCGTGTTTCGCTTTAGATTGTACAAAAGCGGTGTAATCACGAGCTATAATACTTTATTCTTAATCCTTCTTCCATCTCATACCTCGTCGGTTAAAGCGCCTGCAACCCATGGGTAGTTATCACCAACAGATAAATTATTAGCAGATTTTAATCATCATAAAAAAAACAATTTTGTTTTAAGAAAACAAAAATTACTCTTTGTTAATACAATACTAACGTCTCCCGGGAAACAAGTTCGCAACTATCACCAGCAAAATAAAAGGCATAAAGTGAAGTTCTAATGCATAAGCATAGCAGCGTTTTCGTATAAATGCATCCAGTCTTCAAAACTTCTTCGTGAATGTATCCCGCACCGCCCGATCCGCTGCACTCCTTGACAATCGATTGACGGGTGTCCCCCACCTTCTGCCCAGGCCGCCTCCTTGCACCACCACCCCCAACCTCGGCGCATCGCCTGACCCACATCCCCGCCATATTTATAATAATTGAACCGCGCTAGCGAATTCGAATGAGTAATAAATCGGACATGGTTAGTATGATAATGGTATAGAGTTTGCCAGTACTGCGGTTTGGGGCACAAATATTCTTTCGCGGCGACCTACTATTAATACAAAGAAAGATATTGTTTTTAAAAATTCTAGCATTTTATTGTCTGTATAATAACGAAATGATATTATGTTTGCAAGCACCAAATATTTAAACATCTTCACGCATATACCTATTACTGGGGCAAACAGAGATCTAGACACTTAATTTTACAATTCCTTTATACCCCACCACCTTCCAACGAAGACATATTTGGGACATCATGACACGTGGTGGTCCTGTCGCAGTCTTTATGTCCAAGCCTTGTACGTAATTTTCCGCAAACAACTCGAACTCGAGTCTCTTGACTCGAATTCCAATCACCCAACCACTCAGATATTGTGACTTTTTTTATTTGTACAATTAGCTCATTCTGCGCATACCTTATTGTTATACTGGCAAATTATAGATTTATATCTAAGTATTATTAATACAAATATTTATTAAATATTATTTTATTGAGATAACTTATTTATAAACATATTGTCAATTTTACCCTTATTTATATTTATTTCATACACCAACCATTGATACTCTATTTCGCCCATGGTTGACTAGCAGAGATTGCCAAGACATTTAGTCAGCACATTGTTAGCTTTTTTTATAACGGTGTGAATAAACAATAAATAAACAAGTCTAAATATTGTCTAATACTTTGAAAATTTGCTACAGACGTAAGATTTAGGCTATCAGATACAAATTTCATTTGCGTTTCCCCCTGTCTATAAATTATAATTATAGCATCAAGATAATCAGAGGCACGCGAATCGGATTTGTATGTAACGCGCCTTGAATCGGCTCAGTGAGACGGGTGACGTTACAGTGAATTATGGGCATAATATAAATACCAATCACGGAACTCAAATATATCCTTAAACGGATAAAATAAACAAATATCTTCACGCAGCTACCAATACAGGGGACAGAGGTCTAATCTAGACAGTTAAGTCCCTTTGACCCACCTTTAACGGATATTGTTAAATATTAAGTATAAGAATTGATTAGCTGTGTGATATGTAGTATACTGTTAGGACGACCACTGTGGACGAGTGTCGCCAGTTCTGAGGTCCCGGGTTCAATTCGCGGACGGGTAAATGTAGAAAACTATTTTATCTACATTGCCTCGGGCTCAAGTGTTTGTGGTAACTTCATTGTTTCCGATTCAATAATACAAGTGCTGTAGTTACGTACTTTGGGATCAGAGCAGTATGTGTGATGTTGTAACAATCTATGTATGTTATTATATAGAACAGTTGTATTATAATAATACCACCCGTCTCTCTCTCCGTGGGTGTAGTAAGAGGCGACTAAGGAAATGCTCTTGACTACCGACAGATCGCGGGATAATTATTTCTTAAAAAATGAGAATAAAAGTGTGAACCGATAACATGCAGTAGCGTCTAAGGTGCAAGGTTTCTCGTACTCCGATCGTCTATAGGCTTCCCAAGTGTGTTCATCACAGGCCGGTGTGATGCAAAGCATACAAAGTATAGCTTACCTTTCTTATCCTGATTCAAGTCTCGTGGATGTCGTAAGTGGCGACTAAGGGATAAAATGTAGCATCGCATAAACCGTAGTATCTAGAAAAATATGAGGGCAAAATAGGATCAGTGACGGGTAGGAGTATCAAAGATACAGGGTGGCTAGTGCTACATTTGCTATGCATGCAGATAATGACATATTCTTACTTCTTAGGAATCAGTCCGTCAAGTAATAGTTTGTTTTATTGCGGATCATAAGGATTTTAATTTTAATTAAAACACATTCAATGCAAATAGCAATAAAAATTTTAAACTTGCTTTTCCCCGCACTTTTGTCCTCAGTTAACATTTAACGTGGAACTATGGTCTAACAAGGTCTATCATGTCATATGTCTAACAGCCTCCCTGTTTGGAGCAATTCTCTCTAAGCTAAGGATACACGGATAAAAGAAGACGTGTGCGTTTGAAGTAAATGATGGATATGAAGGACACGAAAGAGGTGTGAAAGGATTGTGACATTTGACAATCTGTTCTCTCTGGTTACCCCATCACGAGTTACGCCTAAAGATATAATAATAAAAAATTAGCACTTATTCAGGTTCAGGAAGTTTTATACAATACGTTTGCATATAGCCTAAGCGAACAAATATTTTCTATTTGCCTTAATGTAAGTAATGGATCTAATATTGATTATGCCAGTATTTATGTACCACGGTAGTCAATTGTTAGGGTGATAGAAATTTGACATGGTGACACCAGTTTGAACCCTAGCAGAAGGGCCAATCCAAAGTTTCTTTTTCGTAGCTTACGCACTTTACATATAAGCTTCGGTGAAATGTGGGTAAAAAGAACTAATTTGCCTAGTCCTCTGACTACCTCAGTAGTGATAATGAGTGATGATAAATAATATTTTTTTTTAAATAAATGCAATTTATTTGCTCAAAACATATGATTATGTACAAGTGTCCATGAAAATTTGACTACAAACTTTACACAAATATTGTAGTGGTATTGCTACCAGAATAAATATTATGTGTCTCCATATTCACTAATCAAGACTTTTTAGAGCCTTCAAATTTAAGAGCCTTTAAATTTACTTCGCTTCCTTGACTCATCAATGATTCAGTAGTGCTGTAAAAAATCTATTTTCAAATGGCAATTCCTATAGACCGTTCTGTACAACGCAATAAATACGGAAATAATTGAGTCGAATGTGTTTAAGAAGAATAAAAGAAACTCCGGAACAAGGCATGCTACAGATGCGAGTGACGAATCGACTGGCCGGGTGAGACGGGCCCAACAGAGCCGTTCCCTTTGACTCCCGTCTTAAATTATGTCCGGGACGTGATAACGAAGCAGGCGCCCGGGGCGGGCGGGCAGCCGGTCGGACGGCACCGGGGGTTGATGTGTACTTTCGCGACACACTCGTCCACCTAACTCTATTGTTTATTGTTGAACGGATTGTGATGGGTTTTACGTAATCTATAAATTTGTTTTTTTTTTCAACTTCACGCTTTTCTCGAGGGAGCCAGTCTAGACAGTTTAGACAACGTGGTGGATGTGAGACTGACGCCGTATTTATGTCCAAGACAACAATATGAATCATGCATTATATCTTCGGTGGAAGGTGAGTCGAAGGGACTTAACTGTCTAGACTAGACCTCTGTCTACCCCTGTATTGGGAATTGCGTGAAGATACTTATTTTTTTTATAAATGTTTTATTAAAAAATTAAATGGAGTTTTTTCAATTTATCATTCCTCCTGGGGATACAACTCAGGTCTCTTAACTCTAATTCCGATCACCCAACCACTTGACTATATTTATTTTTCTTTTACTTTGAATGTTTTACTATTTTTAATTGTATATTATTCGAGCATTGGAGAGGTGTGGCTAGTGACTTTACTACAGCCTATTTCAGGCAACAGCTTTTCATATTATACTTGCTACTAGTACCTGGTGTTACTGCGATGCCAATCCCCTTGCCAACCGTAGCTTATACGACTATTCCTTCTTATGGGAGAAGTCTTTGGGCTATAGTGAATTTTTACGGGTCGTTATGTATGTATGTTATGAAAATAATAACCGAATTACGTATTACTAAGTAATTAAATGCTGAGCAAATGTTTAAAACAATAGTTCTATAAAACATTAAAAGAGGGAAATAACTTAAAATGCAAAATAAAAAAAATATTTCACTCAAAGTTAGATGAATAATCTTCAGATTTTTCCGACCCGAATTTTATAAAAGGCTCCACTCTCCGTTACGACAGAAACAAGACGTTTCGTGACGTCATCGAGATAACGTCAAAAGGGTTGACTTCCGCACAAAAAATTAAAAAAACAATCTGTTCGTATCTAGGACCATTCAAAATGTTGACTGGAAATGAAAAAAAATATTGTCAATTGTTTTGAAAAAAGAAATCGACTAAATTATTTTTTATCATTAAACATAACGAACTTTGTTTTCAGAACTTTTTTGGAAATAAAGTGAACGTAATTATTTTAGCTATGCGAAGTTTATAAATTGACATGATTATTTTTTGTTACGATTTCTATTCATAATTGTACATAAAATAACAATTAATCAAATAATTTCCGTAAATTAAAATACAATATAAAAAACGCTTATCTCGCCATATCTTCCAGTGTACACAAATACAAAAAAACTTTTTAAAACTCATTAAAACTGTACCAATTACGGTAACATAATACATACTCTCCATTATACTTTATAGTATATACCTCTAATTCCTACTTTTTTAAATATATTTTTTTTCAATAAATACATATATACACAGATAGGGACAACATCACATACAAGCACTTGTGGTATGGGAATCGGAAAAAACGAAGGCACCACAAACACCCAAACCCGAGAAAATGTAGAAAAAGTGGTTTTTCTATATTGACCCGACCGGGAATCAAACCCGGGACCTCAAGATGGTAATAGTTTGAATGGATGAATGTTTATTACTCAATCTCATCAAAACAGCTGAACGGATGTGGGTGAAATTTGGCACACAGAAAGATAATAACCTCTAATAGCACAAATGCTACTTTTATATCCCAAAAAAGTCAATGCGATTTTGATTTTTTTTTATTTTCGTATTGGCTCTTACGACACTTACGACGACTTAATTGTCTAGACCTCTGTCTACCCCAGTATTGGGAAAGCCCTGAAGATATTTCCATAAGAATTTTTTCTTTAAAATTCGAACTAGTACGACCGCATTTTAATTCAAAACTAAATACAACCGCCCTGTAGAGTTCTTTGTGATAAAACCGCGGAGGGGTAAAAAAGAACATGTTAAAAGACAAAGACGAGGCACGTAGCATGCCGTCTCTTCTAGAATTAAAAGACCAGGTGGGGTTGTCCGGCATTGATCTGCCGTTGACGACGGACGATGGAGACGTAACACCCCCACCCGCCATTGCCTTACTCCCCCCCCAGCAAGGACGTGTGGACGCTTAGCGATGTCCAATTGATAATAGGGGATGAACGGTATTTATTTAGACTAGCTCATGTAGAATAGACTTTTGAGCGTAATGCAGTGCGCATTTAAATTGATGGAAATTACATTAAAAGTCGACGACATATTCTGTTTATTGACGTATTGTTCGACGGCCCGGTAACATTGTTCGTAATGATCTGTCTTCGAAACTAAAGTTTACTGGTTCGAATCACGCTAAGGGCAGCTGTGATTATTTGTTTAAAACCATTGATATTTTATCGAAGTAATTAAGTCTAAAAGGGTCTAGGAACCTCTGTAAGTGTACGCAATATATGTTTGTCTCTTTTGTGTGTCGTATTACCGCTGCACCGATTTTCAACTTATAATGAAGCAATAGAAGTATTCACTTCAAGATACCAATATCAAGGAAATATTGACCTCAAAATTTATAGACAAAGAAATCTATCTACTTTTCAATGGCATTATTTTTTAGTAATAAGTGTCTATTACAGTTATGGTACCAAAGTTTGACCAAAATGAGTTTCCTTATTAAAATAAATAATAAATATTTTTTAATTTTTTACTTCCTTATTAAATTACCAAAACATTTAAAAAATCGACTATCACGGGCGGAAATCGAACCCCCGACCTCTGCTATAAGATTGTCGAAGGCGCGATACGGCACATATCACGGGTTCGCATCCCGCCCTTGTGAGTTGATTTTTTGAATTTCTTGTTAATTTGTTATTAAAATGTCCAGCATGACATACAAGATCAAAATTCAATAAAAATTACATCAAGTGTCCTTATTCGAAGTTAGAACAAAAGCTCGGCTCTCCGGTAAATACATATAAGTATGACAGTAGATGGATGCAAAAAAAACATTCAAAAATCGAGACAAAACACATTTACTTAGAAATAGGATTACTTATCAGCAATACTTTACTTCAAAACTCCTATTAACAACATAATAGACATTAAGTTCCAATTGTTGGCAGAATGGATATGCTGACTGTACACGAATTATTCGCCCGACAGTACCGACTCGACCCATCCACACATCCGCCTTGCCGGCTCACCAAACTATAACCCAACTGTGACTAACAAATCCAGACAATAAAGACGGATATAAATGAGTGTAATAATGTTTTATTTATGTATACTTTAAATACTGTCAATTATATAAAATAATATTAAAAAGAATAAAAGCAGCAAACTTATGTACGAATTTCATCGTTGGCTTGGACATAAAGGCGGCGACGGGCTCACCACCTGTCACGTTGTCCCGAAAATATCTTCGGTGGAAGGTGGGTCAAAGGGACTTAATTGTCTAGACTTGACCTCTGTCTACCCCTGTATTGGGAATTGCGTGAAGATATTTATTTTATTTATTTATAATAAAAGCAGTAATATAGAATTTAAATATGATGCATCGAGTTTTGTTATCTGTTACTTGGTTTATTATATTGGCTTGGTATTTCAAACAAAGGAATAATTTTGTTTTTCAAAATGGTAATAATGTGTCATTTGAAATTTGAAAATATACGATTGAAAAGTTCCTTATTCTAGGACCTAAAAAAACTCTTGTGAATATAGTTTTTAATTGTTATTAGATTTGTTATTATGTTATTAGTATTTTATATCTAACTAGGTATCTTTTAAAGTAAAAATTAAAATAATATTATTAACACAATCTTTCAAATTTAAAATCAGTGTGAACTTTTCTAACCACAATCGTTTCTTTATGATTGTTCGTAAAATTCACATCAAAATGATTACTGCATAGAATTAATAAGGATACGCATAAGTAACAGCGAATTGGGGCTTCATTTTTAAATTTGATGAATTTAAAAATGTGTCATATTTATCATTGAATGATAGCTCAAATGACATTTGATATTTTCATGCTGACATTTGATATGCTTCGAGATGATTATTCCTCTGTCTACCCGAAGACACATTCGTTGTCATGTCTTGACGCCTCTTATGAAACCCACGGAAGTATATTTTTAGGCCGTTACCAATGGACAAGTTTTAAGCCATTACCAATGAAACAACTAAGCTAAAGAAGTTTAATTAAAAAATCAGCTATTAATTTTTTATCTTCATGCAGTTTCCCATTGGGGGCAATCAGAGGTCTAAACAATAAAGTCCTTTTGACCCACTTTTACTGAAGCTTACTTGGGACGACGTGACAGGTGGTTAGCCTACCGCCGTCTGTCCAAGCAAATGGATAAATCGTACATAAGTTCATTGGTACGAGCCTACCACTTGGTGATCGAACTCAGGTCTCTTGTAACTGACTTAACGTCACTGTAAAGATGTTACTTAAGTAGGCAACACACTGTAAATGTGTAAAGTAAAGGTGTTACCACACCACACAAGTAGGTAGCACCTTCACAGTGAAGTTTTACAGTATATCTATTACGTAACTTGTCGAGATAATAATGTCACTATTACAGGAGACAAAACGCATGGTTACCCCACCCTTACACGACCGGTCAGCCGGACCTCGCCCGTCTTGCAGCGTTTGACTGAGCGAAATCACTCAAAAGTTTTAATGCCGCTTCCGTGAGGACGGGCGTCGCGCCTCGCCGGCCACCGCTCCAGTGTGTGTGCGCCCCCACATCAGTGTTCGTCAGCATAAGGCTTTATAGGTACGTGCAATTTTTATCGCGAATATCAATATTATAGTACTTTGCTATAATATATATTTTTATATTTTGATGCGATAAAAACATGTGAATTATCTATGTAAATGTAAAAAAAGGGGTAGACAGAGGTCTAGACAAGTCCATTCGACCCACATTCCACCGACGACATTTTTTGGGACAACGTGTCAGGTGATGAGCCCGTTACCGTCTTTTTTATAATAAATAAGATAATAGGTAATATTTGTATGCGTAATACTATGTAACATTTATCTATGTAAATATTTTTTAAAACTTCGTATACGGGAGATTGTATTGACTTAATGCCTGATTCATTCTCTATCAGTTAACCATCGGGTGGTGCAGAGATGAAATTAAATAGGTGAAGGTGATAAGAATAAGGATAAATTAAAAGAAAAAATAAAAACAAAAGACATAAATATAAATACATACATTTGATCTATACTTATTCATACACAAATATACGTATATCTAAGCATCGAACTCAGATGTCAACTCTCGACATCCCATCACGCAACAACTCGGCTATCGAGACTTTTTTTACACTATTTTAAAAACGGTCATAGATTAAATTAGGGCATTGGATGCAGGCGTTCCATTTGTCTGAATTTCCCCAACGTGTCACAGCTGAGTGACAAGCTATCAGTTAGTGCCCAATTATCGTTCCATCTCGCTTCCATCATTCATCACGGCGAGTTGACGGTAATCGTGCCTGATTAACGAGCTAACCAATTATAAGTAAATAAGCAATACGTCCACGATATCACTTAATTAATTACATTAAAAAATAATAGTCACTGTAAGAAGATTGCGAACGCAAGCGAAAAATTAAAACTGTAATTAAAAATAACACTGGTTTTGGTGGTATCAAAATTTCATAAATTGTAAATTACTTATATTCACGCACAATCCCTGACGGGGTAGCCAGAGAGAACCGATCGCCAAGTGTCACGATCTTTACCCACCTCTTTCGCTTCTTTTAGATTCATCATCTTCTTATCTAGGCATCCGAGTACTCTTGACCTTCCCCTCTTCGAGCAATTTGCTCACATGAGCTTCGTAAGTTATTCTCGACATACCTCAACATCTTTTATCGTTACCTTTCGCACTATGTATTTTCGTCGCCGTTTGGTCTCTTCACTAATTCGCTCAACGTGCCCAAGCCGATCGAAGCACGCTCTTATCAATTTTTCTGTTTGCTTGTCGTGGCGATTGTGACTCCGCCTCATTACGGGGGTAGTGTAAAGGAATTGGACTCAGACTTAAGTACTTCTGCAACCGTAGTGTTCTGTACTTTAAGGCCATATCAACTTACTTGATTTGACGACTGAATCAAGATCTGCCACGATATCCGAATGGTTGGGTGGTCCGATACTCGGGTCACCCGAGTTGGATTCGAGGTTGGCTCGTAACAATAGGTTTTAAAAAAAAACTTATACACGAATTATATAATTGGCTTGGACATTAAGACGGCGACGAGCTCACCACGCCCCATAAAAATCTTCGAAACGACTTCATTGTCTAGACCTCTGTCTACCGCGATATTGGGAATTTTGATACTATTATGGAGTTTTTTTTAAATTCTTAGATATTTATAGGAAAATGATATAGTTTGTTACATATGGAATCGAAAAGTAGAATAGTCTAATGCCCACTGCTGGACTGGACACAGGCATTTTTTTAAATATCCTCTGTGAGAAATTAGAGCAGAGGAAAGTCCGCCACTCTTGCAGTGCAAGTAAGCGAAGGCAGAAACATGTTTATTTACAGTCTTATCACAAAAGATAAAAAACAAACATACGAAAATAATGGAATTACATAGAACATTAAAGGGCCTACCTGGGGATCAAACTTGTGTCTCTTGACTCGAATTCTGATCACCCAACGACTCGGCTATCGTGACTATCGCGATCTAATAAATAATTCCATCACTTGCATCACTTTAAATAACTCCACGCTGTTACCGACATACGTAATGTACGCTGAAATATTTTGAATGCACTTAATATTATCCCTGCGGAGGCCTGCGACTCGTGATTCCGGGATCCAGTGATCCCGGGATGATTGGCAATGCAGAGCCGTGGGATAAGTCGGCCATATTATATTAATGGGAATTCTCACCTGGATAAGGATCACGAAATGAAATGTACTTTGTCGAAATATCATCAGCTTTTTTTATATCAGGCAACCATACTACGTATCATAGTTTTATAAATTGAATGATATGAAGGCTTAAGTCACCCGAATGTGCAGAGGGAAGGTAATGTATTTAAGTGTATTTAAAAAAAATATATCTTCACTCAATTCCCAATATAGGGGTAGACAGAGGTCTAGTCTAGAAAATAAGTCCCTTCGACCCACCTTCTGCCGAAGATATTTTCGGGACAAACGTGACCGGTGGTGAGCCGTCGCCGCCTTTATGTTTAAGCTAACATAAACAATATTAAATAAACAATATTATTCGCACATAAGTTTTTGAAAAACCCATTGGTTTTGCCCCAAGATGAGATTGGTTTTGCCATTGGTTGGCCCCAAGAGCCTGCCACCTGAAGATCGAACTCGGGTCTCTCGACTCGAAATTCCGACCACCCAGCCACTCGGCTATCGTGATTTTTTTGTTTATTGTATTTTTTAGGTTTATTTTTAATTGTATACAGATTGATATAAAACTTTACACAAGATCTTATTTATCAATAATTCATTCTGGTGTACAAAGTTGTTATAGTATATTAAAACCTTTGGTGACGAATCTAATATAAATTTGATTACAATAAGACTACGAACTTTATTTCATATTTATATAATATAAATGTAAATTATTAATACGACATGGTAACAGATTTTTTAAACTGTACGTGTATTCAAAAATGCGTATATATCGGCCCAACAGCCCTCATATATTCTAGAATTCGGCATATCGCGATGACAGCCAGACAGAGTGACATATTGTATAATATTTAAGTATATTTAAGTTCTAACGTTGAAAGTTAAAACTCACATATAAAGTAGAATCTCGCTGTTTTTGGAAAAGATAAATTATTACCTGAAACAAAAAAAATTATCATTATTAAAAAATCAAAATAGTAAATATTAGCAGTTGAAAACATTTTAGCTTATTTATAAGTATCGCAGTCACAATAGCGGAGTGGTCGGGTAATCGGAATTCGAGTCAAGAGACCCGAGTTCGCAGATGATTAGCTCGCAGGAAATGTTTTTTTTTTTAAACTGATGTACGATTTATATTGTCAAAAATAAAATAAAATATGTATGTAATGTAATAAATAAAATAAAATACTGTAATTGCATTTCATAAATAGAGATTTATGGTTGCAAGACAAAATGTTAAGACATAATTTAGTGATCAAAAGTCAATAATGAATCGTCTGTTATAACCTTTGCAGAAATACTTTTGATACTAAAAGTCACGATATGCGAGTGGTTGGGTGGTCGGAATTTCGAGTCAAGAGACCCGAATTCGATCCCCAGGTGGCAGGCTCGTACCAATGGGTTTTCAAAAAACTTATGTACCAATATATGTCTTATGTCAAACGTGGACATAAAGACATAGTCGTTCTCACAACCTGTCATGTTGTCCCGGAAATATCTTTGGTGGAAGGTGGGTCCAAGGGAATTAATTGTCTAGACTAGACATCTGTAGGCCCCTGTATTGGGTACTGCATGAAGATATTTATTTATTTATAGAAAAATACTTTGAAAATAATTCACGATAATAGAAACCGCGGAAATACCGAGAGCAGATATCCCCCTTTTGTTTCGTTGGCGGGGACAGACCCGAGACGTGTGGGACAAGGGGAGTCCATTGGAATTCTTTATGGAATGAATTGGATTTAATATCGGATGGTATGCCGCATGGAAAGATACTGTCCGACCGAAACGCGCGGTCTGCGTCTAGGGACGGGTTACATGCGAATTTGGACGTATTTTATGTCGTGGATGTATCTGACGTTTTTTAGTTATAGAGGAGCTATCGGTGAAATTATCTGCCACAACCATTCTTACAATAATAAGAGGCAAATAATAAATACATAGATAGTCAGGGACAACATCACACACTTTGCTCTGATCCCAGTGAGCTAAAGCACTTGTACATAAGTAACTTAACAGTGGTATAGCCACGTATCAGCTTTTGTTGTTACATGAATGGGCCTGCTCTACCGGGGAAGTACTACGACCTCACAGAATACCGGCGTATTCTGTGAGGGCGTAAGAATGTTAAAAAAAACAACTAAAACGGGCGAGATTCGAATCCGCGACCTCTGCCGAACCGTAACAACGCTCTTATCTATGAGCCACCGTGTCTTACACGCAGCAGTTGAAATTTTAAATCTCTATTTTCTATCTGTCTCTCTCTTCTCTTCTTTTCTCTTCCCGTCGAGTTTACTGCCCGACTGTGTTAGTTAATTTTTAAACTTCTATTTAGTAACAAAAATTTCAGCGTAACTTAAATCTTTCAAAATACAAACCAATAAAAATTGCATAAGTAAATCGGATAAATGTATGTGACGCAGACGAAGACGCTTTAGTGAGATAGTTTAAATATATTGTAGTCCATTGATGCATAATCACTGGCACCTCACTCAGCTTAACCCCGCCCGCGAGCGATTCCTGCCGTCCTAGCGGACACGATCCAATTTTATTTTACGTAGTTCCAACTTTTTATTGGTCCCAGCTATTCGAACGGTTATGTTTTATTTAACACCTTATATTTGGATTTGCATTGATTTTATGGAACTCCTCTTTAATCTTTTTCTAGTCACTATTTAATAAGGTTAAACTCGAATGTCTAGTCAATTTAGAAAAGGTTTTTTATTTCTTTATAAATAAATAAACGGTACAGATGATAACTAAAAAATACTAAAACTAAATTCAGCATACTGGTGGCGCAGGGGTAGCATCTAAAGCTTAAGTTGCCCTGTACTGCGATCGTCAATCCACATGGCGAGCGTGACAGGTAGTGAGCCCGTCGCCGTCTTTAGCCAACGATATGAATAGTACATAGGTTTCTAAAAAACTCATTGGTACAAGCTTGCCACCTGGGGATCGAACTGAGTTCTCTTGATTTGAATTCCGATAACTCAATCACTCGACTATCGTGGATCTGGTGGAAATATTATCGTATTATATTTCCACCAGAGAATATCGTATTAGGTGTCAATAATTAAGTAAATAAATGATATAAATAATTAAATCACGCGTGACCAGTGTTGACTTATTATCAAGACGTAATCTCTCACTGTTAGCTGAATGAGGAAGGACAAGGTTGCTCAGCGTGCTATAGAAAGACCATGCTTGGTGTTTGTCTGCTTGATAGAATCCATAACGAAGACATCCGCAGCAGAACCAAAGTAACAACATAACTGACATAATCGAGAGGATCAGCGCGGTGAAGGGGTTTTGAACCTGCCACAGAAAACAGCACAGACTCGAAAAATATTGTGTGAAATCAATGTATACAAACTGAGAACCTTGTGGAGAATTTTGAGGCTGGCCCTTGTTCAGCAGTGGACTCTTCATAGGCTGTAAAATAAATCACAATAGCAAACCAATAGTTACAACATGCACAGAACACTGAAACAATCAAAATTTATTCACCATTCTGGATACCTCCGTTTATCCAACTGCGCATAACTATCATTGGGATATTGAAAGGGCGCAAAGGGTAAAAGGCGATCCACGTCACAGTAACAAACCGAGGACAGTCAGTGTAAACGTTGGGCAATATTGTTACCCCGGCCGCAATCTTGTATCGGACCGGGGAATAGCTTGGATACTTATGTAAATCGGATCACGACCGCGCTTATTGTGTATCTAATTTGATTTCTTTTGCAATATCAAGACGGGGCTCAGCGTGCAGACCCTACCTGCCCATCTAATAACGTCCGCGGTCGCAGTACGGTAAGAGTTCGAGATAGGAGCAGTTTTGGTCGGGCTGTGGATTTTAAAATATTTACGAGTCGGCGACGGTGAGAGGTCGCGTTTTTTTCCCTAATCCAATTTCGGGTTATGTCTTTGGGTTAAGGTACACGGGGTTGTTTTCGCAGGGTCCGTGTCTTCATACATTTTAATTAAAGTTAATATAGTATGTCCGATTGGTGAGGGGCACGTGTGACCTGTTACTAGTGAATGTGCGTGATTACGTTTCAGGATGAACAGGGTGAATAGGAATGTGAAAAATTTTACAAAAGCAAACAAAAAAAAAATATATCTTCACGCAATTCCCAATACAGGGGTAGACAGAGGTCAAGTCTAGACAATTAAGTCCCTTTGACCCACCTTCCACCGAAGATATTTTCGGGACAACGTGACAGGTGGTGAGCCCGTCGCCGCCTTTATGTCCAAGCCAACGATGAAATTCGTACATAAGTTTTTGAAAAACTCATTGGTACTGCCACCTGGGGATCGAACTCGGGTCTCTCGACTCGAAATTCCGACCACCCAACAACTCGGCTATCGTGACTTTTTAACAACATATGTATAACAAACGCAAACAACATAAGTATTATTAATTTATACACAAATGACTTCAATTCCGTGTGATATTGGTGCCAAAAAATTACCATCACCACGTCTCATTCCATATTTTGTTTGTTGTAATAATTTTTAAGGGTTGCCAATTAAAGTTTCCTTCTTTCTTTCATAAAAATCACTTTAACTAAAATATGTTATTACAACTTAGGTTTTTTACTTTACCAATAGTGTACTGGAAAGTTAAAATATCTTTTCTCGTGGAATAAAGTAATAACGGCTTCACTAATTTGATTAATTTACCCAAAAAAAAAACTGTACGGAAAGTACCGAAAAGAGCCTCGAAATAAAAAAGTAAACATAAGCCCGGTAACTTATTAGACCGAACATCAAACTCTTTAACAGTCTGACATTTTTGCGAGTGCTAACAAAAAAAAAGACTAAGTGCCGCTCCACACGAGACACGGGCTAAGTAGTTCACGTCTAATCTGTCACAGAACTTGCTAAAAGGGTTTTAAAAACACCCCCAAAAGTTGAACGAGATATTTTCGCCGATACGAAAACTCTCAACTGATGTTTCGACTTGTCGCTTCCTGGCCACATGACGCACTGCCCGTGTCCATTAAAGGCTAATTAATTCCGTAAGCAGACTTCGCCTTTTCCGTTGAAATTTTAGTAAAACTTTCAGTGACGTAGCGCCGTAATTATCTTTAATTACGCTTCGAGCTGAAAGTCGAAAATTAGCAAAGCTCACAAATTCTAATAAAGGGTTGTCAGACCATACACTTTGAACTAATATGTGAACGATATATACATGAAATAATGACAGAAGGTTATATGCGAAAGTTATCAGAATGTTATCAGAAACAACTAATGTTTGTAAAGACGGCGACAGACTCACCACCTGTCATGTTGTCCCGAAAATATCTTCTGTGGAAAGTGGGTCAGAGGGACTTAATTAATAAAAATAAGCCAGTACAAATGTTTTACAAACTCGAGTCGATTATTATGCCATTAAAATGTAACATATTGATGAAAGTACACTTTTAAAATCTTGGTCGAAATTACCTACTCACCCTTTTTCAAAAATTTATTGCGCGTAAAGAAAAAGTAGCAGAAAAGTAGTTTCGAATTAACGATATCAATCTCCTACGTATGAACTTTGTGTCTCGTTTTACACTAAATCTTATTGCACAATTTTTCCTTGAATGTATCTACGGTGTAAATCAAGGAAAAGAAGGGTGTATGCATGTACCACGCTTGATATAATAATGAGACACGATGACTCAGAGGTGAAAGGGTCGCCAAGGTACGGCGGAGTTATCAGTTGATTTCCGTAGCTATTGATGTTTGAACGTTCAGGCGGAGGTTACAAATTTCTGATACATGTCGCTGGTGATATCCGTTACTAGTGTACTAATTTAAATTTTCAACTAATGTAAGTGGGACACAGTAGTTCGGAGGTAAGAGTATCCTGATCCGCGGTCCGGGTTTGAATCGCGCTCGTGTCAACTGATTTATTAAATAACATTGCTCAGTATTGCGCACGTACTTAAAAACGCCATTTTACCTTTCATTAAAAACATTCTTACGCCGATGCCAAATAAAGCACATAAATTCCAAAGACGCCACACATTCACACAATCCATAATTTATCACGAACCGTACCCTCGTAGATGGGTGCTAAGAAATGCGTTTAGTAAGTCAATGAAACCCTCCAATGCGGAGTATGTTTCCGAACAAATCAACACAGTTGTAACTGTGAACGTCAAGTTAATTAAAACAGCGGAAAGTTGCCGTTTTAAAAGCAAGTGACGTGGTGCGAACGCTGTGTAACGTGGGAGCGGTAAGCGGGGAAAGCGGTAAGGGTTCATTTACTATTATTTTTTTAGAAGAACACGCGCTATGAAATTAAAACTACCAATATTTCTATTCATCGTCTCCCAACTAAGCTGCATTGCTTATATCTGGAAAAAATACAGCAATAGTCTTTTTTTTGGACAGCGACGGCGACATTCTCACCACCTGTTACAGGTGGTGAGAATGTCGCAGTTTTTATAATAAATCAATATATAATATAATAAATCAAACCAACGATATTAATATTCCATAAGTTTTTGAAAATTATACAAGTCTGTTACCTGAGGATTGAACTCGGGAGTATCTTGATCCGATCACAAAAAATCGTTTCTTATAATATCTTCACATCGTACCCAAGTCGCGACAATTAAGTCTTTTCGACCAACCTCCCACTGAAGATATTTTCCAGGACAACATGATAGGTGGTGAGCCCGTTGCCATCTTTATGTCCAAGCCTTCGATATAAATAGTACATTAGTTTTGAAAAAAAAAACCATTGGTACCAGTCTTGGGGATAGCACTCGGGTCTCGAGATTAGAATTCCGGTCACCACAACAAAATAGACGAATAGATGTAAAATCGTTTCCGCTGAACGCTCGCAATATGGTCCCTCTCTTATCTGGTGTGCGCCTGTATTAGCGACCTGTCGAACCGAAAGAAACTATTTCGAAATATACTAACAAACTACTTATTAAGCGTAGCGCGCTAAACGGTTTCCCTTGGAACACTTATAGACGATCATTGTGAGTCGCAAATTATGCTGTCGTACGACTTGCTAATAAGTGAACTGATGAATTTACAAGTATTCCTGCTCTGTGCTTAAAAGTAACGTAATCGGTTAACTACGTAGTTTAATGTGTTTTTATATTTACATTGCTGCATTGAATTTTGTCACATAATAATAATTACAATATCATAGTCGTTCTATCACAATGTAGTAACACTTTGATGGTAGTATTTATTTTATATTATATAATTCGAGCAAAAACATTCGTCTTCACATTGCATCGGGATTCGAATACTCGTACCTTTTTTTCGAAGGCAGTGTCACAACCAATAGACTACTAGACAGCCACAAGTTATTAAAAAAATATAAATAAAATAAAATTAACATGTAAATATCTTCACGCATTTTTCCAATCGTGATATAAACAGAGATCTAGACAGCTAAATCCTTTCGACTTACTTTTCGCAGAAGCATATGTGTAAATGAATATTTATCTATGTAAAGAATATTGTACCATTGTTTTGTCGACAGGCTACCCGCCACGTTATCCAAAAATATGTTATTATGTTCAAAAATAGGTCTAGACCTCCGCTTCGGTATGAGAAATTGAAGATAAAAAAACTAGTACACAAAGCATAATAAATTTTACGTAGCACCTAACAAATTCCCTCTCAAAGCCAATCATCCAAAACTGGTGCTTACGCGACGCAACTCTTACGTTTCTATACTGAAGGCGATTTAATCACCAACTTTAATTTGAAAAGTTCCGGTCGATAGTAATTTCGGTTGACGTTTAAGCAGACAAGTGTAAGTTTGTCCGTCCGTCTCGCTCATAATGAGCTGCTTTTCCATGTCTCTTTGTCCTTTTTCCTTTAAAAAGTTCGTCCTGTTCGACGAAGGATTGCTGGTTCGTGTGTTGTTTTTCTTTTCTTGTATTATCAGAGTTTACTTTGAAATGTTTTCTGTTTATTTATATTGCATTTGACGTATGCTTTGTGGAATATACTTACTCCTTTCTACCCGTGGATGTTGTAAGAGCGACTAAGGGACAGGCATACCCCATGTCGAAAGATACCATACCCAAATGAATCAGTCTGTGAAAACAGCCTGAGAGATCTGTTGAATGGCAAAGACCTCTCCCATATGGAGTACATATCTTCACGCAATTCCCAATACAGGGGTAGACAGAGGTCTAGTTTAGACAATTAAGCCCAATCGACACATCTTCCACCGAAGATATTTTCGGGACAACGTGACAGGTGGTGAGCCCGTCGCCGTCTTTACGTCCAAGCCAACGATATAATTCGCACATAAGTTTTTGAAAAACCCATTGGTACGAGTCTGCCACCTGGGTAACAAACTCGGGTCTAGTGACTCGATATTCCGACCACTCAACCACTCGGCTATTGTGACCCATAAGGAGGATTTGCCATAATTGCCACGCTTTGCAAGCTGATTAGTAATTATAGTACTTACTTACTTACTTACTTTTCTTCACGCACAATCCCTGACGGGGTAGCCAGAGAGAACAGATCGCCAAGTGTCACGATCCCTACATAATTCTTTCGCCTCTTTCAGATTCATCATCTTCTTCATACATGCACGTCTAGGTATCCGAGTACTCTTGACCATCCCCTCTTCGAGCAATTTGCTTACATGGTCTTACCAAGTAATTATAGTACCCAACTTTTTCCGATACTCAGGAATATTGTGCGTCGCGCTCAAGTTATCTTACGAAGTAAATATAGTAAAATAAATAATCTTCACACATTTCCAAATAGGTAGTAGGCAGGGGTAGTACTCTAGGCAATTAAATACTTTTGACAAATTTCACCGGAGCTTATTTTAGGATATCGTAATATACCTTTCGCCGTCTTTATGTCCATGCCAACGAAAGAAATTGTACTTAAGTTTTTGACTGATTCGTACGATCCTACCACCCGAGATTCGAAACCGATTCTCTTGACTCGAATCGAAAATATCAATCACCCAACTCGGCTATCGCGACTTTCTCAGGTATGTTACATTATTCTACAGTATGTTTGTTTATTTTTTTCCGTTGCACTTACGACATTAGCATACTGGATGAGAACTCGTTACCGCACATGTGACAAAACGGCACCTGCTCCATTCGAAAGCCGGTACCGGCGCCAATGAGCACTAATCAATACATTGGGAAGGTGGCGAAAAATAACGAATGTTGTATTACCGATGCTCGTGTGTTTCCGTGCGCGCCTGTACGGTACGGACAGCAGATATTTTTAATAATAATAATAAATACATATATAGATAGGGACAACATCACATACATTGCTCCGTTCTCAATGTAAGATGCTGAAGCACTTGAGGTATTGGAATCGGAAGCAATGAAGACACCACCCGAACCCGAGAAAATGTTGAAAAAGTGGTTTTTCTACATTGACCAGACCGGGAATCATGACCCGGGACCTCGAGATGGTGACACCTTGAAAACCGGTGTCTACGCCACTCGTCCACGGAGGTCGTAAATATTTTTTTTTATTTATTTAATATTTTATGTACACAATAAAGACAAAGTTAACAATATAATCACAACATGAAATTAACATAGGCCCTGCTTATTTCTTTGTAAATCTCTTCCAACAGACCTGTGACTGGAAATGGGTCACAAATTATATTAAAACATATTTCTTTTATTTGACGACCTCCATGGACGAGTGGTTCGTAATTGAATTCCTTGTGGCCAATTTTTTTTATTTTAAACTTGATTGAACATTTATATTGTTGCCAATATTTGTCGAACTCCTTGCACGAGTGACGTACACACCGGATTTCGTGGTGTCGCCAGTTCTGAGGTCAATGTACTTTTTCTATATTTTCTAGGGTCTGGTTGTTTGTGGTGTCATCGCCTTTATAATTATATAACACATGCTACATAGCTACTTACTTTGGGTTCAGCACAATGTATGTGTTGTTGTCTTTATATGTATATATTTTTTCTGAGGCAGTGGTCTAAATATTGTTTATTACATGGAACATCAGAACAGTGTTTATACAAACAGAGATCACAGCCGAGTCTCTCTGCTGTGATCTCTGTTTAAGTATGACTCAAAAGGACTGAAAAGCCTAAGAGATATTACAGCCTATACATTTTTTAAACCCGACAGTAGTCTAATGGCGGACTACAATAACGAAATATAAGAAATATGGGTACAAAAAAAATATCAGACTAAAATTAACTTGTCCATTTAAAGTTAATTTTAGTCTGATATTTTTCTTATATTTATTATCCGCCATCTTTCGGTGGAGGATTGGTAACCAGTTGCATTTGTGATGAGACATTAATAAAAAAATTTAAACGTTTATTCTGGAAAGACACGTGTTCCAAAGAATCCCCAAAGTATCTCCGGGGGAAGGTATGTCGTAAGGACTTTATTGCCCAGAGTAGACCTCTGTCTACCCCTGTATTAGGAATGGCGTGAAGATATTACATATAATTTCACTATTTCCGTGCAGACCGTACAGCAACGTATGCAACGGTGCTCGTAATCGACGGCCGTCCGGGGACGTATTGGGCCGTCGCTGAGACGCCGCTGGCTCTCTGTGTTTTTAAAGCTTTCTTCTCCCCGCCGGGGGGTGGGCAGCCACCCAACAATCGATGGACATCACGCCAGCACACCCGATCAAGTGCATACGCGACTTCTTTGATGTGTCTTTATATGGGGAGCTTCGAGGGCCGATGGGGAAGTGGTTAATTGTTTTGCTTATTTCGGGGTCGGAGGCTTTATCGGACTTTCGGGACAGATTTCTGTTTGCGATGTGTGTTGTAGATTAGGGATAGTGTCGATGTAATTATTGTTATTGGGTTTCTAAAATACAGGTTTAAAATTCGTATAAGGTCATAAATATTACAATCGTAAAATACGGATTTAAGTTCTGATATTCAGGGTTTTTGGTTCATCTATTCTAGTTTTCAAAATTTCACCCCTTAATCTAAGACATGAACGGAGGTCCGTCATTTTAAAAGTAAGAAACACAATATCTTATATTCTATTTTCCTTCCTTTTTAATATTAATCATTACATAATATTCAATGTTATAAAGTTATAAAGTCACGATAGCCGAGTTGTTGGGTGGTCGGAATTTCGAGTCGAGAGACCTGAGTTCGATCCCCAGGAGGCAGTACCAATGAGTTTTTCAAAAACTTATGTACGAATTTCATCGTTGGCTTGGACACAAAGGCGGCGACGGGCTCACCACCTGTCACGTTGTCCCGAAAATATCTTCGGTGGAAGGTGGGTCAGAGGGACTTAATTGTCTAGACTTGACCTCTGTCTACCCCTGTATTGGGAATTGCGTGAAGATATTTTTTTATTTTTTATAATAATGTTAATTTTAATAAAAATAAAAATAAATTACGATAGCCAGTTGATCGGAACAAGTCGGTCAAGAGAACCCGAGTTCGTTTCCCAAAGCTCGTATCAATAGGTTTGTTCAAAAACTTATGCACGATTTCTATCGTTGGCTTGGATATAAAGATGGCGACGGGATCAACACCTGTCACGTTCTCCACAAAATTATCTTCGGTGGAAGTTGAGGCGAAAGGACTTAATATAATTGTCTAGACCTCTGTCTAACCTGTATTGGGAATTGCGTGAAGATATTTTTTTTATTTAAAACTTGATTGAACATTTATATTGTTGCCAATATTTGTCGAACTCCTTGCACGAGTGACGTACACACCGGATTTCGTGGTGTCGCCAGTTCTGAGGTCAATGTACTTTTTCTATATTTTCTAGGGTCTGGTTGTTTGTGGTGTCATCGCCTTTATAATTCTATAACACATGCTACATAGCTACTTACTTTGGGTTCAGCACAATGTATGTGTTGTTGTCTTTATATGTATATATTTTTTCTGAGGCAGTGGTCTAAATATTGTTTATTACATGGAACATCAGAATAGTAGCTTATAGCGAACAGAGATCACAGCCGAGTCTCTCTGCTGTGATCTCTGTTTAAGTATGACTCAAAAGGACTGAAAAGCCTAAGAGATATTACAGCCTATACATTTTTTAAACCCGACAGTAGTCTAATGGCGGACTACAATAACGAAATATAAGAAATATGGGTACAAAAAAAAATATCAGACTAAAATTAACTTGTCCATTTAAAGTTAATTTTAGTCTGATATTTTTCTTATATTTATTATCCGCCATCTTTCGGTGGAGGATTGGTAACCAGTTGCATTTGTGATGAGACATTAATAAAAAAATTTAAACGTTTATTCTGGAAAGACACGTGTTCCAAAGAATCCCCAAAGTATCTCCGGGGGAAGGTATGTCGTAAGGACTTTATTGCCCAGAGTAGACCTCTGTCTACCCCTGTATTAGGAATGGCGTGAAGATATTACATATAATTTCACTATTTCCGTGCAGACCGTACAGCAACGTATGCAACGGTGCTCGTAATCGACGGCCGTCCGGGGACGTATTGGGCCGTCGCTGAGACGCCGCTGGCTCTCTGTGTTTTTAAAGCTTTCTTCTCCCCGCCGGGGGGTGGGCAGCCACCCAACAATCGATGGACATCACGCCAGCACACCCGATCAAGTGCATACGCGACTTCTTTGATGTGTCTTTATATGGGGAGCTTCGAGGGCCGATGGGGAAGTGGTTAATTGTTTTGCTTATTTCGGGGTCGGAGGCTTTATCGGACTTTCGGGACAGATTTCTGTTTGCGATGTGTGTTGTAGATTAGGGATAGTGTCGATGTAATTATTGTTATTGGGTTTCTAAAATACAGGTTTAAAATTCGTATAAGGTCATAAATATTACAATCGTAAAATACGGATTTAAGTTCTGATATTCAGGGTTTTTGGTTCATCTATTCTAGTTTTCAAAATTTCACCCCTTAATCTAAGACATGAACGGAGGTCCGTCATTTTAAAAGTAAGAAACACAATATCTTATATTCTATTTTCCTTCCTTTTTAATATTAATCATTACATAATATTCAATGTTATAAAGTTATAAAGTCACGATAGCCGAGTTGTTGGGTGGTCGGAATTTCGAGTCGAGAGACCCGAGTTCGATCCCCAGGTGGCAGTACCAATGAGTTTTTCAAAAACTTATGTACGAATTTCATCGTTGGCTTGGACACAAAGGCGGCGACGGGCTCACCACCTGTCACGTTGTCCCGAAAATATCTTCGGTGGAAGGTGGTTCAGAGGGACTTAATTGTCTAGACTTGACCTCTGTCTACCCCTGTATTGGGAATTGCGTGAAGATATTTTTTTTTATTTTTTTATAATAATGTTAATTTTAATAAAAATAAAAATAAATTACGACAGCAGCGACAGTTGATCGGAACAAGTCGGTCAAGAGAACCCGAGTTCGTTTCCCAAAGCTCGTATCAATAGGTTTGTTCAAAAAACTTATGCACGATTTCTATCGTTGGCTTGGATATAAAGATGGCGACGGGCTCAACACCTGTCACGTTCTCCACAAAATTATCTTCGGTGGAAGTTGAGGCGAAAGGACTTAATATAATTGTCTAGACCTCTGTCTAACCTGTATACGGAATAGCGTGAAGGTAATTTAATTATATTTTAATTTGATAGCAAGATGCAAAATTAGTGGTTGAAAATTTATTTAGGAATAATGTTTGTTGTTTACAACTCTAAAACGAAAATAATGTAATGTGTTTTCTTTGCTTACCGTACAAAGCAACATATAGAATAAAGATATATAAAAACAAATGTGTTTATAAGTTTTAAGTTTTTTCCATGCACCCGGTTAGGGAAGTCGTCAGGGCGGGCGACGTGAAAACAACTGACGTGACAACTTGTCAGACGCAGAGCCCGACGACCGAGTCACTCGGCGTGCCACTGGTTACACCACGCTTTGTTTTGTCACTCTCTACGTTGCTACGTTGCTACGCCGAAAAATATAGACAATACCGTTGCAATGTTTTACATCAAATTAGAGATTCTTTGGTTCAAGAATATACTTTGTTCTTTTTGAGTCATGATAGGCTCGACGATCGGGATTCGGGCTGAATTTGTAACAAAATTTATGTACAAATTATATCGTTAGTTTGGACATAAAGATAGGGACAAGCCCGCCAACTGTCACGTAGTTCCAAAATAAGCTCCGGTCTAAAGGACTAAATTGTCTACCCGATTTTCTTTAACTTTACAAATTTTTTTGATGTATATTCCTTCAATATCGTTTTATGCTCATCTTAAAATACATAGAGATGGAAAATTTTTTATCGCTCAATAATAAATTGTCTTTATTGAAAATATTTTTTTTACTTTTTTTTTAAACCAAATTTTTTGTAGCCTAGCCAGTTATTTAGCGACTGTCCTTCATAATGAGACAAATTCATCATTTTAATCTACTATTTAATACATCGATGACTGTAAAATTATCTTGGAAATATACAACAACGTTCTAAAATATAATTTCACAATTATTTCAAGTTTCACAGATGTCTAGAATAAACAGGTGAAACTGGACCGGTACAGTTGGACTAACTTGTCCTAACCATTAAATCTGCAATCAAACTCAGCGGCAGAACTTGACTGAGTCTTTGTATCTACATAGAGTAACTAGAAGTGTTACTTGAAGCATTTTTTAGTAGAGTGTGTTAAAAGGCACTTATGGTAAGTAGTTATTGCAGCCTATAACAACGGAAAATCGTCACAGAGTGAAAAAATCAACAAATCTCAATATCCTTACGTAGTTCGAAAGGATATCGACGTTTGTATTTAATTTAAACACGATAATATTATTGATCGCACGAACACTTTTTACTGTTCTACATAGTAATTATAATGTAAGATTGCTTACGGATATGTTATTGTAAACTTTATTATTAAGAGATTAATTTGTTAAGAGTTTTAGACCAAGAGGTCTAAATCATCTGAATGATGCCTTTATAGGCGATATCGGTCGGGTTTAAATGAAATACACAGAGTGGAACTATACAAGTACTTCAGTGATCAAAATTAACAATGGAATTCCTCTATGCGACTACGACTGCTAGTATTAAGTAACTAAATGGTAACATAATACAGATGTAAAGATAAAATGCAGTTTCATATGCAAAAATTAATACCATGTTAGCAGGTCCCAAGTTTAAACGAATGTCTTAGAGTTTTAATCGAGCATCGTTTAGAAACAAAACACGTGTCGCATATGCCGTATGCTATCTGGTGTCGAGTGTAGTGGTGATGGTGTTTTCTGTAGATTTAGTGCATCCATCTCTAGCAGGGAGGGTGGGGCTCTTCTTCTCTTCATAATAATAAATTTCCGCAAAGTTACGCCCGTGTCTATTGATTTGTTAATATATTAATATTTGACGACCTTCCATAGCGTACACAACGGTTTTCATGTTGTTAGCTCTGAGCTACCTGGTTCGATTCCCGGTCGGATCAATGTAGAACATTTAGAAAAAGACAACAATGTAGACGTCTTTTTCTAAATTTTCACGGATTTGGGTTTGTACTATCTTCGTTTTTTCTGTTTCCATAATACAAGTGTTTTAAGCTGCTAACTTTGGGATCAGAGCAAAGTATATGATGTTTACTATTATCTGTAGTATTTATTATTATTTGTCGTTTCTAGTGATCCATAAAGCTTGTTTCTAAGCGAGCAGAACCAGAGACAAGTCTTCGACAGTGACGCGCCGTCCGCGCGGATGTCGGGCGCACTCGGCCCCGATCTCGCCCCGTCTGTCTTTGTCCCTTCATGTTACAGTTTCTATTCATTACAATTTTGATGAACGTTGATTAATCATTAACATTAAATGTTACACTTGAGTTATAAATACTCACGATAGCCCTGTGGTTGGGTGAGTGAAGAAACCCGAGTTCGATCCCCAAGGTTCGTACCAAATGGTTTTTTTTTTTTTCAAAACTAATGTAAATCTTTACATACCTCTCTCTTTAAAATTTATCAGTCACACTTGACGATCTGTTTTCATATTCATTTATTAATTCTAAAGCTTAACAATAGACGCAATTTGTCTAGCGAACTGCACCCTTTTAAAATAGCAAACGAACTTAACCACAGCAATAAGCCACCTACCTTTTTTTTAATAGAAAACCGATCAATCTAATTCCCCCCTACCACGTGCCGTAACGTAATGTGTCAATCTATCGGGAGCAGCTCGGTGCACAATCAATAACACTGCAACACCGAAATAAACTAACGGCGAGGCACGTCAGAAGTGGCGCGGAACGATTCAGTCGCGGGCTGTCATCGCCGGCGAGACAGTCGGGAGCACTGACGTGACAGGAGTGACTTGAGGGTGATAGGCACGAGGGATGAGATTTAGCGGGCTAAATAAATCACTGTAAAGGATTATGAGGAAAAATATAATGACCACCAGGTAAGTTTGTATAATTGGTATATACCATCGTTTCCAAGCCAAGGGAAGCTAGAATTTCGCTCGGGGCAAATATTTCTGTGATAAATGGGCAAATGTTTGTACACGAGTTTTGGTTGTTTATACAAATATTTATCTATGCAAGTGTAATGTTGGCTTAGAGACTTAGACGACGATAGACTCACCACCTGTCACGTTCCAAGTAGGCACCGATTAAAAAAGGATCGAAATAGATCCGAACTTTGTCGACCTCTGTCTGCCTTCGTATTGGGAAATGCGTGAAGATAAGATATACGATGACTAAGTAACAAAAAATTACAAAGCAAAGTTAAGCAGACCGTTTTCGTGCAGGAGCCACTAAAGTTCTGGGTACTGTAATAGCCGATCCGCTTTCGTAGCTAGACAACAACATCATTTACTCCTAAAAAGGGAGGTCAGTGTCCTTCAGTAAACAGTTATGCAAACTTTAAAAACATACATCTGTTCTTTCATCATCTGAAATCAACTTGTAAACAACATTTAAACATAAAGACTGAATTACACGCATTATCTAGACTTGAGCGAGATCGCTATCCTGTCTGGAAATAGAGATACTTCACACTCTAACCTACGTCTTACCTTAATTGTTTACGATGGCCATCCAAATATACTTGTTGTCACTTAATTAATTTCCATAGACAAGTATTGCCTAAGGAAATAGTTCAAAGCATATTACCACTTAATTCCATTATAAAACACTTTATTACAACTTACTTTTACCATCGCTTACAGCATAATATAATTTAAAGAAAATAACAAACAATATTTATAGTACTCTGTGTATATCTCTTTATATACGTTCTTCAAACAACTGAAACATCTCTCCATATACTTTCTTCAAACAACACAGCTTCTTCTTACAGCTCCTGTGGCATAGACCACACACTGTCAAGTCTGAAGTGAAATTTCCAACGGTGCCGAGTAAACTTGGGGACATGGGAGAGACAGCGATGCTCGCGTCATCTCTATGCAAGTTGATAATGCAAGTGAACGCTCCCCCGGCGGGCTGCTCGCGACGCGTTTCATCTCGCGACGGTACTGTAACTGTTTGATGGATGCCGACAAAGTCTACGGTTGCGGGTAATACGGTTTCTGGTTGTGTTCAGTCATGTAGAAGGCGATATGTTAACATGTACGTTGGTAACTGTTTTTTATTTTCACGCAATTGACTAATAGACAGAGATCGGAACAGTGAAATCCTTTCGACCCACTTTTGACTGGAGCCTATTTGGATTGGTAAGCCTATCGCCTTAAGATGTCCAAACTAATGGCAAATATTCATAAAACAAAACATATTCACACCATACCCAATACAGGAGGAGTCATCTTGTAAGTGACAAGTACGTAAGTAGTAGTAAGTAAGACAAGACAATACAGTAAGGACAACAAGACATGTGGTAAGCCCATCGCCGTCCGTATGTCCAAACCACGATATAAATCGTACATAAGTTTTGAAAAAACCCATTAGTACGAGCTTTGGGTATCGAAATCCGATCACCCAACCACTCGGCTATCGTGACTATACGTGACTAAATTTTCATATATAACTATTAATAATAATGTCTGAAGTACAAACATTCACATCCATCACACAATCAGCTTCAAAGTGTCACTAACAAGAAGACTTTCGGGTGGTGTTAATCGGTCGAGTGGTAAAGATTAGCAATCACACGAATATCACACACATATCATACGAATTAAAATAATAGAAAGAAAAAGAGAAAAAAGTCACGATAGCAGTTAGGTTGCGACGTGCTCACCACCTGTCACGTTGTCCCGAAAATATCTTCGGTGGAAAGTGGGTCTAACGGACTTAATTGGCTAGACTAGACTTCGGTCTACCCCAGAGATCAATAAATAAATACATAAAATAAAATAACACGAAACAAAAACTTTTTTTTAGAAATTGCTTTCTTTCTGCATGGACACGACGAAGAATTATATTAAATAATGTAGTAATAAATATACTGACAGCTAAGCGCTTCCCGGCTAAGCTATATTGATACAAGATATATAAATAATATAACATACAAGACTTACAATAAGACGGTGTAATAAAATGAAATGAACGGACGGGCAAGATACGTCAAACTGACGGAAGCATATCAGCTGTTATGACAGATGGTGCCGCGTCCGCCGGAAGTTATTTGATTAGCAAGCGAGTCGTAGTGACGTTTACACGACACTGCAGTAATACCAAAGTAGCTGTATTGGAAGAAGAAAAACCGGTTGTAGAAGCTGTATCTTACATAATACGCGGCTTGTATTAAGCCCTATTACAAAGAAAGTAGCTAAAGAACTTATAATATAAACACACAGAACCAAGACAATTTAGAAAAAATGGTTTTCTACATTCGGGAAATGAAGGTAGGGTCTCTTAGCTGTGCTAGTGTGCAAGTGTAGCCACATTGAAAACTAGTGTATACACTACTATGTCACGGAGGTCGTCAAGATGATTATAAATTATATCTCAGTAGGACTATAAAAGTTACTATTGTAGATATTTTTAATCTTAATTATTATTACTGTGCCTAAACAAAAAGAATAATAAAAAGTCACGATAGCCGAGTAGTTGAGTGATCGGATTCGAGTCAAGAGACCCGAGTTCGACTCCAGGTGACAGGCAAAAAACCGCGTGTAAAAGCTTTATCTAAATGAAATATCTTAAACTTGACAAAAAGTAATCACTGTTAAAGTACGTAAATAATATTGAAATAACATTAAAAAATTACTCCTATAAAATCAACCAGTAAAAACTTACGATAGGTATATACACGATTGTAAATCAGCTGGCATACTACAAGGAGACTAGGAACACAGAATAGATAAACTTACGTTAGTACGTGTCTACGTGTCTCAGCTATCGCTCCTGAATTGACGCTGAATAAGCGCTAAGGTGACAGCAAAAAGCAAAGAGTCCAACTGAACCCGAGTGAGAGAGGACGACATGCTATCGCACACGGTCAGGTACCTCTTATTACAGGGTTTTATACATGTTTCATGTTGAAACATGAATCGTTGGTATACTTAACGGTCTGTTAGTATACTGGACATAGGCGACTCTCTTAAGGATTTTCCATAATCGCCACGCTTGGGAAGCGGATTGGCGATCGGAGATCTAGATACGAAACGCTGCAGTGTCAACAGTATGCTTACATATTCCTCCATCTATCGATGGCCATAAATGACTAAATTATATAACTAAATCCGAAAACATAAAGTGGCTTAAGCAGGTATGAAAGTGATATATATCATTGGTATAAGCGCGTAGTGTGTTTACTTCAAACGACATAATCTTGGACATGTTATGTATCTTGTGCATGTATAATTATATCAATGATATATCGGAAACTGCAGGAACGATTCGAAAAATTGTGCATTTATATAGGGATACATTAAAATTTTACGGAGGTCGGAGTCGTCTCAATGAATATTTGTTTCACATAAAAAACTTATTGCTTTTTAAAGCCCCTAGTGAAGCTTTCTCGCACTGGCATTAAGATTTACACCAACAAATCTATTCACTCGAGTTTGGGTATTTGTATAACCTTCCTTATTTTAAATTCCATAACACGCGTGATTTGCTACTTACTTTAGGAACAGCGAAATCTATGTGACTGTATCAGTATATGGAAAAAATGTTGACGCCATTCCGTAGACAGTGGTAGACCGAGGTCGTGACAAATTAAGACCTTTCGACCCACCATACACCGAAGACATTTTTTTTGGACAATCTGACTTAACACATTAAATAAAGACAGTTAATGTAGTTTATATCGTTGGCTTGGACATAAAGACGGCGACAGGCTCACCACCTGTCACGTTGTCCCGAAAATATCTTCAGTGGAAGGTGGGACAGAGGTGAGACAGAGGTCTAGTCTAGACTACTAAGACCCTGTCTTAATTGTCTAGACTAGACCTCTGTCTACCCCTGTATTAGGAATTGCGTGAAGATATTTATAAAAGAAACGAACAAACGTCGGGTTACAGTCACGCCCTCAGGTGCGCTGAGTGAAATTCAAAACAGCGCCACGTAGCGATACAATAACAAGTAACGAGGTAATATCGGGGACGGTGCAGAGACGTCCGTCCTCCACTCCTCAGGGCCACGGATGCCCGACTGCACCCGTGACAGTCATTTAAGACTGACGTGAAGCCTCCACGCGACCCACCACCCCGGCTAGGCCATCCAAGTTTCAGGTTTGAATACGGACTGTGTTCTCTCTGAAATTTTTGACGCAAAGTAAAATTTTAAACACAAAGGTATGCTTGAAAGTTATACAAGCTTTAAGAAAAATATCTTCAAGCAATTCTTAATGCCGGGGTAGACAGAGGTCACCATTTACCAGATATTTTTTGAGACAACGTGACAGGTGGTGAGCGTATTATTTCCAAGCAAACGATATAAATTGTACATACGTTTTGAAATAATCCTGAAGCTGCTAGTACGCCTGCCACCTGGGAATCGAACTCGGATCTCTTGGCTCAAATTCTGACTGCCTAACCACTAAGCTATCTAAGACGAATCGTGGCATCAGAACAATATTTGTGTCAGAACATTACCCCGCTTCACTGTGGCGCAGTCTGTTATTCAAATTATTGAAAATAATTGTATTATTATTAGACAAAAGAATTACATCATAAATAAAGTAACAATTTTTTGATTATAAATCACGATGGCCGAGTGGTTGGGTGATCGGGATTCGAGTCAAGAGACCCGGTGGTAGGATCGTGCCAACGGTTTTTTTTTTTCAAAATTTAAGTACAATTTATATCGATGGCTTAGATGTAAGGACGACGACAAGCTCACCACCTGTAGCGATATCCCAAAACTATCTTTGTTGTAAAGCGGGACGAAAGTACTCTAGCAAAGTCATGTTCCACGCTATTCCGAAGCGTGGCAACCCTACCGTCCGCCGCCCGCCGCCCGCCAGATGGATTGATATTGCGCCAAGCAGACGTAAGACGAGGTGATTGCATACGGGCAAATAAAAAAAACACATGACCCGTACTTCCCAGTCGCTTTGAGATCCGGAGCAAACTCTCGAATATATTAGCTGCAATGGAGTTTTTGCGACGGAAAATACACTTTTTTTTTAAATGTCTCACAACCCTCAGTCGTCTAACCGTTTGCTTGACTTTCGCAAGGTTTCGATATTGATAATTTTAATATTACTGTTTTTGGAATTAATATTGAAAGAGTGTTATAAAAAATAAATTTTCTCGTTCTCGTTCCCGCCGTTCCCAGTACTGGGGTAGTCAGAGGTGTAGAAAATTGAGTCCTTTCGATCGACTTTTCATCGGAGATATTATTCGGCAGAAAGTGACAGATAGTAAGCGTGGGGCTCGAACTCGGTTCTCGTGACTCAAATTTCTAGCACTGGGCTATCGTGACTTGTAATATCAAAGCATAATCTTCTTATAATTTCAACGAGCTAATTTTTTACAAACCGTATGGGCAGCCTCATAGCTCAACGAACTAATAATTGTGGAGGAAAAACGCTTCTCAAGTGGCAACCTTGCTTAGGCAAACGTAGTGAAGGAAGACCCCCCACGAGATGGAGTGACGACTTGCAAATTATTGCGGGCATATAGGCTATATGGATGCAGGTGCCTGAGGACCGTTCTTTGTGAAAATTTTTTGATGAGGTCTATGTTCGGCTGTGGACTCTTGACCGGCTGTAAATAACTGGGAAGAAGAATCTTGTACCTATAGAGCCTCTATCGAATTATCACATTTTTCTGATATTGTCATAGACAGAAGTCGAGACAATTTGGTCCTATTTCGATTCACTTTTGACTGGACCTTATTTGGGACGTAACAGATGGTGAGCCTATCACCGCCTAAGTCTCCAAGCCTTGATAGATACTTACATGTATTAATATTTATATAAACATACAAACATCCATGACTCGATTACAAATATTCATATTCATCACACAAATGTTTGCACCTAGCGATATTCAAACCTTAACTGAAACTTTAATGAAACCTAACCTTTAGTGAAATAGACTAGGTCGTATTATATTAAAATGTATATGAACAATATGCCATTCATTTGTTACCGATCTAAACTCCTTCCCCCCTTCAATATAAATAAAACAACAAATTTATTGTTACAATAAAAAGTAATGCACAAACGCCCACAGACGCAGCAATCGCAACCCTTCAACTTGAGACTTCGAACACAAACGAGACGTAGCGTGATGGCGATCCGGGGACAGTGACGTGACAGAACCTCCCCCCCCCGCCCTCCTCCTCCACCTCACGCTGACCCCACCCCGTCGGATAATAAGGGGGTCGCGTTGAAGTCGCGGCTTGTTCTGGATACGTGAACGTTTTAAAATAAAACTTTAACCGTATAAACAAATTAAATTTACTACTTTTGTTGATGATTCCATAAAAATAATTAAATATAAATATCTTCACGCAATTCCCAATACAGGGGTAGACAGAGGTTTAGTCTAGACGATTAGTCCCTTCGAACACCGAAGATATTATCCGGACGTGACAGGTGGTGAGCCCGTCGCCGTCTTTAATCCATTTAATTCATTAATATATATTAAATTATAGTTTTGTAGATCTATAGTCAAATATATAACATTTGATTATGTAACGTCACGATTTTTTAAGGTAAAAAAATATTTCCAATACCAGAGATCTAAACAATTAAGTCCCTTCGAACTACCCATTCACCGAAGATGTTTTTGGGACCACGTGACAGGTGGTAAGCCTATCGCCGTCTTTATAAATTTCCACAGACATATATTTACGTAATATTAAAATGAACGTATAAGCACCCACAACTCTTGAAAAAAGATTTATACTCATCACTCATATGTTTGCCTCTAGCGAAATTCGAATTGCAACCCAGCAGCAAAGAAAGCAGTTTTAATACCAACTGGACTATCGGGTTAGTACTTAATATAATGATAAAAAATAATTTGATTATAAATTAATGAATAAATAATGTTCATTGAACTGCGTGGATTTGATTCCTGTGTATTAATCACTTCTATAATTAACAGTATTCTTTTTTTAATAAACAGAAATAAGACCGATCATAATAAATCACATCCACACTAACATATCTAGAAAAAAAAAGTAAAAAAAAAACGCGCGAAAATGAATAGCAAGTGACAACAATGTAACGTCACAGAAACCTGTCGTCGACGTCCGTGTCATTTACACAAAATTAAATACCCCTCAAAGACGTCCCGTCAACTTCACCGGCCGGTCCCCGCCACCCCCTAACTCCACCCTCCCCCGCCCTGCCCGCAGCAGATGGATTGATATTGCTCCACGAATGCAGGTGGGCGTTCTTAGAACAATGGCGATTTATACAGTTTCCTAAGCCCGGAGGTAGCTTATGGCGCGTAGCGTGTTTTATCAAACTGCACAACACTTGAGCTAGTTTCAATGAATCCATAAATAGTTTGTTTGTATTTATGTAGAAATAAGAAATGTTTGATTACTGTTATAGAACCTATGCTGCATTGTGGTTTATCGTGAAATAAAACAACTAGGTCAACTTGAATGAACTGTGAGAAAATAAGACACCATAGCCGAGTGGTTTGGTGATCGGATTTCGAGTTAAGAGAACCCCGGGCGGTAGACTCTTGCCAATTGCTTTTTTCAAAAACTTATGGACGATTTACATCGTTGACTAGGACATGAAGTCGGTAACTGGCTCAACACCTGTCACGTTGACCCAAAAATGTCTTCTGTGGAAGATGGGTCGAACGTAATAGACTCTATACACCTTTGTCTACCCTGTATTGGGAATGGCGTAAATATATTTTTTACAATGGTAACAGACATAATTGTATTAACGTAAATTTTCTCGAAAACCGTACACGAATCAGTTAAAATTGCTAATAAAAGACATAATAGTCATATATACGTATCAAGAAATAAGAGACATAAAACATAATGCAACAATAACTAATAATTGATCAATAATAAAACATTACATGAGCTCTCTAGCAAACGACGTCTGACACGGATGAATGGCTGGACATAAACGAGACTCGAAAAAAAAAATTGAAACACCTCCCATCCCTCTTACACCCCATAAAAACGCGACAAAGACACATGTCCCCCCATAATATCTTCAATTAAGAGTCTCCGATAATGTACCGTGACATACGTTCGACGTGTCCAATGTAAGAGGAGCTTTAAATTCGCTTGCACGTCTCTTCTCCGACCGTTTTGATGCAAGACAGTGCGAAGCGCGGAAGTTCTGGATACTCTGGACATTTTGCTGGAACACATTTATCGATGCGCTTGAGACGATGAAAAAATAAACTCTTTGCGGTTGATATAAGAATGGAGCGGATTGCTAAGATGGTTGTGCACGTCAGACCGTCGTGAGTGATGCGCGAGGGACAGTGACGAATGGACGACCGTTACATGTGATTAGTGGATGTGAGTAGTGAAGGAACATTCGAGACTATGGTCTCAGAGTCTTACAGCAATAAAAATATACATAAGGAATATAGGAAAAAGGCTTATTATGTTCTTCATATATTAAGACATAGCGTTTTAAGATTATGAAGAAATAGCTTTTATTTTAAAGGCAATTATAAATATGAACGTATAAGCACCCACAACTCTTGAAAAAGATTTATACTCATCACTCATATGTTTGCCTCTAGCGAAATTGGAATTGCAACCCAGCAGCAAAGAAAGCAGTTTTAATACCAACTGGACTATCGGGTTAGTACTTAATATAATGATAAAAAATAATTTGATTATAAATTAATGAATAAATAATGTTCATTGAACTGCGTGGATTTGATTCCTGTGTATTAATCACTTCTATAATTAACAGTATTCTTTTTTTAATAAACAGAAATAAGACCGATCATAATAAATCACATCCACACTAACATATCTAGAAAAAAAAAGTAAAAAAAAAACGCGCGAAAATGAATAGCAAGTGACAACAATGTAACGTCACAGAAACCTGTCGTCGACGTCCGTGTCATTTACACAAAATTAAATACCCCTCAAAGACGTCCCGTCAACTTCACCGGCCGGTCCCCGCCACCCCCTAACTCCACCCTCCCCCGCCCTGCCCGCAGCAGATGGATTGATATTGCTCCACGAATGCAGGTGGGCGTTCTTAGAACAATGGCGATTTATACAGTTTCCTAAGCCCGGAGGTAGCTTATGGCGCGTAGCGTGTTTTATCAAACTGCACAACACTTGAGCTAGTTTCAATGAATCCATAAATAGTTTGTTTGTATTTATGTAGAAATAAGAAATGTTTGATTACTGTTATAGAACCTATGCTGCATTGTGGTTTATCGTGAAATAAAACAACTAGGTCAACTTGAATGAACTGTGAGAAAATAAGACACCATAGCCGAGTGGTTTGGTGATCGGATTTCGAGTTAAGAGAACCCCGGGCGGTAGACTCTTGCCAATTGCTTTTTTCAAAAACTTATGGACGATTTACATCGTTGACTAGGACATGAAGTCGGTAACTGGCTCAACACCTGTCACGTTGACCCAAAAATGTCTTCTGTGGAAGATGGGTCGAACGTAATAGACTCTATACACCTTTGTCTACCCTGTATTGGGAATGGCGTAAATATATTTTTTACAATGGTAACAGACATAATTGTATTAACGTAAATTTTCTCGAAAACCGTACACGAATCAGTTAAAATTGCTAATAAAAGACATAATAGTCATATATACGTATCAAGAAATAAGAGACATAAAACATAATGCAACAATAACTAATAATTGATCAATAATAAAACATTACATGAGCTCTCTAGCAAACGACGTCTGACACGGATGAATGGCTGGACATAAACGAGACTCGAAAAAAAAAATTGAAACACCTCCCATCCCTCTTACACCCCATAAAAACGCGACAAAGACACATGTCCCCCCATAATATCTTCAATTAAGAGTCTCCGATAATGTACCGTGACATACGTTCGACGTGTCCAATGTAAGAGGAGCTTTAAATTCGCTTGCACGTCTCTTCTCCGACCGTTTTGATGCAAGACAGTGCGAAGCGCGGAAGTTCTGGATACTCTGGACATTTTGCTGGAACACATTTATCGATGCGCTTGAGACGATGAAAAATAAACTCTTTGCGGTTGATATAAGAATGGAGCGGATTGCTAAGATGGTTGTGCACGTCAGACCGTCGTGAGTGATGCGCGAGGGACAGTGACGAATGGACGACCGTTACATGTGATTAGTGGATGTGAGTAGTGAAGGAACATTCGAGACTATGGTCTCAGAGTCTTACAGCAATAAAAATATACATAAGGAATATAGGAAAAAGGCTTATTATGTTCTTCATATATTAAGACATAGCGTTTTAAGATTATGAAGAAATAGCTTTTTATTTTTAAAGCGCAATTATAAATATGAGCTTTAAAAAAGTTCATATTTGTGGTTCTGGTTTATGGACTCTTTCGAGTCCAGAAACCAGAGTTCGATTTCCAGCTGGCAGGCACGTAAATACCCATTGTATTTCATAAACTTATGTACGGATTGTACCGTTGTCATAGACATGAAGACGGCCACGGGCTCATCATCAGTCACGTTGTCCCGAAAATATCTTCGGTGGAAGGTGGGTCGTGGGGAATTGCGTATAATTGCTAATTACAATTAAATTGTCCCTGGTAGAAAATGTTATGTAAATAGGCATTTATTTTACTGTGAGCGTTCAAAAGTGTTCAGTGTTAGCTGGCTATTAAAGATGGCAACTCCAACCTGTCCTTCTGTCAACACCACATACATATAATAACTATACAAAATTATTTACAATCTATAATACTTAATTTTTACAAATTATTATTTTGTTCCGCCGTCCCCTCACTAGCAAAGGCACGTTTCCATTATCGTCACGAATAATGAGACGTGATACGTGTAATCAGCAACAGTCCTCGGCGTAGCGGTGACTGACAGTTATCATTTGTCGGTGACGGGAAAAATTGAGGCTTTATTAGTGGAGATCGACACAACGGACAGATAGATGGATTTACAAAATCACTCAACGTCATCCTATAAGGTTGAAATAATGTATATATGAGGATATCGACACGAAAAAAAAACAACATTTTTATTGTTTAATGGCACAAGAAAATCAGTGACAGTCAAAGTGGCGTCTTTGACTGAAATTAATAGTTTAAATGATACCTTGTCAACAATACGATTTACAATGTGTAAAAAAAAACTTAATTCAGACAATGAATAAGTGTTTGCGTGTCTAAATAGCTCTCTTTGCATCAAGCAAGTGAAAGGTTGACGTGAAAAAGGGAAAAGATGAGCTAAGCGATCTAACCATGAAAAATGTTAAACTTTGTAAACTAGGATTTGATTTCCCTTTCCAATTATATAATAAAATAAATAGGTCGAGCTGGAAAAGAAACTTTCTTCAATAAAAAACTTCATACATAATTGAATTGATTTCTCTATTTTATTCTTCTTTCTAATAGGCCATATCCGCTATACCGTAACATTTTCACAACAACACATTCATCGACTCGACAACATACTAAAATAACACTTTTCTAGGGATACATATAACGTAGTGGTCATATACTTTGCTTCACATTGAATAATATTTAAATCGTTTGTGACATACATAGGTAGGTACATTACATACATTGCTCTGATCCCAAAGTAACTTAAGCACTTGTGTTATGGTATCGGAGTGATTTTATACATTGTCCCTTCCGGGAATCGAACATTAACACCTTGAAAAACGGTGTGTGCACCACTCGTCCGCGAAGTACGTCATTGTATAGAATAAAATATCCCCGAATTCATTCTCTGTGATTCAGTGCAATCCGTCAAAGATTAGATTCTTCTATATAAGTGGTTATTGCTAACATTTATCAGTATTATCCGTGTTGTCGATGACGCCAGAACACGAACAGAGAATTTCTTTGATTAAATTCCATAATAAAATAACTGTTTAATTTTATTTATGTTTCTAATTTAAATATTTTAACAATTGTCAAATAATCGGAGGGAGATTAAAGAGATGCAGCACGCGGGGGCGTATCGAATACCAAATAAGTTAACGGCTCGACACATTAAGAGAAACTATGACAAATTTATGTCACGACAGCCGAGTGCTCGGAATTTCGAGTCCAGAGAACCGAGTTCGATCCCCTGGTGGCAGGCTCGTACCAATGGGTTTTTCAAAAACTTATGTACGAATTATATTGTTGGCTTGGACATAAAGCCGGCGACGGGCTCACCACCTGTCACGTTGTCCCGAAAATATCTTCGGTGGAAGGTGGATCAAAGAGACTTAATTGTCTAGAATAGACCTCTTATTTTTTTATTATTTATATAATGACAAATTTAGCCGTGATAGTATCGGCCTATACGATCTCCTTACTTTCTGTTGGTGTCGTAAGATCCTTGAAAATATCAATGGATATTGACAGATGGCTGGAGAACCATTTAAAAAAATACTATACTAAAATAAGCAGACCAGCGTCTCCTGGAGTCTCCAATCTATTCGCCGAGAGTGGCGATACATATAAATCCTTCCACGACACCTGTTAGCCGTAATTGCATGTACTTTTACTATTTATAATTCCTAAATTAACGAAAGTATAAAGAAATATCTTTACGCTATTCCCGATATTGGGGTAGACAGAGGTCTAAACTATTAAGTCCCGTCTATATATATATATATATATATATATATATATATATATATATATATATATATATATATATATATATATATATATATATATATATATATATATATATATATAAAATATCTTCACGCAATTCCCAATATAGGGGTAGACAGAGGTCAAGTCTACACAATTAAGTCCCTTTCACCCACCTTCCACCGAAGATATTTTCGGGACAACGTGACAGGTGGTGAGCCCGTCGCCGCCTTTATGTCCACCTGGTACTGCCACCAGGGGATCGAACTCGCGTCTCTCGACTCGACGTTCCGACCACCCTTTCACCTCAATATATTCAAGTATCCTATTTAGAAAGTATCAGTTAATTTTGCTTCAAGTCAGTTTCGAGTATGAAGAAATATTTTAGTACATATTTTTTGTTGAGCTCCGAGCGCACAGTCGCATCGCGCCTTTACAATCGCCGAGCTGACTCGAACAGATCTCCATCGCTTTGTAGGGACCGGCTTTAGTGGATAAGATAGCGATTTGCTCAATAATTTTTCTTCTTCACGCGTTTTCCCAATACTGGGGTAGATACGTCGGCCGTGTGGTAACGGCGTACGAATACGTCCGTTCTTTTTTCTTGCCGTGGGTGTCGTAGGAGGCGACTTGAATATCATTATGGCAAAATGAAATGAATGAATGAATGAATAGAATGGCAACCGATAAACGACGGTAGAACTATCACTAAAAATCAGACCAAAATAATCATACCGAAGATGGGCAGTAGCGTCTGAGACGCGACTGGTCTGGACTGCGATCGCCAATCCGCTCCGCTTACCAAGCATGGCGATTATGACAATTCCTCCCTATGGGAGAGACATATGTCCTGCAGTGGACTTTAACAGGGCGTTATGTATGTATGTATATAGGCGTAGACAATTAAGTCCTTTCGATACACCTCTCACAAGAGACTATTCGGGACAACATGACAGGTGGTGAACCTGTCGCCACATATGCCAACCCGTGTGTCGTAATGTCCAAGCCAACGCTACAATAATAATATTAGGCAATTATTGGCCAATAAACCTTTATATTATTAGACTAATATTTTCTTATAAATTATACGTTACGAGTCTCAATTGGTCTTAAGGTTTCTCATTTCTTTTCACCGTTTTAGAAACTCTAATGCGTCCACCAAGGTTAAACCACCAATTCTTAAATAATATGTGAATAGCAATTACAATTTACACTCCAGCATATGAAGTGTAAATTGATTAAAATAAAACAAAAGATAAAGTCACGATATAACCGAGTGGTTGGGTGGTCGGAATTTCGAGTCGAGAGACCCGAGTTCGATCCCCAGGTGGCAGGCTGGTACCAATGGGTTTTTCAAAAACTTAGGTACGAATTATATCGTTGGCATAGACGGCGACGGGCTCACCACCTGTCACGTTGTCCCGGAAATATCTTCGAAGGAAGGAAGGTCGAAGGGACTTAAGTGTCTAGACTGGACCTCTGTCTACCCCTGTATTGGGAATCGCGTGAAGATATTTATTTATATTTTATTATACAATATAACATCACACCGCCATCACCACGCACGTACCCTATCTCGGAAACACACTAGCAATTTTCCCGCCAGCGAAATAAGCGAATTAAAATCGCCTCAAAGCAACTGCTCGGTAAAGAAACGCCTGCATACAGTAAGGTTTATTTTTAGCTATTTATGTTGGGGGCCGCAGTCTCCCTCGCTGAGTGACGGCCGGACAGCCTTTGAAACTGCGGAAGTCGATTCCACTAAAAATTACCTATGTGCCACCTTACATGTGTGCAAAGTTTGTGAGGACTAGAAATTTTACGTTAAATGAATATTAATTAGAATTTTTAGTGATAGGCATAATACCTGTCAAGTTCCAAATAAGCTTTATACAAAAATGAGAAGAAAAAGGACTTTGTAGTCTATGGGTGGCTATGTCGTAAGACTATACCTCCCACTTTCTCACTGTGGTAGTTGGAGGCGACTAATGGAAAAGCCTTAAATATCTGTATGGCGGCTGATAGGTTGTGGGAACCATCTTGAAAAACACCAGATCAAATCAACAAACCAATAACGGGCATCAGCGTCTTAGCTTCTAGGTGTCTGGCAATCGCCAGTCTGCTTGCCGAGCGTGGCGATTGTGCCAACTCCTCTTTACGATAAAGTTAAGTTCTTTTACGCTTTAAGTAATAAAAGGTACATCAATTCACAGAGTTGCTAAAATGGAAAAGAGATTCGAAACTTTCAGACGTGTATTCATAGAACTTATTAGAAGATCATGTCGCTTTAAACATACCAATGGTAATTACAGACTGTGTATAAAATTTATTTCGTATATTTTCTGTGTAAATTCTCAATTTAAATTTAATCTATTTTATACAACGAAAGTATCTGCTCTCTTTATACTTTTATAAATGTATAAAGGAACGAAAAAGAACGTCACAAATGAGGCGAAATTTTCTTCACTAAAAACACTTAAATACCTCCGCTACAACTGTATATATAAGCATTCGAGCTTTCAAGATTGTAAAAGCTTTAATTCGCGCAGAGCAAATCGAGTGTCATCCGTTGCAGGGCCAATCCGTAGGTCTGTCCCATCTAATTAACCATTTTAAAATCAGCGAGCGAAGCAGTAGTCTTTAAAAAACGTCCACGCTCCTGTTTTACACGATTATCGAACGGGGGGGAGGGTAGTGGGGGGGTTAGCAAATGTACACTTGCTAACAAAAATTGGTCGATTTTTAATTAGGAACCGGCGGAGACGGCGCGTGATCGGAATAGATCTATCGCTCATTGCATAAACTGGTCCCCGTATGTGTGAGGGTATAGTAATAATGTTAAGTTTGATTTGACTGTACAATCAGCGATCTCTTTTAATCTTCTTGTTAATTGAGTGCATTTCTTATTAGTAGATAGAAGAACGAGGAACCTTTTTTATTGCAAACAGTACTAGTTTACTTTATGAGATATTTAAAAAAGAGATAGAGGTATTAGATACATAACATAAATGAATACATGCATAGATGCTCTGATCATTGCTCTGATCATGTAAGCAGCTAAAGCACTTGTATCATGAAATCAGAAACAACGAAGGTACCACCACCCAGACCCGAAAGTGTAGAAAAACTTTTTATATATTGACCCGATCGGGAATCGAAACCCGGGACCTCAGACTTGACGATACCATGGTGTATGCCACTGTCCACGGAGGTCGTCGTTGATGCCTTGTAATTTTTGTTTAAGAATATACATACCCCTTTGTACCATGGTTATCGTAAGAGGATCAGAGCAATGTGTGCGATGTTGTCCGTTTCTATGTATGTATTTATTAATGACGATTGGAAACTTTTGAGCAGGAAAGATGGCCCTTTCCTACTTTCTTCTTACCCTAAGAAGAAAAAATATTTCAACTAATAAGTATCGGATACCAGACTTAATCGCTTGGTAATACTGGTAGCGCGTGGAGGATTTTATCTACCAAGAGTTATGAGTATAGGCACAAAAACAGAGAAATACCTGTCTGGTTGCTTTTCATTTTTTTGACAAAAAATCGTGTAGCTGTGTTCTCTATGACGACCCCGTTAGACTTACTAGAAGATATGTATGTGTGTATATTTTTTAAACAATAAAGACAGCTAGATCCCCTGGCTTTGCGAAGAGATGTTGCATCTATTTGTATTTTCTACAAGATCTACTACGGGGAGTGTTCCCAGGTATAGGTGGTTCCAGTATTGGGAATGGCGTGAAGATATTTCGTTCAAGAAATGTTCATATACATATGAACATTTCTTGAACGATTCATACAAGTTTATATATATTATTTAAGTCAACGACCTCCGTGTATAGGCAACTTGTACGTATTTCTTTACGACTGTCCCCACCCCGGCAACCTACCTTCTCGTCCGAGCCTCATGCTTACAAACTGTCGCATTACGGGCCATCCCTTTCAAAACAACTTCACATTTCATTTACTTTCCGAACAAACGAAATTAGTCTTTACCTCTCCTGTCTTAGGAATACCGACAAAGCAAAACAGAAGTTTGTTAAGCGGATACAATTGTAAATTTGTGTGCCGAACGCGCGATATTAAACCTTAAGTAGTTGTGTTAGTGTTACTCGGACCGTATTATAAAGTTTGCGTGCTAATGTTAATTCTAAGGTAACGATATGGGGAAACGGGGTTGTTTTGTTCGATGTTGTTCAGCCTTAGTGTTAGTTGTAGTTTAATGGGCGCCACGATAAACAATAATACAGCTCCGAAGTATGAGCAGAGTTCATCGGCGATTGTCCTTACAGTTAAAACTTAACCCTACCTCTAGAATAACTGTACAGTTACAGTACAACTAGTTAGCTGCCCTTTATTCTTTTTTTAAGGCTTTTTCCTTAATCTTTATGGGTGGCCTATGTTCAGCAGTGGATTTCTGATATGTTGTAATGAAGAAGAATAAAAAGCAATTCCCAATACAGGGGTAGACAGAGGTCAAGTCTAGACAATTAAGTCCCTTTGACCCACCTTCCACCGAAGATATTTTCGGGACAACGTGACAGGTGGTAGGCCGTCGCCGCCTTTATGTCCAAGTCAACGAGGAAATTCGTACATAAGTTTATGAAAAACTCATTGGTACTGCAACCTGGGGATCGAACTCGGGTCTCTCGACTCGAAATTCCGACCACCCAACAACTCAGCTATCGTGACTTCTAAGAATAAAAAGCGAATAAGAAAACTTATCCAACAAAGTCAAAACAATTTAAAGTTAAAAGATAACACACCCAAATATATGAACGTACTATGACAACATATTAAAACTAATATATCAACGAAATGTAGAACCACTACCTTTGAAATATCCTCTAGTATCTCAGGCGACATTTACTCGACTGCAAAATGCCAATCCTCACCTGACCTCGTGGAAACTGGGACGGACATCAAAATTTAATGTCAACTCGAAAGGAATTGAGGATAAGAAAACTGCACAGTTCAACCATTAGTCGTAACTTATTATGGACAATTTCCTAGATTCGAGCTCGACCAATCCGACAGAGTGAGGTTCGCCATAAAGGAAACTGTTAGTTTGAAGCGGAGTACGGAATTACAGGCTGGTGGGAATTAACTCGCGACCAATTTAGGTGAAATGGTTTGTCTGAAGCCTTTAATTAATCTTTGATAGGTGGTTACGGTTAAAAAAATGGCTTTGTCAAAATATAATTTTCAAAATTACCCAGAAACTTTGGATTAAATCGCTAATGTGCTTTTTTTATATGATGAAATAAAAAAAAACAAATAATTAAAATAATTACCTAAATTCGGAAAAAGAAAACAAATTACTCAAATTGTCCACAAAAAAAGTTAACAATTATAATGATAAAAAAGTGGACATAAGAGCATTGTTAGTGCCAATTCATAGATATCGTGTGGTTTCATCGCAACAAATTTAGGAGCACATGACAGGTGGTAAGCCTATCGCCATTTTAGTTTCAAAACTAATTTTCTGTTATTACTATTTAAGTTATTTATTCCGATTCGATTTCAGATATAACTTTAAAGACGCTTAGGAAATGGTACGAGAACAATGTCTTAAATATAACAAATACAATTCTGCGCCTAGTGAGGTCGAAGGCTTAGTCAAAGCTGGAAAGACCATTAAGATATCAATCAGAACAAAGTGCGCGAACGTTTACTATCACATGGGCCACACAGACACACGGACGGATGTAATAAAATTAGCATTGAATTGTTTATACTTCATAGTGAGAATCAAGGAACTACGGTACCTCCGTGTAGGAATGGCGTACACACCGGTTCACATGATCTAAGCTCAGTCCCGGTTTTGATTCCCGGACGGGTCGGGGACGGGGACGGGAAAACCGCTTTTTCTACATTATCTTGGATCTGGGTGTTTGTGGTGCCTTCGTTGTTTCCGATTTCATAACACAAATACTTTAGCTATTTACTTTAAAATTAGAGCAATATATGTAGCCTCTGAATTTATATAATAAAATTATTTAACAAACAAAGTTACTTGACGGCATAGAGTAACTCGTTCATAGGGCGGTGTCTACGCTTCTACAGCAAAATCCCGGTAAATGTGCAAAGCCTGCCTATTAACAGGTTAAAGAAATTTATTAAATAAAAACTATATAAGATTTATTATAATATAAATAAATATATATTAATGACAGTAACCCCTAGAAACGAGGTGATCGCTCTTAAGCTATTTCTAGAAAATATCACATCACATTTGTATAATACATTATTATAAAAAAAATATTGACGAAAAAGAGGATAACTACGGAGTTTCTTTCGCCTTTTTCTTTTCAGAAACCTCATTACGAAACGGAGGTAGATTAAAAATGACTATCGATAAACGAATGTCGCTGAATAAATGATTTGATTTGATAACAAATCAATAAAATTTCTAAGATACTCTTAAAAGAGATTAAGATGATTTTAATACACAATTATACTATGAATTATTTCTATTTGAAACTTATTGAGTGAGGACATGCAGAGTGTTCCGAAAAGTCGATAGAAGCAGGTAGCACAGGACCGCAGTCTTTGTGGTTCGGGAGGAGCATATGTTCAGCTGTAGGCTGATTTTAGGCTAGAAGGAAAAAAGTTAGTAGGAAAGGTAGTACGGAGAGCCAATAAAATAATGCACTGTCAACTCCTATTTTGGTCTATAGTAGTGAAAACGCGTTTGCCACCTTCAGCCATTACCGGTACTAGACAACACGTATCCTACCTGACTCCGACAATGAAATATAAATAATAATTTGTGTGTTTGCTCTCACATGCTTTTAAAAACCTTTAAATAAATAACATTTTATAATATATAAGGAACCTAATGTATACATAGAATATAAAGTAACTAACTTTAAACAACATCGTATTTTACGCTGCAACAGGAAACATTTCTGTGATTTTTATACTAAAGAGTTGTTATGTTACTTTATCTTTTGAGTCAAACATTTTAAAAATAAATAAATATCTTCACGCAATTCCTAATACAGGGGTTGACAGATATCAGTTTAAACAATTAAGTCCCTTCGACCCACCTTCCACCGAAGATATTTTCGGGACAACGTGACAGGTGGTGAGCCCGTCGCCGCCTTTATGTCCCTGTCAACGATATAATTCATACATACGTTTTTGAAATACCCATTGGTACGAGTCTGCCACCTGGAAATCGAACTAGGGTCTCTTGACTCGTAATTCAGACCATCCAACCACTCGGCTATCGTAACTTAAGTAAATACTTTAAAAACATTTTCTTTAATAGAAACGCACATACAATATTTATAACAACGATTATGACGACCTCCGTCGACGAGTGGCGTACACACCGGCTTTCTAGGTCTTGCCATGGTAATCCTGGGTTCGATTACCGGAATATTCAACGTAGAAAAATCAGTCTTTTTTTTTACATTTTCTCGAGTCTGGGTGTTTGTGGCACCTTTGTTGTTTCCTATACCATAACATAAGTGCGTTAGCTGCTTACCTTGGGATCAGAGTAAAGTATGTATTGTTCCTATATATGTTTAAATATGTATAAAAAATTTCTCTTTAATATAATAACATATGTATAAAAATTCATTTAAACAGAAATATACAAATGCAATACAGCATAATGCGATGCATAAAGATAATTCGCGTGTCCAAATAGAAAATTTAAAATTAAAATTTATAGCGTAAAAATTCAAATCGCGGCTTAATAAAATGCTGACTTGTACATATTGGCTGTGGTGACATCATCGCTGAGCGGGCTGTCACAAATCATGGTGTCAGTATCGACGGCTATTTATAGTGATTTTAAAGAAGTTGTATATCAATCATCGACTTTGTAATGGGATTTAAAACGTAATGTAACTCATTCTGTCGAGAAACGAAACTAAATAGTTTTGTAACGGATGTCCAGACTTGTGTTAGAGATTCATCTTTATTAATTCCTCTGTTTTTTCTTTCAATTCATTAAAACTTATAGATTTAGCTAGGACCCTAAGACGGCTACACTCACCACCTGTCCCAAGTAAGCTAAGAGAAAAGTGTTCTTCACTTCCTAGTCAAGACCTCTGCCTACTCTACTAAATGCTCGAAGGTAAAAAATTATTATTTTAAACCTTGCGTGCAGATGTAGTAGAGTCTGCAATCGGTAGAGTCGGCAAAACTTAATAACTTAAGCTATGGGTAACCGAGGTTAACAGAAATTGAAACTGATCAGTTGACCGGTAATTTAAGCCAACAGAAACCATAACATAAGGAGCATTAAGTAGATAAGTAGAAAGGTAGTGGAAGTTAGACAAAATACTAGATAAAGTTCTTACAACCATAAAGACGGCGACAGGCTCAACACCTGTCACATTGTCCCACTAAATGTCTTCGGTGGAAGGTGGGTCTGAAGGGCTTAACTGTCTAGACCTCTGTTCATCTCTGTATTGGGAATGGTAAGATATTTTTTTCTAAAAATCGTTCTATATACCAAAAGTAACCTACCTACTTTCGCAGAAAATGATACTTTGTTTTTGCTATTCTTGTTCTGACGGGTGAATGTTATAATTTGACATATAATTTAGATGTAAATTTTACAATAACAGACCCTACTATTAATTTATTATCATATTAATGGTGTGGTTTCTCTTTTCAAAGAATTATGAATGCTTCAATAATGGCGCCATATAAATATCATATTTGGATAGCACATTTGGTTCACGATGAGGAAAGAAATGGAAATATATCGTCTTAATTAGAATACGGGGATTTTCATACCAATTTATGAATACCAATACCATTCATTAAATATAATAAAAAAATATATCTTCATGTCATTCCCAATACAGGGTTAGACAGGTCTAGACCATTAAGTCCTTTCGGTCCACCTTCCACCGCAGACATGTATTGGGACAACGTGACAGGTGGTGAGCCCGTCGCTGTCTTTATGTCCTACTAATCAAATAGTGGGTTAATGCTTGGAGATATAAAAAAATTAAAAGATTTTAAATAAACCTCTTTTATATACAAATATATTACATAATGGGATATTGCGTGAAGATTTATATAAAGAAAGATATTGCGGTTCATTTTTAGGCGACAGGCTCACCGCCTGTTAGGTTTTCTTAAATAAGCTACGGTGAAAAGTGGGTTCAGAGGACTTCATTACCTGCCTGCCTACACCAAAAATAGATATTTATCACAGATATACTTGCCCCTAGAGACACGTAACTTTAAAGGCAATGTCACTACCTACTACCGTAACGGACCGTCAAATTTCTTCATAGACATCATTGTCAAGACCTCTGCCTACCCCAGTACGAGGAAAACACGTAAAGATAATAAAATCATTAATATAATTTCCATACTACAATTTATTCACGACTACAACCTGATGTAATCATTCTACGATAAACAAATTTAAATATTATGACAATTCTTGGGCGGTAATTAATAATAATTGTCGACTGGTTTTGTGGGTCCAATCTTGTTTCCATGATTTGTTTTTCTAATTTATTTTAACGTATCGAACGCTGTAGGCGATGTTAATAAAAAAACACTAAATGCACGTTGTTGATTTTCCATTGGTAATAGAACAGGTTTGTTAGTGTTCACAGCAGAACCACAGCCTAGCAGAATACTGGCGTGGAAGGTCTGTGTTTCTCTTTTTTAGGTCTCTATCAAATGTTCTCTTTCTCGCAGGCCCTCTACTGTTACCAGTGTACATGGGAGTCTAAATAAAACAACTTAATGAACTGTTTTTTGCTTTGCCGTCTTATTTTATAAAAATAATTCTGATTTTCGCCTTTCTAAGCTGCTCGGCCGATTTCGATAATTTTTATCGTATGTAAGGTTCTTAGCTATATTTATACCCGGAGAGCGTTGTCGTTGTGATACAGATTTTGTAAGTTTTTGACAATAATAAACAATTAACTTAAAAAATTTAATTCCAGAATCTGTCAATATTTTTTATTATTCGAGACGTAGTCTACAAATATACTCATTGCATTCAAAGATAGTTAATGACAGATAGCGTTTTTGTACATTTTAAACAACAATATATTTTTTCACATAATATAGATTTTTAGTAGAGTACCTATACCTATGCTGATGAACGGAATAAAAAACATGACCAACAACAATTTTTTAATTTTTAAAGTACGTACCGAGATTCAAATTTTCAAAATAAAATTTACTTATTACTTTAAAAAAATATTGTTTAATGTCTACGACAGAACTTTAAGCACCTTTAGGGACATCAAAACAAATTTTATTATAATATACAAATTTTATATTTCTAGACGACAACCTCGTCCAAAGTAATAAGATAATAGAACACATAGACATAAGCTAGTGTTTTTAAATGACATGACGACTGTTAAACCGATCATTCCCCGGTCGAATTGGGTCAATTGATTGAGCAGAATTCTCAGCACATCCCTGTCATCGCGCGAACATAATTGCAATTATAAATTGTACAATTAATTCTGCAAGACTATTAAACAGATTATTAAAAGGATTTGTTTTGACAGTTACAAATAAAGATCCTATTAATGGTATGTAGACGACCATCATTATTAATCACGATGTTATAAGTGTATTTAATACTGATTTACATGATGGCATGATTAACGCCTATACGAGTATAACAACGATAGCCAAGTGGTTGGGTGGTCGGAATTTCGAGTCAAGAGACCCGAGTTCGATCCCTGGTGGCAGGCTCGTACCAAAGGGTTTTTCAAAAACTTATGTACGAATCACATCGTTGGCTTGGACATAAAGGCGGCGACGGGCTCACCACCTGTCACGTTGTACCGAAAATATCTTCGATGGAAGGTGGGTCGAAGGAACTGAATTGTCTAGACTAGACGTCTGTCTACCCCTGTATTGGGAATTGCGTGAAGATATTTATTTTATTTATTTTATAACCACGTTACACCAGAGTGGCTACGGGTTTGTAGCTTATCTTTAAAAAGGTATCAGTAAACGTGGAGGGGAAGGAAAGGGAAGGTGTTAGGTCAACCCATGACCGTCGCACGAAATCGAAAAGATTTAGATTACTTCTACTTCATGCCGGTATTCTGCAAGGTCATATTTAACTATCTATATCATAAGTTAAATCGTAAAAAATATAATCACGCATATTTTCACAAGGGAAGCCAGAGGTCTAGACAATTGAGATAATTCCAACCCACTCTTCACCATGACTTACAATATTCTTACATAGCATATCTATAGACATATTTTCATTGGTCAATTATTATTCATATGAATACACCAATATCCATGACTCGAGTAGAAATATTCATATTCATCTTAGTAATATTTGCACGAATATTTAAATTTGAACCCAAATGGGCTAGGCTATTGGGTAGTCAGATTAAAGTAACTCATAAATATAAAAATAATAAAAGCATACATCTTAAATGTACCACAGTCAAACGTTATCATATCCTTATAACACCAACATAAAAACCATAAAATTGTGATTTATTTGATTCTAGAACCACAAAACTGATATATTGATATATTCAATGGAAAAAAATCAAGAATGAGATCTCACGAATAAACATTTAATAAACGCCCGATGGTATACTAAAAAAAAAAACGAAGCAGACGCATCAAAACCGGGAGGGGTCAAACTGGCGGACATAAATCCAAAACGGACAGTCCCTAATACATTACAGAAATGATATTTTGTAATTTAAAACAAAATAGTTAATTTCATATTCCGTTGTAAATCAAACATTTAATGGACCGGTGGGCGGTGCGCTGCGACCGCGTGCGAGACACAAAGATACTGTGATAAAGTTTTTACTTATTAATATCATACTTATAAACAACTTGCTTCATAAGAAATATCTTCACTACATTCTCAATACTGGAGTAGACGGAGTACACATATATATCGTGATATACACTTACATTTATTGCATAAATATATATAAAAGAGTCACGATAGCCGAGTGATTGGGTGGTCGGAATTTTGAATCAAGAGACCCAAGTTCTACTCCCCGGTGGCTAGCTCGTACCAATGGTTTTTAAAAAAAAAAAAAAAACTTATGTACGAATTATATCGTTGGCTTGGAAATAAAGACTGCACCATCTGACACGTTGTCCCGAAAATATCTTCAGTGGAAGGTGAGTTAAAGGGACTTAATTGGCTAGACTAGATCTCTGTCTACCCCTGTATTGGGTATGGCGTGAAAATTTATTACATTGTTTTATTAAATAAGCAAAGCATTCTCGTCATAATATCAAGTCGATTAAACGTCAAAGTCACGATAGCTAGGTTGACCGATCCCTAGGTGGTGGTAACAAAGCGTTTTTCGAAAACTTGGATATAAAGATAGCTTCAGGCTCACCTGTTACGTTGTCCAAAAACTGTCTTCAGTGAAATGTGAGTCGCAACAATTAAATAGTCTAGACCTCTATCTACCCCAGTATTGATAATGGAGTGAAGATGTTGTATTTTATTCTTAAAAATAAAAAATATATTAGTAATGCGAATACAAAAAAAAAACACAAATATCGATAGTATTTTATCTAAGCGAATGAAAGAACAAAATTTTCACGAGCGTCACTAAGCGAGAACAGGCGTAAATAAAAACGACCCAGTCACAAATCTTAAGACTTTTCCGTCCGCATCACGCACAGGAGTGTCAGACATCAACAACATTTGGAAATAAAACGTGGTGATTAATTAAAGTGATCGTTAAAATCGAAGTCAAAATAGAACTGTTATCGATTGGTTTTGTGAAACACCTGTCCTTTTATAACCATATAATTATTTTTATGCAATTTTAATTAAATTTTAAAAACACTATAAGTTATGCTGAACTGTTTGTTATGGAAATAAAGAGCAATTTTCAGAATCAATTGACAGGAGCGGGATTTCAACCCGCGACCTTCCGTACTCGGAGGGAAGAGCGTTGCCATGCTAGTCGATGCGGTTTCGAATCCCGCCCGTGTCAGTTTTTTTTTAATTAATAACTATATCATTATATTATATATCCCCAATACCACCTTATATGTAACTGTAAAATTTTGGAAATTATCATCAACAGCTATAAATTATTAAAAAGACAAATAAAGGAAAGCTTTACATAGATTTTTTAATGCAGAGTATATTCCCAATATAAACCAGGTGTAAACAGAGGTCCTATTGACCCATTTCTATTGAAACTTATCTGGAACAAAGTGACTGTTGGTGAGTCCATCGTTTTCTTAGTATCTAAGCTAACGGTAGAGTATTATTACATACATACATAAATACTAAGATAAATATAATATAAACATCCATAACTAGAGTATAAGCCTTCATATTCATCACAAGGCCCTAGCGGGATTCGAACCCTCAACCCGTAACTTCGAAGGTCTAGGCTACTAACAACTAGGCTATCATGTCGTAGTTTTTTATAAAGTAATTGGTTAAGTTACAATAGCCGATTGGATGGATGGTCGGAATTTCGAGTCAAGAGACCCGAGTTCGATCCTCAGGTGGCAGGCTTGTACCAATGAGTATTTCAAAAACTTATGTACGAATTATCTCTTTGGCCTGACACAAAGATGGCAACTGGCTCACCATCTGTCACGTTGTCCCGAAATATCTTCGATGGAAGGTGGGTCAAAGGGACTTAATTGTCTAGACGAGACCTCTGTCTACCCCTGTATTGCGTGAAGATATTTATTTATTTATTATTGGTAAAGTAATATATATATTTAATTTTCTCGAAATTCCAAGCAAGTATAGAACTGTTGAGCACCTCTGATTGCGATAAAGATGTGTGCGTTACCATGCGCAGGCGCAGGGCCGACAGATTTATGTGGTACGGCGAACGCGTCTCGCGCCTCCCACCCTCATTATACCGGACCGATTGCGTGCCCGATTAGATAATTAACGCTTTTAATGCTACAGCCGGCTTATATCGCTACGTCCGCCATTGTTTAAACATTGTTTCACAGACGCGGCCCCGTGTTTATGTGACTCGGCTCCTTTATTTGGTTCGAGATTTAGTTCAATTTGAATGTCACGTAAGTTTTCCAATCTCTGCTCGCATAAGCGACCGAGATTGGGTCATAATAAATTACGGAATAGGTTTGTAATGGAAATTATCTCAAGAATAACAAGTGACAGCGGCGTTAGATTAAATTGGTACAGAATTATTTGAATTAAAATAGTGATTAATAATCCTTTTATAAAGTTTATTAAGACTTATCATAATTCGTCAGAAAAACGTGACATTTATGGCAAAACCCATTTATGAGGAAGGATTTGTCGTGCATTAAATGAATAAAATTAAAAAAATCTTCACTTTCCGCCGAAGATATTTTTGGTACAATGTAACAGGTGGAGAGCCCGTCGCCGTCTTTATGTCTTGTATATTTTTACTTGTGTATTTTTTTAATACCCATTGGTATTAGTCTGCCAGCTAGGGATCAACCTCTTTACTCGAATCCCGATCACCCAATCACTTGGCTATCGTAACTTTCTAAGATATAATACTAATAAAAATACTTTACTATGATATAAAGTTTTCTTTATAACAACTTCAAGACAGTTATAGATGGTGTCTGATATCAAGAACTCAGAAATCGTAACACTGCAGCGGTTGTCAATTCCAGAACGGTACTGTGGCAGCCAAAGATATAAATAGGCAGCTCTCAAACCGAAAGCAAAGCCTTAAGTCAACCTGAAAGGAATTCAACCTGCATTTTACTAAACGCCACCGCTGTGACTTGTATAGTGTATTAATATTTTATCACTATAATGGAACTGGTTTCTGGATTCAGTGTTTGTACAAAGACGGTGTAATATGCCCGGCACAGTCCCATAAAATAGATAATGGTCAAGTTATTAGGATGTGTGTATTATTGCGCATGTTTTTAGTGTGAGTAAGCAGGATCATGTCTTACAATTGTGTATGCACTAGAGTAATTTAGAGTAATTTGTGCATTTTTCATTGTGACGTCCAAAACGAAAGAAACTCTTAATTTCTTAATTAACAAAATAACTTAAAAACATCTAATTAAAAATAAACAACGGCGATAGGCTCACTACCAGTTAAATTTTCTTCAAATAAGCTTCGGTGAAAGGTGGGCCAAAATATCTAATAAAAAAAATTAAAACATGAAAAGTCAATGTATTTATTTACTTTGAATAGATTTTTAAGTTGATCGTCATAACAATTATTCTCTATTCAGCTATTATAGAAGACATTGAAGTTTATTTTGTAAAAAAAAATACATTACAGCAATTTCAAAAATTTTATGCCACAATTTTTTTTTATTTATTCAACTTTATTGCACCTTATAAAAATATATAGGAACAAAAGGCGGACACAATCAAAAGATTGAATCGTTGATGCTGCACGACCATGGCAACTATGCTTTTAGCTGCTTGGTTCACCTAATATCGCCTGAACTCTTCCAATGACTAGTATTTACGTTATGTGCTTGCCTCAATGATTCCCTTTTCCTGTCGTGTTTTTTACCTACTCGGAACACGAGTAAAACGGCAGCATATTGTCTCTGGTTATTAACCTAATATATTATGAAATATGCCGTGAGTATTGTAGCAAGCAAGATAACCACCACCACTTCGAAATATTTCAGCAGGCAGATGACGCGCTTTAGCGTTTAAGGCGCAATATGCCTGGTACTGTGATAGACAATCCGCTCGCCAAGCGTGGCCTTCATAGGAACGGCGTGGATCTTACGGAATAGGCCCATGTCCTGTGTTAGATTTTAAGAGCTCGTTATGTATACATGTATATTTCATAAGCCGATAAGTTACCCATCTGTACATCAAATATTCATTACGCACACGGAATGTGAATGATTCGTGACTGCACAAAAACATTCGAATCGTATACCGAACCACACGCGATCGTAAATTTGTCGGCAGTACGAAGCGGGGCGAATCATTCAAGCCCACATCAGAAAAGGTACTTGGTATTAATCATTAAAACTGGAGAATAAGAACAGCCGCGGGCACGCGATTGGTCCGCGCTGATCGAACAATTATTCAAACGTCGCTCCGTGATTGGTCGGCGGCGCGTTCGTTTTTTAGACTGACAGTGTGATGGATTCGGCCCTTCGACTCCTGAGCAGGTTGGCGATTGTTCCTCGCGTATGTGCGTTTTTTGTTGTAGCGTTTTTTGTTCAATTAGTTTTAAATAGAGCCATTGGTGGTATTTACTTTATATAGAAGCTTGAGTAATTGTTATATTGGGCATTGCATATAAAGCGGTTTAGAAAACTCTTAATAATACATTAATCATAAAACCTTGTTTTCATTTTGTTTGCATTAATCCATTTCATTTATGTCTTTAGACTTTAATAAAAACGAAAAATTGTTTAATTTATTTATGTCTAGGGGTTGCATGATGTGAATTCTAGTGCCGAGTTCGAATCGCAAATGCTCATTGATTTTTTTTAAACTTACGTTTTTTTACGTTTGGATTGAAATCAAGTACGGTAAAGAGCTCATCACCTGTCACATTGTCCCAAATAACCTTTGGTGTAATATGCGTCTAAAGGACTTTATTGTCTAGGTCTCTACCAACCTCAGGGTGGGAAATGCGTAAAGATAAAAAAAATTAAGTGCATCGGTAATATGTCGAACACTTTTTTTGGAGTTATGTCCAGAGAGTTAGTACAAGGCTAAAGTACAGATACCAGCAAAAAGTAACATTAGCTAATCTCGCTTTTACGCCTAGAATTTTAGAATATTTACGCTTGATTTTCAGCTGACCGTATCTATTTATAGTTAATACAATTTCGAATACGTCACCGACTTTATAGTTCGACGCCGCATATGGTGAAGCGTTGAAAATATTTAAACGCCATAACTTTTTATGGGTTAAACGATAATAGTTTAATGGGGACGAATGTTAAGCGGTCCATAATGAATGCTAGTGTTGCTTTATCAGGGCCTTTTAACTTGGATCGGCCGCTTTGAAGTCGTGAGCGCAACTATGTAGCGGTTACTAGAAAATAGAAATTGAAATTAACGTGTCAATTGAAATTAACATGTATCTTTTTGTTTTATGACGTTGAAATAGATTTTCAATGAGCAAAATTACTTACCGGTGAATTCGGTGAAATCTATTTCAGAATTTTACTTTTAAAAGCTATGCAGAATTTTTGTTACTGATAAACAGTAATGTAATTTTCTAAACAAGTCAAAGGAAGCAACAAAATAAACTTTATAGTAAAACTGCCGCCACTGCTTTGTACGCGGTTTAATATTTATTTATTTATTTATTTATCTTCACGCACAATCCCTGACGGGGTAGCCAGAGAGAACAGATCGCCAAGTGTCACGATCCCTACATACTTCTTTCAGATTCATCATCTTCTTCATACATGCACACCTAGGTATCCGAGTACTCTTGACCCTCCTCTCTTCGATCAATTTGCTCACATGGTCTACGAAAGTTAATCTCGGTCTACCTCGACACATTTTAATATTAACTTTCGCGCTATATATTTTCTTCACCATTCGGTCTTCACTCATTCGCTCAACGTGCCCAAACCATCGAAGCAGGCCCTTATCCATTTTTGAGACAAGGTCATCTTTCAAACCTGCCATATTGCGAATCTCTTCGTTTCGCTTTCGGTCGGCCATGGTAAGGCCGCACATTTTACGAAGAGATCGCATCTCCACTGCATTCAACCTGCTTTTATGCTTCTTCTGGCATACCCAGGTTTCGCTGTCATATAACAAAGTCGGTACCAACACTGCGTTATGTATTGCAAGGCGTGCACTTTTCACAACGCCTTGCCTTTTGATTAACGCAGTCAGGGCACCATTGACTTTGTTCCCGGCAGCGACACGCCTGTCCACATCTAAATCACATTTTCCATCCCGGCTAAACGCACTCCCCAAGTATACAATTTCATTCACCTGTTCTAGACATTCCTGATTTACCCAAATTTCGCACTTCGTTCTTTCTTCGTCCCTTTCAAATACCAGAACCTTTAATTGTCAGCGGTTTAATGATTAACTAAATAAATATAAATATAATAAATATCTTCACGCAACTCCCAATATAGGGGTAGACAGAGGTCTAGTCTAGACAATTAAGTCCCTTCGACCCACCTTCCACCGAAGATATTTTCGGGACAACGTGACAGGTGGTTAGCCTGTCGCCGTCTTTATGTCCAAGCCAACGATGTAATTCGTACATAAGTTTTTTAGAAAAACTCATTGGTACTGCCACATGGGGATGGAACTCGGGTCTCTTGACTCGAAGTTCCGATCACCCAACCACTCGGCTATCGTGACTTTAGAACCCTGATTAACTAGAAACCCTAATTATTTATTAAAAATAATAGTTGCTTAAGTTACTCCTTATAACATTAGCCTTACCTGTCAGTTAAAGTCTCGTCTATACCGGTCTAGCCATTTCAGAGAATACTAAGAAAAAACAGTCAGATAGCCAAAAATTTTAAAACTTGTTTATGTCTTAAGTATATACTTTAATATGCATTTAGTTAAAAGCTGTTAATTTGGAATAACAAACGGATAGTTCAATTTTATTTATGTATGTAAAGATATTTAAATGTTTTGGTAGTTACCATAGCTCACATTTCTCCATGCGGACAATGTGTTAAAAAGGTGTAATAATATATAAAAAACGTGTATTAATATACAGATAATGAAGATAAACTATAAGAAACTAGGATTTCCCCTCACATTTTCTGTCATTGAGGGCTTTTCATGCCAAATATCATAAGTTTCTAAGACTCACTGAATCAGGTCACGTCATGTCACGCTCCATTACATACCTGAAAAAAATGCCATTTAGTATATTAATACAATTAATCTCAGAATGAATATATTTATTTTTCTCTAGGAAATAAGATACTATTGCTATAGAGTTGTCGCACTTCAAAATACAAAATATATTCGAAAGGATATTGAGGAGGGTCCTCATTATCCTTTCGAAATTTAAAAATCATTTGAAATATAATAATTTCATACACAAAAGACATTTCTTCATAAACAGAAAAGTTGGTCCTTCGAGCCGGATTCTTTATAATTAGAGTGCACTCAACAGATAGAGCTGTAATAACAAGCGGAGTCAAGAAAACAAATTTAATGTCCAAAAACTCATTGGTACTGCCACATGGGGATGGAACTCGGGTCTCTTGACTCGAAGTTCCGATCACCCAACCACTCGGCTATCGTGACTTTAGAACCCTGATTAACTAGAAACCCTAATTATTTATTAAAAATAATAGTTGCTTAAGTTACTCCTTATAACATTAGCCTTACCTGTCAGTTAAAGTCTCGTCTATACCGGTCTAGCCATTTCAGAGAATACTAAGAAAAAACAGTCAGATAGCCAAAAATTTTAAAACTTGTTTATGTCTTAAGTATATACTTTAATATGCATTTAGTTAAAAGCTGTTAATTTGGAATAACAAACGGATAGTTCAATTTTATTTATGTATGTAAAGATATTTAAATGTTTTGGTAGTTACCATAGCTCACATTTCTCCATGCGGACAATGTGTTAAAAAGGTGTAATAATATATAAAAAACGTGTATTAATATACAGATAATGAAGATAAACTATAAGAAACTAGGATTTCCCCTCACATTTTCTGTCATTGAGGGCTTTTCATGCCAAATATCATAAGTTTCTAAGACTCACTGAATCAGGTCACGTCATGTCACGCTCCATTACATACCTGAAAAAAATGCCATTTAGTATATTAATACAATTAATCTAAGAATGAATATATTTATTTTTTTCTCTAGGAAATAAGATACTATTGCTATAGAGTTGTCGCACTTCCAAAATACAAAATATATTCGAAAGGATATTGAGGAGGGTCCTCATTATCCTTTCGAAATTTAAAAATCATTTGAAATATAATAATTTCATACACAAAAGACATTTCTTCATAAACAGAAAAGTTGGTCCTTCGAGCCGGATTCTTTATAATTAGAGTGCACTCAACAGATAGAGCTGGAATAACAAGCGGAGTCAAGAAAACAAATTTAATGTCCAAAAAACTCATTACCCGAGCCGCAGCGAAGCAGAAATTGCCACAAATTGGAGGCGCCTGAAGAAGCCAAGAACTGCGGGCCGTTGCATTAAATAGCCTGTGACAAGTGCGCTTAGGTTGTGTGCAAACCGTAAAAATAAACCTAACCAGAATACAATTACAAACAAAGAGTAAGAATTTTAAACTTCCCTGGTTAAGAGTCTTAAAATACGATGCATTTAATTTTATGTTAACAACCGTTAAATAAATGTTTTCTTTTATTGTCGTATAGCTTATTAAATGATGCTGAAAGTATACCTCTACATATCAAGACCTTCTGTCTTCTTTTTTTATTTTTTTAAAATATTGTTTCAAGTTTTAATTGTTTATCCGGGGAGGCTTGAAGCTAATAAAGGTCCTGAAAAAAAGTGCTGTGAAATATCCACAGATGATTACTGACACGGGATATTTTTTATTTTGACAAATAAAAACATCTTCATTTTCCCTTTCTTTCTCGGGCCAATACGTATATACATACGCATTATTACACTGGCTCACTATACCATCCAAACTGAAAGAGAAGAACGCTATAGTTTTGTGGCAGATATGAAACGCTGTGATAATTTCTAAGCAAACAAGAAAACAATTATCTTAAATTCAAAGAAATACTGATACGGCCCTGCACATTTTCACTCGAATTATTGAATTAATGTGAACATTCAAGAGTTAAATATATAACACCATTATTGTTTGTCCTAAGTACAACACTTTCACGCTTAAAATACAGAATCGATTTGAAAAATACTTTTTAATTATTAGCAAGTAACATAAGTTGTATTTTTTACCTAAGAAAATTACAATGATGTTATCCATTATTTGCCTACAAAAATTTGTGTATCAAAACCATACTGACTTCTTAAATTTTTCATTTGTCAATTGTTAGAAAATTAAGGTGACTATTGAGATACCTTTGACATTTAACATTCAACTTTGTGTTGGTGTAAAAATTTCCAAAGTAAATTCATCGGACTGCTACTCAATTAGCATCAACCTAGCAGAAACCTAATACTGACGTTTTAAATACGAGAGCGCTAATTAAAAACGCTTCCTATCACAGAAGACTACGTCGACTTACGCTGTTGTCTGTGACATCGCGCTGGGAGGCTTTATTTTCGCCAGATACGTGGCCCGCAACTTGCAATTAAACCCTATTCTCTAGGCTCGTGTAAGAGAAGCGATGCGACCAGCGTTATTTAAAGTCCAAATATGAATGACCAGCATAGTAGTTTTTTTTTGTTTCTGGCGGACATATATATCAAATGTTCCGATTCGGGTTGAAAATAAAGCAAGGAGTGCTTGATGAGCTTAGCCACAGGAATAATCTTCACGCTATGCCCAATATTGAGGTAGGAAGAGATCGTTCCTGTCCTTTGAAGGACAATTAAGTCCTTCAGTCCGAAGACAATTTAATTCGAAGACAGGTGGTGAGCCTGTAATTGTCTCTATGTCAAGGCACCGATATAAATTGTACATAAATAAAAAAAAACACATTGGTACGAGTTTATCATCTGTAGATCGAACTCGGATTTCCTAACACGTATTTCCAACGTAAACTGGTAGAGAAAACCGATAAGGCATTAAGTTCGCCCTTTGTTATCCTTATAATAATAAGTGATACAATGAAATATAAACAAATAAATAATTTTCTTGGACTACCGTAGGTACCCTCGGTATTCCATGACCCATCCCCCACCCCTTTAATCAATTTGCTCACATGGTCTTTGAAAGTTAGTAGTCCTACCTCGACACCTTTTAACATTCATTTTCACGCTGTATATTTTCTTCACCATTCGGTCTTCACACATTCGCTCAACGCATTTAAACCACAAAAGCAGCACGTCCATATAGATTTCAGTGCTGCGATCATCTTTCAATCCTGCCATACTGCGAATCTCTACGTTTCTCTATGGGTAGGTAAAGGTAACAACGCATAATTTAAATAAATAAATATATTCACGCAATTCCTAATACAGGGGTAGACAGAAGTCTAGTCTAGACAATTAAGGCCCTTCGACACACCTACCAACGAAGATAAAAATTTTGTCTCTTCATAAAATAAATATTTTATGAATAGACATAGAATAAAACTATAAAATGAATCAACGTGTTGACTTTTAATTTTCACAATGCTTTTTCTCATTAGCCTATTACATCTATAAATGAGATAAAGAATGACATCAGTCAATAAAATTTATTCAAATTAACTACAAGTTTTATTTACAATGGGGGGCCATTTAGTGTCATAACTTATTGAAACCAATTTATATGATAGACGTAATTAAATGTAAAAATAAATGGCGTTATGTAAAACCGGTCGTAAAAGAGGAGCCCACACAAAAAAAAACATAGATAACAAGGAGATTTAAAAGATATCACATATAAACATTCTTTTAGTATTTCGACCACCATTAGGAGACAATAAAATCCCAAATTGTACATTTCAATGTGATTTTACGACGCGTTAAAGTGACGTTAATTTAACTGCAACTTGAACTTTGGATTTTTACTGTAGTGGTAAGGTTGTAAGTCGCGTGGGTGCTGCCCTTAAGCATACTATGTTTATTCGTATTTATTAAGGAACTTTCATAATCTAGGTTACACTATGGAAATAAATAGATAAATATCTTCACGCAATTCCCAATACAAGCGTAGACGGAGGTCTAGTCTAGACAATTCAGTCCCTTACAACTACATTCCACCGAAGATATTTTCGGGACAACGTGACAGGTGGTGAGCCCGTCGCCGTCTCGATATCCAATCCAACGATAAATTCGTACGTAATTTCTTTTTAAAGAACCTATTAGTACGAGCCTGCCATCTGAGGATTGAACTCGGGTCTCTTGACACGAAGTTCCGACCATCCAACCACTCAGCTATCGTCACTCACATTTAAATTATAAGCTATGTTTAAAGTCAGGTCACGGCTCATGAATATACCACCCTCATTCTTCCCGTGGGTGTGGTAAGATACGACACCCAAAATATATTATATACCCCATTATAATAACTATCTCCAAAAATATTAGAATAAAATTCAGCAGAACTGCACAATCGCAGTACTAGATCTATTAATTACTGCATAATCTTTCTTTATGGTTTATTGACATTTTTCGACGACCAGATTTGACAGTACAGATCATCATTACCGGTATTACTTAGAGAAAGTAATACCAGAAAAGTTTCCTAATCTGTATTGAGAATCGTAGTATAATTCACATTAGGATTAAATTAATACATACATAGATAGATAGGGACAACATCACATACATTGCTCTGATCACAAAGTAATCAGCTTAAGCACGTAGTATGAAATCAGAAATAACGAAAGTACCATAATCACTCGGACCCGATAAATGAAGAAGTGTTTTCTATCTTCAATTCAATCTTAAACCTCTACCAACCAAAGTACGGGAAATTACGTGAATTTACCAATTTACTTACTTATCTTCACGTATAGCCCCCGATGGCGTGGCCACAGAGTACAGAACGCTACGTATCTCTTTATAAACCTCTTTCGATTATTTCAAATTCATCGTTTTCTTCATACACGCACGTCTAGGTATCCGAGTACTCTTGACCCTCCTGTTTTCGAGCAATGTGCTTCCTTAATTGTTCAATCTATTATTTGTAAATTAAATTAATTTAATAATTCTAAATTAAATTAATTTTTAACTTTTTAATACTTTTATAATTCAGGTAACAAATTTAAGTTGTCTAGTTATTAAGTATTATTGGTTAAACTTTTCCGATAGCTTTAGACAGAATTGTACGTCACTAAGACAATCGGCTACGTTTGTCTCTAATAGTTATTTTCAGTAATTCCGTTTCCATCTCAATGTATAGCGTAACATTCGAGAGTTTTGTCACAATGGTATACCACTGACTTTCGAACCAAACTCGAACAATTAGAACTAACATATTATTGTCAAAAATACATTATATATGAACCTAGATTGAATGCATTAAGAAGCTAACCTTGATTATTTGTTAAAAACAAGGTACAATATCAAAGAAGCATATAGCACTTATTCCAATCGATTAAATTAAGTGCAACAGATAACTTTTTTATAACGACTTCGAAACCGGGTCGAGAATATCATACGAGAGTTAAAGACTTCACGTTAAACCAACAACATATTAACACCATATAATTACCCAGAAAGCGACAAAACTTCATTAAGCTTAATTATCTGATGATTTTCTTTAACTATAAAAACATTCAAATACATTTTTAATGAAGAATACTCGAAGACATTTTTAATAATTAATGTTAAGTGTTTTCATAATCGAAGAGATACACACCGATGTTCGGAATTATAAACATTAACATTTTTATGAATATGTTTGCAATTAAATTAATTTACACCAATAGAATGACGTTAACAAACTCTTGATAACTAATTTAAACTAAATATCTTAAATAAGTGAAAGTGTGACACAATTTTGTAATAAAATATTAAGTCATAGTCAAAAACAACAATAATAACAAAGATACTGATGCAAGGAAATACTTAAAGTTATCAAACTGCTATTTGAATGAAAGAAATAGCAATCTATAAATTATATAGCAATAATATAAAAAAATACATTGTGTTATGATAGCCGAGTGATTGGGTGATCGGAATTCGAGTCAAAAGACTTTATTTCGATCCCCAGGAAGTAGACTCGAAAAAGATTTTTCAAGACACCAAATATAAAAATCAAATAACGGTCGACAGAACTAAATTTTCTAGACCTCCTGCTACCCCTGTACTTGGAAATGCGTGAGGACACAATAATAAAAGTTTTACAATGTTAATGCGCGTACGAAGCTAGAATCTCCAGTAGAATGACAAACAGTGCCAATGTTAGGGGGACCGGTCTTGGATATTACGAGGCCAGATAAGATCAACACACATTAGCTCTCAGACTTTGACCTGCTGCCCATTATTTATTGACGACGCCGACAAAAATACATCGTCACGTCGTCTGGACAAATACAGAAACTATTTCACTTGTACGCCGTTTGCAGTTTCACGTGTTGCCTGCCAAACTATCTGCTATCGACTGGTTTAGAATGGTGTAATTCGTCCTTTAGGTTAATTTAATTCACTATTTATAGTATAGTTGATTCTGATGATCTATGCAAACGAGTAACATACACATCGGTTTTCGTGGGGTGTCCCTGGCTCGATTCCCGGAAGGGTGAATGTAACCACCTTTTGTGGTACCTTCGTTGTTTCTGATTCCGAAACACAAGTGTTTTAGCTACTTACTTTGGGATCGAACAATGTATGTGATGTTGTCCCTCCTTGTGTATTTGAAATTCATAAAGCAAATATGTAAATGCTTGTTATTGTAAGAGCTTCGATAGCGCGATGTAGAATGTTGTTGTGCTTCCTGAATTGTCCGACACTACCGAGCTTCATATGTAGAGACACAGATGTCTCCACAGTAGGAAATAGTTAAATGAAATATTAATTTTTTCGAGATATGTTTCTCTTATCTGAATAACTCTCAAATCTGCTGAAGAGTTAAATTATATAAAATGATAAATGTATAAAGAAATTAACAAAGTAAATATTACTACTATTATCTTACGTACTTTACGAATTTTTACCCCGTGTATTGGTGTGAGTGAACTGATGGAGAAGGTTCAAAACTGTCATAGGCGCCAAAAAAACCGAGATTGAAATAACCTCGAAAACTAACCCAAATTAATCAAATTTAGTTTCTCTATATCAGAAATAGCTTTTCAGAATAAGCTAGGCATAGCAACCTCACCAATGTCAATAGATTACACCTATGCATAGATAAATAGATAGAGACAAACACTCAGACCAGATACAATGTAGAAACAGTGTGCTTTACGTGGACCAGTCTGGGAATCGAACCCGGGAACTCAAAAGGGCGACGCCACGAAAACTGAAAACTCAGCCACTCAGCTGATGAGGCTTTATATATTACTTATTTTATAGCTTCTGCTTATTTCATATTATTCTTAACGATAATTTTTGGGTTTATTGTATTTTCATTACTTTAAGATTCCACAGTTAAACATCATTTTGTTTTCGAAAATGCCTAATTGTACTTTGCAATTATAATCAAAATAATTTTTCTGTTACTTGACCAAGACACCTTTCAGGAAGTTACCTCGACACTTTGTTTAATTTTATACGTCACTATAGCCGAGTGGCTGGGTGGTCGGAATTTCGAGTCAAGGGACCCGAGCTCGATCCCCAGGTGGCAGAATCGTATCAATGGGTTTTTCAAAAACTATTGTACGAATTACATCGTTGGCTTGGACATAAAGTCGGCGACGGGTTTACCACCAGACACGTTGTCCTGAAAAAATCATCGACGATGGTGGGTCGAAGGGACTTAATTGTCTAGACGAGACCCCTGTATTGGGAATTGTGTGAAGATATTTTCTTATATTTATTTATTATTTATAACTTTTTTTGGAAATAATCTTTAGTCTCCATTATATAACCACAGTTGAAGCTGACAAATAAAGTAGCATCAAAATTATAAACAGGTGAATATAATGAGGCTGCTTTAAGTTAATCAATTAGTAAAAAGGCGTCAAGCGGTTGAACTTTAGGAGCGAAAGCAATTAATATTAATAGACACGGTAATTATTTTGTATCAGACCGTTGCATCTGGTAGTTGTCAATGTGAACAGCTGCTCCAATAATTACATTATTTTTATACCATCAACTCCACGGCAACTTGTTGAATCGAGGAATTTTGTTGTATATTTAGCGGAAACAAATTGTTATACAATTCGGATAATACCTTGGCGGTGTATAATTATATCACAGATATTTTTTAAATCACGATAAATTAAGTCACGATAGCCGAGTGGAAATTTCGAGTCAATAGACCCGAGTTCGATCCCCAAGTGACTGGCTCGTACCAATGGGTTTTTCAAAAAAAACTTATGTACGAATATCGTTGGCTTGGACATAAAGGCGGCGACGGCCTCACCACCTGTCACGTTGTCCCAAAAATATCTTCGGTGGAAGGTGGGTCGAAGGGTCATAATTGTCTAAACTAGACCTCTGTCTACCCCTGTATTGGGAATTGTGTGAAGATATTTATTTTATTTATTTATATTTTTAAAATAAATTAACATTGTTTTATAGAAAAGGGAATTTTTTAAATAAATATATATTTTTATAGAAAACGAGCAGGTAAGTAAGTATTATCGCCGCCCATGAACATCTGCCATACCGGCGGAATAGCAGATTCGTTGAAAAAACATACCACGCCATTCCCAATACTGCGGTAGATAGAGACAATTAAGTCCTTTCGGCCCCCCTTTCACCGAAGACATTTTTGGGATCGCGTGAGAGGTAGAGAGTCTTTGTTAAATAAATATATGCATACATCTTCACGCTATTCCCAATACTGAGGTAGACAAAAGAGAGTCGAGAAAATTAAGTCCTTTCGACCCACCTTTCACCGAAGACATTTTTGGGACAACGTGAGAGGTAGTGAGCCTGTCTCCGTCTTTATATTCAGTGATATAAATCGTACATAAAATTTGGTACCTATTGGTACGAACCCACCAACTGGGGATCGAACTGGCGTTTCTTGACTCTAATGTAATGTAATTTTTTCTTATGTCTGGATTGTGACTAAATATTTTGACGACATTGACCCATTCTACTTAGGAACTATGACGTCACCTATGTAACTTTTTTACTGTTAAATGGCGTCCATACGCTAACGTAACGTGTATCTCACTCTTTTCAGCTTAAACGAGTGAGAACACAAACACTATTTAGTTTAATTACGTAAACCTTTAGTGTAATTTATTCAGATATGTTTGCAGTTTCAAGTTTCGCAGTACAACATGTCAAAGGCTGTGTAAAGGTAAACACACACTAGTGCGAGGCGAATAGACAGCGCGTGACGTTTGCATCGCTAACGTACGGGCGCCCGAAGAATGCGCAAAAAGATGTGGAGTGGGCGAAAGCGTTTTTTTTTTAATAAATGGTATATTTAAAACAAATTGGCAACATCACAGAAGCTCTTACGGGCCAGTTCTATTTTTACCAATAAATTACATTTTTCTTTTATACTTGTTATATTAATACATACTTAAAGCTTAAGCTTAAGAGTGTTATCAGCAATTAAACATATACACAAATTTAAAACATATTATTCGATGAACTCCGTGGACGATTGGTGAACATAGGTTTTCAAGGGGTTGCCACCTCTATGGTCCCGGGTTAAATCACATGGTCAATGCATATAAATAAGTAAATAAATAAATATAAATATCTTCACCCAATTCCCAATACAGGGGTAGACAGAGGTCAAGTCTGGACAATTAAGTCCCTTTGATTCACCTTTCACCGATGATATTTTCGGGACAACGTGACAGGTGGTGAACCCGTCGCCGTCTCTATGTCCAAGCCAACGATGAAATTCGTACAAAAGTTTTTGAAAAACTCATTGGTACTGCCACCTGGGGCTCGAACTCGGGTCTCTCGACTCGAAATTCCGACCACCCAACAACTCGGCTATCGTGACTTACAAAATTTTCTTATATAAAATACACATATATGCAACACACGATGAATATCAATATTTGTACTCAAGTCGAACAATCATATCGATATATGAATATATATTTGTATTTTCATTATTGTTACCACCACCTGTTTTGTTGTCCCAAAAATGTCTTCGGAGTTAGGTGGGTCGAATAGCCTGTATTGGCTAGACCTCTGTCTACTCCTTAATTAGGAATGACGTGAAGATATATTTGTGGAAATACAGATATATTTGTGGAAGGACAGCAGTAGGCTAAACACCTGTCACGTTGTCACGAATATACGAAATAATGAAAACTGGGTCGAAATAACTCTACTTATCCCTGTATTGGGAAAATGTGTGAAGTTTAAAAAATATTAGTTATTCTTCTCCATTGCAGTCACTGCTCCACGTCCGCTTAATTCGTCCAGAAGTCAACCGTGACCCTCCGCGACAGTTTTTGCATTTTATCACTGTTTATTCTACACCCGCCTTATATTTATACAAATGAAGTGTCTCTTCGTTTTCATAAAATAAAAATATCCACTGCATTAAGCGCAGGAAATGTTGAATAGGGAAGTTATAGCCTTATTATACGAATAGTTACAAGTTTTATATGCGGAGATCTGAAATAAGTATTTAAAGTGATTGTAGTATATTTGTACATATTCACTTCTTATTCATATTGTTTGTTTAATATCCTCAAGAAGCTGGAAGACGAAATCGGTCAATTAAAATAAATAAATGTCTTCACGCAATTCCCAATGAAGGGGTAGACAGAGATCTAGTCTAGACAATTAAGTCCCTTCGGCCCGTCTTAACCGAAGATATTTTCGGGACAACGTGACTTCTCGCGAGCCAGCCGCCGTCTTCATGTCTGAGCCAACGATGTAATTCGTACATAAGTTTTGGAAAAACCCGTTGATACATGCCTGCCACCTGGGGATCGAACTCGAGTCTCTTGACTCGAAATTCCGACTACTCAACGACTCGGCTATCGCGACTTCGGTCGCCACTAAAACTATCGGTCAATTAAAATAAATAGATAATTACAAAAGTAATGTGTACAAACGTGCAACAAAAATTTCTCACGAACATTATTTTTAACAGCATTTAACAACGATAATACTCGTACGAGTAGTGTTCTGTACTTCTTGGACTAACGCAAACGTTGTAAATAAATAAATACATAGATGAGGTCAATGTCACATACATTGCTCTGATCCTAAAGTAAGCAGCTGAAGCACTTTTGTTCGGAAACAACGAAAGCGCCACAAACACCCAGACCCAAGAAAATTAAGAAAAAGTGACTTTTGATTGACCAGGCCGGGAATCGAACACGAGACCTTAGAGATGACGACACCTTGAAAACCGTTGTGCACACCACTCGTCCACGAAGGTCATCAATCAACAAGGTCAACTTATGTATTAATGTAACTTTCCTGTGACAAAAAAGTACATACATAACGGCTTGAGAGCCCACTGCAGGAAATAGGCTTCTCCCGTAAGAGAGGTTTTAGTTTTTGCCGATTGCCGATCACAGTACCAGACATCTCGACACAACTCTGCTGAATGTTTGTCTGCATATTTCGAGATGGATATACCTGGCCTCCTGGTTAGTATATGATATTTCAAAAGTTTTCAGTCAAGGCCTTCAATCGCTTTTTACGTTACCCACAGGAAGAAGGGAGGTGGTACATTCTTATGGAGTCCAACACGACATCTTTTACAATATACCAGATTAAAAATATTTCTCTTTGAATGCTCTACATTAAACTCACCAGCGAAACAACAACTGGCATTGATAGACTTTTTAAAGCGTATACAACATTGGACCGACAGACGGAGCTAAATGATTGAACTATTAAGTCCCGGGACCGAATGATCCGTTGGACAAATCACTCTGGTATCCCGCCCGATAAGTACAGTCACGGAGGAAAGCTAAAGGTCGGCCAAGGATCGATCGGCGCAGATGTCGGTATTAATCGGTGACTTTAATCCATCGGGCCGCGTATAAATCAACGCTAATTGCGCCTATTTATATTTATCAAGTCTTTCCACCCACTCGAAGGTGTAATGACTTTGCGACTATACCGGGGCGCTTCAAAATTTTGATATCTATTCTCGAAAGTGTTCGAGATTATGACCGAAGTGAAAATTTATCTTTGTAACTGACAAATAATAATGAAAACGTCGAAAGGTTTTACAATTAATTACGACGCTTGTGTTACATATTAATGAAAATAACTCAGCAACTTTTATTATTTGTAGGAAAGCAGGAACTGTTTATTCCCGAAACACATAATGAACAAAACAATATAAAATAAATACAAAGAAAAGAGACCTTGCAAATTACATTATCAAAAAATTTAATTCCCATGGTTATCGGCATGTACTACTATAAATATCCTATATCTGTTCATGTCAAAGCATTATTTTGGGGACTGGAGCTCACTCACCATAATGTTAGCATTGATTTTGATACGGCACTGGCACTCCAGCCAGAATTACGGATATCAGTTCCGTATCAATTTTTGTTTGATTAATTTAATATTTCTCCATTTTACAATTTATATAATTATTTAATTTTCACATTTTGTTTCAATAAAGAAGATGGCAATACGAGAGAAACAGCTATATCGAAGAAGTTAAAATGCTTTGCTCTTACATTACATTGACTGTCAAATTCACGTATGTGATTATCATTTCTTATCGTACGAAGCAATTAAGAATTAAACTTTCTTTCAAAATTGATTTCTCTAATTGACTATTGAATATTAAGTTTTATTAAGAAAAATATTATTTTACTTAATGAAACTTAATATCGGCACTTCATATATTGCCCATCTGCCGTACAATATAAACGAAGTTGCATCAAAGATTATTGTTATCGAAGATAATGGCGTTGCCACATTAATCCGATACAAAAAAATACCTTTACACATTAAGCATATAGACTGTAATTTTAAATACATATTAAAGCACGTATATATAAAATTTAAATGATCTCAATTTGAAACAGTTCATTGCTTATTGGTGTTTAATGTTTAAACATTTACAATCATTATGAAATCAGGTCGCAGTTTAAATTAAGTGTAAGAAAACTTTTATGGGCCGTGACCGAAGTTCAACGTACAATGGAGAACATTAATATGAGATCTCTTTAAAATAACAATTTAATAAAACATATATAAAAGGTGGGTAATGTGTAAAAGCTTTTTGGACGCGATTATACTTGTGATTAAAGTTAACGAAGTTAGCGCCAGCGGTGATAATTATTGCTTTTTTATTTTTTTTTACATCTTCACTCGTTTCCCAATATTGGAGTAGTCAGAGGTCTTGACAATTTAGTCTTACTACAATAAAATAATATCGGTCTAAATGTGATCAACATTTCAACGGAGATTATTTTAGATAACGTAACAAGTGGTGAGCCTGTCGCCGTCTTAATGTCGAAGCAAACGATACAATATAATTACATAGTTCAATATTTATATAAATTTCCATGACGTCAGTACAAACATTCATATTCATCACACAGTATTCGAACCTACAACAATGAACTTCGAAGGCAGTGTCAAAGACAACTATGCTATCGGGCTGTCAAACGAATTACGATTGCTATTAGAATTAACATTGAAGTACAAGAGATGTTTAATGAAAACTATACAAAACGATAGTATAGGAGAACTTAAAAATTACGTTAACTATACTAATGACTTTACGGTATAGAAAATGAGGTACATTGTAGAAAAGAAAGGATATGCGACAAACTAAAGCTTAGTTACGTCTTGTTTTGTTATAAGACAAATAAAAATACGATGTAATTGGATTCGTTTGATAAAGAAATAGAGATAAAAATAGGTCTTGTTAAAGCATGTTTATCTAAACTACTATTAAAAGATCTGCCAGATTCAAATGCGACATTTTCCTAACAACCTATTTTTTTCTACTTTTTTTCGTCAGAAATATAAGAAATCATAGAAAACGTTACAATTAACAATAAATCGCTCGAAACACTCGCACAGACGGTCGAAACTTGTGAAAATCCGTCACGGCGTCCATCATTCAGTTTTATTGCTGGAGAAAAAAAAAGTACGAAACTCCCAAAGTCGAATTTCATCAATCGGCGGAACAATAACGTATTTCTTCTCCGTCCTCATTGTGTTACATCTAATAAACTATCTCCGGGAGATATTCCGGGACGTTTATAGCTGTTTTTGACATATTTGTGATGGTCTGGAGATCGGGATCCCGCCATAGATTTATAGATCCCCGGGCCCATTTCTTCCGAGTAACTAGTTCCTACCCGGTCATTCTTTGTGGCTCCTATTTTTTTTTTGTTTTGTATATGATCTATAGTTATGTGTTCCCTTGCTTTTGAATCTGTGCTGTGTTTATCTTTATATCGATACACTGATGACATATTTAATAACTTAGCGACCGACTAAAAGAAATTAAAGATAGTTTTAATTATAATAAATATTTACCTGCCAAACCTCATAATATATAATAATTCCCTATAATATCTTTAGAAAACCTTTCATTTAAAATTTAAACCTATTTCTATAATGAACAGTTGCCGCGTAGTACCTGCGTAAGAACAAAAGACGAGAGAAAAGCCGTAAGGGTACTTACAAGTGGCGAGATAACCATCTCAAAAATTACATGATATCATCACGCCATTCCCAACACAGGGGTAAATAGAGAACTAGTCTAGACAATCAAGGCCCTTCGACCCACCTTCCACTACATTATAAGACTATTTAATGTGGGCCAACATAGTGACCAGCAAGCAGCGTCTAAGGGAGAAGAAGTCCTGTATTGCTACACCGACAGAGGTATAGACAATTAAGGGCCTTCGACCCACCTTTTAACGAAGACATTTTTTTGACAACGAAACAAGTGGTAAGCCAGTCGCCGTCTTAATGTCCAATCCAACAATATAAATCGTACATAAGTTTAGAAAAAAACCCACGACATACCACTAGAGCAACGAACTCGGGTCGAATTTGAATTCTGATCATCTAACCACTCGGCTATCGTGACTAATATAACGCAATTTACATTATTCAAAACACCCAATAACGGTGAACTCACTTCCAGTGTCTCCGCGTAGCCTTATCAAACTGTTTAGCAATAAATTACGCTGATATGTTTTGAAATATTTTAAAATGGGATCGTAAAACTCCGAAGCGACCTGATGTCGCTTCTTATAATACGTGCGTCCCCCCTAATTCTGTCACTTTTTCCATTAAATAGTGACAGACATTAAATAGCGTGTGTCAAAACATTTTAGTGAGATCCCATAGTAAGTTCGGAAAGCTCGTAAAACTTTTTGAAGGGAATTCTTGTTGAATATGTTAGCGAGCCGATAGGAACTACTATTTTTAGGTTACATAATCACTATTTACTTTTTATAATAAACAGACCTTCACACATTTCCCAATACAGGGGTAGCCAGAGATCTACACAATTTGGTTGTTTCTACCCGCATTTCACCGGAGCTTATTTTGAGACTAAGTGACAGGTAGTATGGCTGTCGCCGTCTTTATATTCAAGGCAATATCATCGTACGTATGTTGTGAAATAACTCAATGTTATGAACCTTCTATAGATCTAACTTGGGTCTCAGTAACAAATCAGTCTTTTGTTTCGGTTTATCTCTCAAACGGCATTACCGATTTAACGGGCACTTTCACTGGCAGATGGCTGATGTAATAAGGTGTAACTTAGGCTACTTTTATTTTAGAAAAATAATTATGGTTCCCCGTGTAAGGTTAAACCGCGGGCAAAGCTACGATAGGCAGCTAGTTGTACAATGAAACAAAACAAATGATAGATTACTATAGTTATTAGTATAGTTTTATATTTTTCTTCTCTGTTTCTCTGTCTATTAATTGAATATCATAACGTTAATTTAAAAAATTATTTACGGGTTTCACGACTGAGATGCCGACAGAAGTGAAAACTTATTTTACTTTTAGATAAAAATAAATGTTTTTTTTTTATTTACCTAGACGCGTTCGTGGTATGCTATATGTACACAAACGCTGTAGCTGCATCTCGTAACGGTGTCGCGAGTCCAGTGATTTTATCTCAATTAATATTTGAGATATTATATATAAATAATCTCGATAAAAATAAATATCTTCAGGCAATTCCCAACATAGGGTTAGGCTGGGTCGAAGGGACTTGATTGTCTAGTCTAGACAATTAAGTCCCTTCGACCTAGCTTCCACCGAAGATATTGATACACAACGTGACAGGTGGCGAGCCCGTCGCCGTCTCTATGTCCAAGCCAACGATATAATTCGTACATAAGTTTTTCGAATCGAACTCGGATCTCTTGACTCGAAATTCCGACCACCCAACCACTCGGCTATCGCGACGCTATACACGATACTCTCCTATAATACATCGAAATTATAATGTCGTACAGAGGGACAATCTAATTACAGGTGACTGGGTACTTGAACATATTAGGGTTAATGTATTGACTGTAACGCCCACAGCATCGCCGATTGAGCTCGTCAACTTAAACTGTCATAGACTAAATGATTCTCCGCTCTGACGCTTGATACAAAATAAATGACAAAGTTAAAAATTACGTGAAGTCAATATAGGTACTTACTGTACTGTGACGACAAGAAGTCCTGGATAAGATAGGTGGAGTAATCAGAGACAAGATAATATATATATATATATATATATATATATATATATATATATATATATATATATATATATATATATATATATATATATATATATATATATATATATATGTATATATATATATATATATATATATATATATATATATATATATATATATATATATATATATATATATATATATATATATATATATATATATATATATATATATATATATATGTATATATATATATATATATATATAGACTATAGTGCGATACAGTGTAAATTTAAATTTATTTATATATATATATATATATATATATATATATATATATATATATATATATATATATATATATATATATATATATATATATATAGACTATAGTGCGATACAGTGTAAATTTAAATTTATTTGTTTGTGATAAATCAAACATGAAAATGCTTAACAAATGAAGTAGAGAACAATATTGTAAATTTATTTTTTATTTATTTATTTATTACAATTCATTATACATATAAATAAATGACATTGTTCATTATAACTACACAATCTTCTGGTTTTTGTATTGCTGCTTACATTTTAAAACTAAAATATCCATAGAGTTGATGTTTAATTACAGAATCAAAGCGATATAATAGCTATAAAAATAATTTAATATTTTAATAACATATATTAATTTATTTGTACATTGATTTCTTTATTATTATAAGTTTATATTATCAAAATGCGTATTTACGTGGTGGACTTTTTTTGTTTGATTTACGTGGAGATATGTACCGAGTAATATCATCCTCTTAAGACGCTGTTTTCTCGGAGGCCTGTAGCGGTTCATCTGTAGTCTTTTTAAATGTTTTATTTATTATTATTTTTTAAATTTATTCTTTTTTAAAATTTTATTAATGAAAGTATTATGTATTTATAAAAAACTGAAATTCTCACATTAAACAATAGCTATTGTAGAAAACCTTCCATTCCAAAGTTCCTAAAAAATCGGAACTTGAAATAATCTCATTGAAAGTTAAGTGAAACGAAACGTCAAAAATAAAGCCACATTGTCAACACCATAGTCTTTTCTAATTACTTCATAAAATAACTACATGTATTTGTTCTTTAATTAAATAAATAAATATTAGTATAGTTGCAATATTTTAAAACAGTAATAGATTGGCTCGAGCTTTTAACAAAACCGTACACAACTATGTACTTTAACAAAACCGTATAAAACATAATTTCGCATAAACGACCTTCGAATAGGCATGATAGCAATAACACCAGGCAACGTGTCTGTCTGATTAACATGTCTAATCTAAGGTGCGCAAGCGCTGAAATACGGGTGGGTTGATACCTACGGACGGCTCACGACAGCTGCACGACTAAAAATAGTGCGCCGGACGCGCGATTCCGCGTTTTTCACTGTCCGTGCGCGCATCAATTTCTGTCCGCGTTTGTTAGCGAATGACATATGCTCTATACCACTGACAGCCGAACAAACATAAACCGTACAGTCCGGTTAGTTTCTACCACTTTACCTGAGAGTCCATTTTGCTGTGAACGTCTGTAAAAACTATGTTGGCGGATAGACGCACACGACGCCTTGTAGTTGTCAACATCATAATGACGGTTGAGCTAAGGACATATTTAAGTAAACCCTTTGAGAGGTGCAGTTTTAGATCTGAAAAATTACACTGACTGCGAGACAGTGGCATCAACATATGTGTCAAGTAATTAAGAATATGTGTATAATGCTAAAATAAACAGCCTTCCGGATTTAGTTAAACTAATGCTGTATTTTTATTCGAGCTCCGTGTACGAGAGGTGCATATGTTCATGGTGTCTCTAGCTCTCCCGGAATCGATTCCCAGTCGAGTCAATGTAGAAAACACTTTTTCTACATTTTCTCGGGTCTGGGTATTTGTAGTACGTTCGATGTTTCTGATAGTATAATACAAGTGTTAAGTTCGTTAATTTGACAGACTATTAAAACTAATATGAAAGAAGAAATAAATAAACTAAATATATACAAATCTGAATTATATATTAAAAAAGTACATTTTTAAAAGTACAAAAAATAATTAAAAACAATTTTGTTTACCTAAACTTGTTAATTATTGTTTTTTTCCTCCTCTTTACAGCCTATCAAGAGTTAGCTGCTTGTTTATTATTAACTGTTACATATTTGTTTCATAAGTCACGATTATATAAATGATTTATTATTCAGTCACGATAGCCAAATGGTTGGGTGGCCGGAATTTCGAGACAAGAGATCCGACTTCGACCTCCAGGTGTAAGGCTTATGTACGAATTGTATCGTTGGCTTGAACATAAAGTCCACGGGCGAACCACCTGTCACGTTGTTCCGAAAATATACTCGGTGGAAGGTGTATCGTAGGCACATAATTGTCTACCCCTGTATAGGAAATTCTGTGAAGATATTTATTTATTTATCAGTTCATCCTCTATACTTGTACAATAGTCGCATCAAAGTACACTTGTTTGCGATGAAGGAAATATATAGCGTGAAAGTTAACATTAAAGGTTTGAGTCAGGCCGAGACTAACTTTCGAAGGCCGGTTGAGCTCGAAAAGGGGAGAGTGAAGAGTACTCGGATACCTAGACGTGCGTGTATGAAGAAAATCATTTGAAAGAAGCGAAAGAGGTGTGTAAGGCGTGCGTGAGGCCTAAGAAAGTAATTTTTTATTAAATTATAGGGATAGAAAGCCCGCAACCATGTGACTTAATCGCGAAACAGTACGTAAGAACAAAAGCTGAAAACATGGGCGACGTGACTCTATCGTCACCAATCATGTCGGCCTGTCGTTAAGTAACATGTACTCGTAGCGATATTTCAGTCAAACTAGATCCCGCCTCATAAAGACGATCGGACTTCGACGAGGGCTGTCACCACATTTCTAATAACATTGCGAGCACAGACTAAAATAAGTCCACAGACAACGCTTGCGGTGGGACACGTCATAATCAAAATGGCGGCGGTGGAGTACGCTCTAAACGTTTAGATATATCAATTGGCAGCTAATTGCAGCACACCTCTGGCACTGGCGCTTGGCGTTTGATGTACAGCTTTTCAGTACGGTATGGATATTCTAGATTTACTGTTTCGGGAATGACTGATATATATTTTGTACTAACATCTTTCTTCGCTCAATTAGTATGCTTTATTTTAGAACGTTAATATTTAGATAAAGTTGATCAACTGAATTTAAAGTCACGATAGCCGTGTGGTTGGGTCATCGGAATTCGTGTCAAGAGACCCCAGTTTGATCCCCAGGTGTTGGGCTCGTACCAGAGGGTGTTTGAATGTAGAGACGGCAGCACACTTAACACCTGTCACGTAGTCCGAAAAATGTCTACGTTGAAAGGTGACTCGAAAGGACTTAATAGCCTCGACCTCTGTCTATCCCTGTATTGGGAATGGCGAAACTTAAAGATTACTAACCAGCTGCCAAAGCAAGACAATCTTTCTTATGGCAAATACTGCCTTAATTGCCACTCCTTACACGCAGATTCTTACGCTGGCTATCCCGCCATCTGTTAGTAGCCAGTATTATTTCAAGAGTTGTCCCTTTACTGTCCTTTTCAGAACATATTTGAGAAAAACGTTACTTTTTATTATTTTTTAAAACATTAACCAATATGCGTACCTACAATTAGCTTTATTTTACACAAACTACTTCTCGAATTTAGCGCCAACATTAAAATTGTTAATGAAACTAATTAGTTATCTCCATGTATCAACACAACAGAGTTAACATTGTTGAAACACGTTACGCCAACGGTTATAAAATATTTTCGTTTAAACGAATCATATAATAAATGCATTTGTGTTGGTGTAGAGTCTCGGCCACATATCACTTGTAAATAACACGCGGTGGCAAGTGCCAAACGCATCCCGATAGCGCCAAAGACAACACACTTATGACATGTGAATAATTGTTTTCGTGAAATTAGCCTATGTCACTTACCATCCTAGATACTATGCGAGGAAGTAAAACTAAAACCGATTGATGATTAATACAGTCAAAAAGTACGATAGCCGAGTGGTTGGGTGGTCGGAATTGCGAGTCAAATGGGACTTAATCAGACAATTAAGTCCCATCGACCCCCACTAGACCTCTGTCTATCCCTGTATTGAGAATTGCGTGAAGATATTTATTTATTATTTTATTTATAATTAATACAGAATTAATACCTAAATTTGACGATCTATTATTATATATTGAATTTGACGAGTATTCAAGATGTAAACAGCTCTGAGGCCCGGATTCGATTCCCAGACGTCAATATAGAAAAGTAATTTGTCTATATTGTCTCGGGTATTAGTGTTTGTGGTATCTTCGTTGTTTTCGATTCTATAACACATGTGGCTTAGCTACTTTGGTATCGGAGCAATGTATGTGATTTTATGTCTATCTATTGTTATATAAAAATATTACAAAGACTTTTTAATTTTTTTTTTAATTAATTAATTTAGTACTACTTATCAAGTAAGTATTACTCAAATGGTGTATTTCCTTGGATAGACAAAAGAGTAGTAGACGAATAGTATCTTTCAACCCACCTTTTACCCGAGATTTAGACAACGAAACAGGTGCTGAGCCTATCGCCATGTCAGTGTCCAGGTCAATGACTATACTTTCACAGATATATACTCATAGATAAATATTTGTACATAAATATAAAAATTATTTTAATTCGTACTTACAATATGTGCGATAGAGACCGCATAATATACTTAAACGTATAATTACGTACATTTTTTAGATGCAATATCACCCGTAACCGATACAATAGATAGCCCTCCTACGATCCCACCATAAACAACAAAACTCGATCCGTATAGATGAAAAAAAAACGTTTCATCCGTCCATCGTATTGGCCCGTAAAAGATATATAGCGTTCACATGACGTTGGAAATATCCAATTTAATTTTATGTGGTCCAGCTTACCTGTCCGCGACTCTCCTAGATACCGACGTCACGTCGACCAATTTATAGGTTACTATATCATTAACTTATGTCTGTCCGGACATAATAAGTTTCGGTGCTAAGTTGTATTTATAGCTCTTGGTCGACGGGTGACCGGGGAAATGATTCCCTCCATCCACGGCTATTATTGTACGGGATCTTGTGTCGCGGTCGATTTATAAATCTGAGTTATGGTGAAGAGTCTTAAATTCATGGAATTAATAATACGAAATACCTTCACGCTATTTCTAATACTGTGGTAGATAGCGGTCCAGACAATTAAGTCCTTTAGAGCCGCTTTCCAACGAAGACACTTATTTGGACTACGTGATAGCTGTTGCCTGTTGCGGTCTTTACAATAAATTGTTTATAAGTTACCACACGCCTATCGTGACTCCAATCGCTGAGAATATATAAGTATGACTTTGTAAAGCCTAAACCGTTCAGCCAGTTTTGATGAATTATGGTACAGAGATAGGCAGGACCCTGGAGACGATTACAGGCTACATTTTCTCGCGACAACATTAAAAATCTAGGCAGACGAAGCCGCTAGCAAAGGCTGGTAAATTTATAAAACAGCAACACCACGGGGATGCTGGGAAAAGGAAAGAGATAGTAGCACTGGTCTCAGATTAACTTCCTTACCGTAACCGTGCGAACTTCGATTGCGCGATGTAGGAAATCGATGAGTTTCATGTATCCGCCACTAGAGAGGTTCTAATGTAGAGACATAGATGCCACAAGTTGGACGACTTAAGCCTACATACAATCTTCACCTGTCAACCTTCGGTATGATGAAGTTTTGCAGCAGATGCAACAAATTAAAAATAAAACTAGAAGACTAAAAATCAGAACTACTGTAGCTACGATACATTCTCCACGCGCAATAACCGTTAACCTAATTATAAAATTATCAAAATATTAAATAAATACATACAGCTATAAAAATTTACAACTTCCTAATTTCAGTAAATTATCTATGAAGTTGATATAGATAGATAGATATAGAGGGTTGAAGTTTACGTAAGTAATTAAAAAGTAATTAAAAATTACGACAAAATTGACGAGTTCCGTAAAATGAGATACACATGTAATCATACGGTCCCAGGTTTGATTCCCGTACGAGTCAATGTAGGAAACCTATCTTTCTGCATTGTCTAAGGTCGGATGTTTGTGGTAGCTTCGTCATTTCTGTTTCCATAACGCAACTGCTTAAGCTACTTACGTTGAGATCTAAGTAATGTATGTGATGTTGTCCCTATTGGAAGATTTGTGTATTTACAAAAACACTGCTTATATGTTATATATTATATCAGTGACATATTCGCCCTATTAAGCGGCGCATCAGGTGGAAATCGGTGCATACTATCACAAATCGACAGGGCACATCTCCGATATCACATATTTAGTGGCCAATCACGTTAATTCACATTTATAAAACGCAATGACAATAACGTCAAGGAACGGATCCGCGGCAGCGGGATGGCGTCTATAAATTTAAAATATTACGAGACATTAATATTTGAATAAACATGTCGAGAGGGAGGCCGTAAGTCTGTCGCGGCGTGACATACGCCAACTGACGGCGATGGGGACTGTTTAAGACTTCATTTACATGAGGACTGGTACTTTAGAGGGGGTGGTGGGAAGTGGGGCGAGGTGGACAAACGTTTAATAAGACGAGATTAGAGCTATTGCCGCTCGACGACGTTATTTAAAGGATCCCTTAATGAGATAATGATACATTGGAATTTTGATTGGACGTTTTAAGATTCGATAGCGTAATGGTGCGGATTGAATTTTCACATTGGCTGGCTCGCGACAAACAAGTAGATCAGCATCGCAACAGCAGCTTTTATATGTATATGTGATTTGTTTATTAACAGTATTTATATGATGTCTTAAAAGAACTGTCAAACTTGTAATTATTATCATAACAAAGTAAATAAAATATGATTGTAGGTATGTGTCTACATAACTTAATTTTGTTATTACATTACTACTGTACTGTACTTAATTTGTTTATATCTTCACGCCATTCCCAATAAAGGGGTAGACAGAGGTTTAGTCCAGACAATTACATCCCTTCGACCCACCTTCCACCGAAGAAATTTTTCGGGACAATTTATCTAAAAATGTAATTTTTTGACGTGCGTCTTAGGTTCTTTTTATTTACGTTTAAGGTGAGTCAAAGGGACTTAATTGTCTAGACTAGACCTCTGTCTACTCCTCCATTGGGAAGTGCGTGAAGATATTTTTAATTGATTTTTTTATATATACGTTATAGAACAGACATAAGGAACTATGCTTTGCGTTGGAATCAGATTAGAGTACAATTCTGTGAATTCTTTTGGGCGTCATTATTTTGGCAAGTTGCATTTAACTTGACCAGGAGCACAGGCAGGGTTGGCGTTGTTTCTTGGAATATCGATACGTTTGATATACGATCAGCGCGTAACGCCACAGAATGGACCAAGCGCTCCCTCTTAACTGAATATCTAATGGGGGTCCGAATTGGAATAATTTATGGGACAGGTCGGAGACAAAAACGGTACGTTATGGGGTCGGTTGCGGACGGCCGAGTTAAGGACACGGAGTGTATCTGAAGTCTATTTAGTGAGGTTCCGATATATGTCTTATCGGAATCGAGAGTTATAGAAATTCGATTGTCGAAGTACTTAAAGAACTTGTTTGACTTAATTTATGAATATTTATATATGTCGGTGATAATTACGTTTTCGGTTTGGAAAAGACTTCTGTGAATGGTGGGACCTTTCGACCAGATTTAATTGTCTAGACCTTAGTGTATACCAGTATTGGGAACATGAAGATAATTATTTCTTTATTATTTGGATATAGTCACATTCTATAGCTACTATAGCTGAGAGTTGGGATAGATTCTATATTTAAGGAGGATTTCTATATATAAGGAGGAAAAAGTACATTTTGGAACCTTATGAAAGATTTGTATAGGCTTGAACACCAATTTGGGTGACAGAAGTTAATAGGAGAGTTAAAAATAGAAATCTTTGAAGGTATTCAAAAATAACATCATTATCCGAACAATAACGATTACATAATATCTTCAAGCCATTTACAGTCACGATAGCCGAGTGGTTGGGTGGTCGGAATTTCGAGTCGAGAGACCCGAGTTCGATCCCGGTTCGGTGGCAGGCTCGTACCAATGGGTTTTTCAAAAAACTTATGTACGAATTACATCGTTGGCTTGGACAAAAAGGCGGCGACGGGCTCACCACCTATCATGTTGTCCCGAAAATATCTTCGGTGGAAGGTAGGTCGAAGGGACTTAATTGTCTAGACTAGACCTCTGTCTACCCCTGTATTGGGAATTGCGTGAGGATATTTATTTATTCACGCCATTTACAAGGGTAGACAGAGGTATAGACAGTTATTTCCTTTTGAACAATCTTCCACCAAAGATATTTTTGGGACAACGTAACAGGTGGTTAGCCCGTTGCCGTCTTTATGTCCAAGCCAAACAATTGGTACGAGCCATGGGAATTAAACTCGAATCTCCTGACTCGAATTCCGATCACCCGACCACTCGGCTATCGTGACTTTAACGGTTAAACGGCAAAGCTATATTTTTAAGAAAATATTTCCCGTTCCCGTGGGAACTTCGGCGTACAAAGTATTTACAAACACTCCTGGGTTAAAAATGCAGAGACAGGTGAATAAATGCATATGAAAGTATAAACGACACTTACAAAAAAATCAATTAATTAAGTAATCTCTGAAAGACTGGACTTATTTTAACAAGATTTTCACTTGCAGATAGCTGATGTTATAAGAAATAACGTAAACTACTCTAATTTAAGAAAAATAGTTAGGGTTCGGCGATAAGTTTCATGTTAATTGGCGGACATAGCCGTTGGGGACAGCTAGTAAAATGATAAAAATTTATAAGTTATTTTATGGAAATACATATACACATACATAGCACAGTACATTTAACGAAATAGCAAACTGTTTCTAATCAGAAAGCCATTGAATACGATAAGCTAGTAAAGTCGTTGTTAAATAGTTTTGTTGTATCCTAAATGTATAAATTTCGCATTAGAATACGCGATACGACAGACAGCGGGGCATAAAGTTACCGTATGCAGTTGCCACTTGTCACCCAACATCGCTGTCAATTTACTAAACACTTTACAACTAAACGACGCTATTTATCAACAATAGGTCTAAATATCAACAAGGTAAGGTGCATTAACAACCGCCAGTTTCCTATAGAAAATCATAATGGCCGGCGATGAAACAACGATGGAGAGAGATCATTAATTACGGGCACCTAACAAGCGAGGAAAGGCGACGTTGGCGATTTATCCGTTCGATCGAGCGGTTATTTAGATCGTCTCGACGCGACGAGAGATGGCGCTGAGAGCCTGTACGGTATCTGATGCACGAGCCGCGCGAGCGTGCGAGATGGAACGTCCAATGTCGCCGCGCTTAGTCGCTGCCCCGGTCGGGACCGAGATCGGAGACCGGATAATCGCGTGGTTTTAGTCTTACTTTTGCATTGTGTGGAAGGTGTACTCTGAAGTACACTCATTAGTTTAATCAATGAAATTAAAGGTAACTACCATTGTTTGAGCTTAAAAATATGTCTGAATAAATAAATATCTTCGCGCAATTTCCAATACAAGGGTAAACACAGGTGTAGACAATTAAGACGTACGACTAGACAATTAAGTCGCTTTGACCCACCTTCCACGGAAGATATTTTCGGGACAACTTGACTGGCAGTGAGCCCGTCGCCGTCTTTGTGTCCAAGCCAACGATACAATTCGTACATAAGTTTTTAAAAAACCCATTGGTACGAGCCCGCCACCTGGTAATTGAACTCGAGTCTCGTTGACTCGAAATTCCGACTACCCAACCACCGTGTGGTTGGGTAGTCGGAATTTCGTGACTACAACTAACGTGACTACAAAAATGTATCTGAGCTTTAAAAAACCATACGTGAAAATAGTTTAAGCAAGTTTAGCAAAGTTTACTTGCTTGACAGTCTAAGCAAGTCCACTGTAGGATACACGCATCTCATGAAAAGACAATTTGGCTGAATCACCACGCATGGCATGTAGATTGACGATGGTTGTGGCATTGAACTTGGACCAACAGCACGATGGACACTGCTGGCGTTAGTATTATTATTTTGATTTAGTATTTTTACGGTTTTTAAACGGCCATGATAACCGAGTGCTTGGGTAAGCGGAATTCATGTCAAGAGGCCCAAGTTCGATCCTCAGGTCTCGCGCCATTGCATTTTTTAATCTTATGTACCATTGATATCGTTGGCGTGGACATAAGACAGCAACGGAATTACCACCTGTCACGTTGTCCCAAAAAATTTGTTCGGTGGAAGGTGTGTCGAAAGGACTTAATTGCCTAGTCGTCTGTCTACCCCGGTTATGGGAATGGCGAGAAGATATGTCCAATTTTATGTTTATAAGACATCCCTAAGAAAATTATAATAATGTAACCTGAAAAATATATAAAACATGTAGTTTATTATGATTTTATGATACTATAATAGTATCGCTATGGCAGTTTATTACTCTTTAAAATTTGCACCTGACGGAAGAACATATATGGTATCATTAACAACAGTTTTAAATATTTTAGTTGGCACTATATTAGGAGGAAGAGAAGTCATTATTTACAAGGAGGAAAAACCAAGATTTTATAAGGAAACTCTTCAACATAACTAGTATGTAATCTTAACCTCAAAAAATAAAAAGCATTCTACAAAAGCGCGCATGTTGTGTCATTGCCGATGCGACACTGCCTCGATGTCGCACGTACGCTGCATGTTTCTTTAATTAGACCGCAGGCCTACCCGGGATGGAATTCATTAGGGCCTCTAATTAAACATCAGGACATGATTTTCTGGTTAAGGCAGCGAAAGTGCGCGTAGGTGCTCTAAGGACCAATCACGGTGCACTGCTTGATTAATTAAAACCGGCTAATTTGGAGCAATACTTGCACTAATTAAGCGCGTGTTTGCGTAATTCTCGAGCGCCAAATGTCATTTTGTCACGGAACTTTTTGTAAGGCAATGTAGTGTACAGGATTGAAAAAAGTAATAGTAACATTTAAATTTAATTCATAAAAGAATAATAAGATTAGATTCTAAATAAAAATATCTTGACGCCAATCCCAATACAGGGGTAGACAGAGGTCTAGACAATCGAGTCCTTACGACTCACCGTCCACCGAAGGTATTTTTGGGACAACATGACAAGTAGTGAGCCCGACACCATCTTAGTGTCCAAGCCAACGATGTAAATAGTGCATAGGTTTTTGAAAAAACCCATTGGTTATCTATCGAACATTTAACAATAATGTATGTAGCTCCTGAACTATCTCTATGCCCTATCCAAGTCGTAACTTGGACGTTACGTACATTAAAGTTCGTGGTTTGTATTAGTGTCACATTTCACAATCAACGTTTATCATCTGACGTTACAATTTTACGTTATCACCCGTGTAGTTACGGCGTAAGAATATACCACCCATTTCCTTTCCCGTGGGTGTCGTATGAGGCGACTAAAATATAATAAAATGACAATCTTTACCTACAGATTGTCATTGTCAAACTATAGCGGGCTTTATAGCGCTATAACCATGTCGAAATATATCTGTGCAAAATTATGTAGAGCATTTACGAGTTACCTTGGCCCACCAAAAATGAAACGAAGAGATGCACCTGATTAGTTGAACCTACCATATTAGGTTTGAATGATGAATTTATGACAAAAATTTATATGAAACTCCTTCGGTGGTTTGCACATTAAGCGAATGAGTGAAGACCGAATGATGAAGAAAAAATGCGAGGAAGATAAGGTTTGAAAGGTAGCGAGGTAGGCCGAGACTAACTTTAGAAGATCATGTGAGCATTGCTCTAAGAGGTGAGGGTCAAGAATACTCGGATACATAGACGGGCGTGTATAAAAAAATATATTGAGAGAATAAATTTGAGAGAAGCGAAATATGAATGTAAGCATCATGACACTTGGAGATCTTTTCCCTCTGGCTAACCTGTCTGGACTGTGCGTGAAGCTAAGTAGTGTCAGCGTCTAAGATGCGAGGTGCTGGTACTGCGATCGCCAATCCGATGGCGAAATGGGGCTGTTATGGAGAGATCTATCACTTGATGGTGGAGTTTTACAGGCCTTCAAGTAAGTGAGTGAGTTTAAAATCAGGAATCACAATCACACGAACACGAAGAGATTTTTTTTTTCAATAAAGTGGCATCATTACTGTGACTTACTTTATTAGGCTGCTTCTTAGCAGCACAACTTAATTATTATTCCGTAGCAGAGTTAGTTAATAGGTAAAGACCATATGTTAGTGAATACGTCACGATAGCCAAGTGGTTGGGTGATCGGAATTCGAGTCAAGAGACACTAGTGCGATCCTCAGGTGGCAGGCTCATACCAATGAGTTTTTCAAAACTTAAGTACGAATTATATCGTTAGCTTGGATATAAAGACGGCGACTGGCGCACCACCTATCACATTGTCCCAAAAAATGTTTTTGAAAGGTGGGTCGAAAGGACTTAATTGTCTAGATCTCTGTCTACCCCTGTATTGGGAATGATGTCGTTATTTGCAAAAATAAATTGTTTTAATGGTATTAATATGATACCATCTTTAGAAACTTCGTATTATCATTTCTAGTAAAAGCTAGACCAATAGCAGCACTGCGACAAACGTCACTTGTAGCACGTCACATAGCGTGTCAACTTCGCGGGAATGTCGCGTCACGTCGCGCGCAACCCGACTGACGAGACACTTGTGACGGGAGAGAAAACTAACGATATCCAATAATGTTCGTATAAAAACACAATTTATATCTTGCATGCCAAATAAAACATTTGATATTTGCTTATCTTCACGCACCATCCCTGACGGGGTAGCCAGACTGAACAGTTCACCAAGTGTCACGATCGTTACATACCTATTTCGCTTTTTTCGAATTCATCTTTTTGTTCAATCACGCCCGCCTCCGCCGAATACTTTCGACCCTCTCATTTACAAAATACCAGTATTGGAATCCAGTATTGGAAATCAGCGTGAAATTTTTTTACGTTTTTACGTAATTGATGTGAGTGACACAACAACTGAGCCAAAGAAATAACCATTTTTCTCATTCGAAAACACTGCACACACTGATAAAATATAAAAATTCAATGCATGCATGAACCCTAAAGATCCAAAAGAAGATTTTTTAGTCTTCTAGAAACCGAAAGAACTTCACACATTCACATAAAAAATATCTACACGCCTTTACCAAAACTCGAGTAGACAGCGTCCAGACAATTAAGTCTTTTCGATCCACCTTTCACCGAAGATATTTTCGGGACAACGTGACAGGTCGTCAGCCGGTCGCCGTCTATATGTCCAAGCCAACCATATTCGTACATAAGTTTTTGAAAAATCCATGTTTGAAAAGTCCATTGGAACGAGCCTAGATGAACAGCAGAAGGCTGGACCGATAGACATTGATTACACTCATAGGTAAGAGAGAAGCATTTGCTTTAGATATGATAGACATTTACTTTAACTAAACCAGTATAAGCTGTATTTATAACTAGGATAAGAGACCTCAGACTTTACGACAGTTAAACGTACTTCAGGCGAGAGCTACCGAAGAAACCAGACTGAAGCGATTTTAAAACGAACTAAACTTCTTTATGCACTGTTTAGGTACACATATTCACTGTTTACTCAGTTTTATAGTTTAATATATTGATTACAAATGCCTAATGCAAAGCCATATATACACATATCTTTATGCATTTCTTAATACTGTGGTAGACAACCGTGTGGTAACGGTTTACGAGTGGTCACCGCGTAGAATATTTCAACTCCCTTTCTTCCCGAGGATGTCGTAAGAGGTGACTATGGGAAACAGCCTTCAATATCGTTATGGAAACCGATAGATGGCGGGAGAGCCACCTCTAAAAATATCATACCAAAATTATCAGACCGAAGATGAGCAGCAACGTCTGAGGCGCGAGTGTTCTGGTGCTGCGATTGCCAATCCGCTTGCCAAGCGTGGCGATTATGGCAAATCCACCCTATGAAAGAGGCCTATGTCCAGCAGTGAACTTTAACAGGCCAATATGTATGTATGTGTTGTATGTGGTAGGCACTCGTCGAAATAAGTTATCCCCTTTTTTATCCACTTCATCGGAGCTTATTTAGGACAGCGCGACAGATGGTAAGTCTATAGCCGCATTAGTGTTTCATATAAAAATCCATGACTCGAGTAAACACTCATTAACATCACACAAATATTTGTTCTTAGCGGTATTTGAACCCACAGCCCTTAGTATCGAAAACAGAAACACTAGGCAACTAAGTTATTGGGTAGACAAAGCTAATTTGTTGTAATAAAGTTTACGGGATGAAATTAACGCATTTTCTTCGATGGCGACAGAATCACATGTCCCTTTATCTAAAAATTAGAATCAGTGAAATTTGGATTGAAAGGATTAAAAATTGTCTAAACATTGACTAGAAACTTGAATAAATTGCGACACTCGGCTAACTTTTTGTATATTTTTATTTTGTCACGATAGCAGAGTGGTTGCATGAGACCCAAGTTCGATACTCAGTTTCGTAACAATGGATTTTTCAAAAACCTCGTGTACGATTTTTTAGGACCGCGACGGGCAAAAGGGGGTTGGAAGGACTTAATTGTCTATACCATAGCCTACACCAGAATTGGATGGCGTGAAGATATTATTTTCATATAAATGCTTCGTAATGGTGAACGTTAAAGTGTATTCATTGCATGACATTGATCAATTACAATCACAGACAAATTGAGAAACTGAAAACTCTAAAATATCTGTATAAAAATTTGCTAAAAACTTCTTTGTTTAACGATACATACACAAAAAATTCTATCACAGACTGTCGCTGAACAAAACCTATTCGAACAGTAAACATAGCGGCAACGACTATTCCCCACCCCCACCTCCCCCCACCCAAGAGTTTATCTTTATTATTAGCCTTCCAGGCGAAATTATGACAACTGCAAAACCTGCACCGTCTCTCTCCCACAAACGGTACACCGTATCTAGCATCCCTTCCTATCTTGGTTATGCAAGTCTTGGCAGTGATTCTACGAGATGACCGCCACGGGACGCACGAGCCGGGGTTTACAAGGCTTCGAGGGGTTAAGTTTCAGTTTTGTATTTAGTTCGCGCGTCTTATCTCACAGGTTATTTCTCCGCCAGGGCCTTCAGCTGCTTTAATTTCTTTTCGAAACCTGAATGCGGTTTACTAAGTTTGTCACTGGCTGTGCAAACTTAGTAAACAATGTATTCACTTACGTACGTGACTGAATATTGCAGTACAAAGAGGTGTAGATTAAGTTCTTTCGACCCACTTTTCACGAAGCCTGAAACAAGGTGACAGGTGGCGAGCCGTTGGTTGGTAGTGTCCAAGCTAACGGTATAATATACTTACATAAATATTATTAAGTAGATAAATATACATAAACTATGTTGTGACTCAAGTACAAGCACTCATATTCCTGACTAAAATGTTACAAACACTCAACTTCCTAACACAAATTTGCCCTTAGCGAGATTCGAATCCTCAGCCTCTAAGCTTCGAAGGCAACTAAGTCATAAGTAAGACAAATACGGCTAAGTCGACAATAATATTTTTGCTGTTGTATGTATGTTTATGCTTTACTATGTAATCATGACGACCTTCGTGGACGAGTGGCGCACACACCGATTTTAGTAGTGTCAACAGCTTTGAGGTCACGGGATCGATTACCGATCGGGTCAGTATAGAAAACACTTTTTGTACATTATCTCGAGTCTTGGTTTTTGTGGGTGTTGTTTCTGATTCCATAATACAATTGCTTAAGCAGCTTACTTTAACATCAGAGTAATGTACGTAATGTTGTCCCTATCTACGAGTATGTATCTACGTACGTATTTATTAATTTGTGTTTTACGCTATCTACTATTATCTACTTTTCTCCCGAGAAAGAAACTTTATTTAAACCAGCATTACTTATCTCGTCCAATTGTACCCATCTAATAACGATAGCCGAGTGGTTGGTTGACTTGGATATCAAGACAGCGAGAAGCTCACCGCTTATCACATTGTCCGAAAAAATGTCTTCGCTGATATGTGAGTCGAAAGGACTTAATGGTCTAGACCGACATAATTTAAACCAGCATTAATTATCTCATCCAATTGAAGAATCGCTTAAATATGTCAAAAATATATCTAATAACGACTGAATAATTGCTACAAATTTCCATCTCAACTTTCAACCGCAAGACATTCAAGTCATTCGTGGAGCCATAAATGGGCTCCGTTTATTTGTCATTCGGCATGGCAAGGATAATGCAACGGCGGTCGGCCAATGGAGTGTACTCGCCGGCGTTTGACCGTCACCACCCGTGATTTGTGGTTACTAAAAGCAGGGCCCCTGTCGGTGACGTGCCAATTGTCTACGTCTTGAGGAGTCTCGCAAGTCACGAGCGGATAGCAGACTGCAGTAATAAATTATGATTCTTCAATTTACGCAAATTTATTGTTTATAACATTGGGTGTTTATAACAAAAGATTTATAACATTGAAGTTAATTTTGCTAGTTAATTGACTCTGGCGTTACTTTGCGGAAATTCATTGTAAAGTTGTTATTGAATAATTACCTCGCACCATTCCGCATGCAAATATAAAATAGGTATATGTTACCTGGTCCGAAGAGAAGATGTGCACTTCTTCTGGTAATTATTCAATAACAACGTTAATTTTGCAGTAAAGCACACAAAACTACGGTAAGTAAAGAAAAATAAAAAGCGATAAGACCTGGAAAATTGGTAATAACTGTTTTAAAATGCTAATTTAGAATTAATATAGAATTTTTATATTGTATATTTTATAACCTCATTATTGAACTGAACCAAATATAAAAGATATATACTAGATATAAATACTAGATTATTAGGTTTATCGTCACGTTACGTATAAATACCAAAGCACATTAATTATTTTTCATTATCTTACGAGCGACAAAATTTTACCACTCGTTGATGTCTCTTTTCGAAAGTCCTTTTCTTTCATTATGATTTCATTGTCTCTTTTAGGTGTTATTTTTTCGTTTCAACGAATTTATAATTAAATAAAGAAGTGTCTAAGGTGCAAGCAGTCTCTAAGGTACGAAGTAATGTCTTGTGTTGCTATCTTTTCCAATCGTGGTGATTATTGTAAGTCCCCTGTCATGGATATAACCTACATCCTATAATTCAACTTTAGAAGTCTTTGTGTATGAAATAATTAAAAACGACTAAACTTATGTATAAACAATCTGTGTAGGCACCGACTAGGTTGCAAAAGGTTCGAGAAACTAGTCGGTACCTACACTGATTGTTCATTTGTTAAATGGTCTTACCAAAGTATTAATTACATTGTAATTGCCCTTATGTATGTGTGCGGAAACGCTTTCCTCTTCTGCCTTTTGCCTTAACCTCACTCTGTCACGAGCAGTGGCCTGCGTAAACGTTCCTTAATGCCGTAATGCCTTAAGTTGTCAAATTAATGCGCTTGCCATATTCCGCACCATGTCAAACAAAATTATCTAGACTTTACAAATGTAAATCAACAGTAAAGGCAGTAAATATCTGTTATAGGACTTTTGAAGGACTCGAAGAGAGTAATGATTATATCTTAAGTTGACTTAGACGGCGACGGACTCACTACCTGTCACATTGTTCCAAAAAATTTCTTCGATGAAAGCACTTAATTGTCTTGCCCTACTCTACCCCAGTATTGGGAAAGGCGTGAAGATATTTTTTAAGGAAGTGTTAGACTCCTCTGTCCAGGAGTCGTTTGGATCAGTGCTACACAATATACCGCAGCCTTTTGATAACCGCAGAAATAAAAAGTCGGCTCTCTGCTCTATACACATCCCTTCAATTAGGATACCTTAAATAAACGTAACATATTCTCACCACCGCTGAATAACACGTAGCATATCGATTACTCCTTGACATGTTAGTCTATACATCAAGCGCGTCTGCGGGACGGCAGTGGATGCTGTGCAATTAGAACGCAACGATTTCATTATAGGAATTATTTATTGCTCATACCTTTGTAGTCAAAGAATACACGAACCGGAAAACATTTTTAGGTATCATGTGCGCTTGTAATACCGCAAAGGGTCTGGTTGCCTACTTCAAAATGCGTAGTCGCAGTTTTGTGCCCGTCGTTCGTCTATTGTCGTACATTACTTCTGACACAAACATTGGACCATAGTTGGCTATCCCAACGTATCTACCCTTATTGTACAATAACAAAATCACAACATCGTTCGTCGTCGTTAATAATGTGTCAGCAATTTTTTTTTGGAATTGGAAAAAATGTAAAAGAAAATGATGCAAAAATGTCTTCACGCCATATTTGTGAATTTCTGAACAAATCAAAATCAACTGACATGGGTGGTAAAAAGTCTCAAAATTGCATCCCAGAGTCTTCATAGCATAATTTATGAACATTGAATTAGCAGTTTGTATAATAATCACTTTCCTATCGTGATATGATCTAATTCGAATCAGCATATCAGAATTAGATCCCTAAAAGGGAGTTATACTGACAAAGTTTCTCTAAACTTACGAACTTAAATTGTTAAATTGTCAGTGGACTGAGTCCGCGACAGAGTCTCCACCTGTCAAATATTCCCAAATAAACTCCGCTGAAACGTGGACTGAAAAGACTAAATAGTCTACAACACTACCTACCCGAGTACACAAAATAAAGTGACAAATAACTTCGAACGTTTTGTCAACAACAGCGTGGGCTTTGGCCCCCAACACGTACTCCACGGGCCACGTCACAACAGGTCGCGATAAAGCCGTCATTGCGCGATGCTATCGCGGGCGACGTGACGACCACGTCACGGACACCCGCCGGCTTATCGGCGGTGCCTCGTCCAACTCACATGACGTTACAAAATTTTCTACTACCATTATACCCGATGATTCTGTTCTACTATCTAGGTATGTAATGTCATATTTTTAAAAACATATGTCGAAAGATCAGGTCGGAAATACTGACCTAGTTAACAGTGGTAGAGCCACGCATCAGCTTATGTTGTTGCATGCATGGGCCGGCTCGACCGGGGAAGTACCACGACTTCACAGAATACCGGCGTGAAGTAGAAGTTTAACAAACTTTTCGTCTGGTGAGTGCAGGTAACCGGAGGCCCACACCTTTCTCAAAGGCCGGCAACGCATCTGCTATGCCTCTGGTATTGCGGGTGTTCATGGGCGGCGGTAATCACTTACCATCACGTGATCCAACTGCTCGTTTGCCATCCTTTTCTATAAAAAATCTATCTATGATAAACACAGTTTCTTATATCGCCTAGATTAGTAAGAGATTTGGCGGTAATAACAATAGATGTCAAGCACTTTTGCGATCGCAATATTAAACGACCTTATACTATTTCCTTTTGTTCTTCAGTGGTTCTATATTATACTTTGGTATATAGACAAACATATACTTGATCGTTTAACATCCTTTAGTATCGTTTACACGTAACTAGGACAACACATAAATAAAAAATAAAAAAAAATATCTTCACGCAATTCCCAATACAGGGGTAGACAGAGGTCAAGTCTAGACAATTAAGTCCCTTTGACCCACCTACCACCGAAGATATTTTCGGGATAACGTGACAGGTGGTGAGCCCGTCGCCGTCTTTATGTCCAAGCCAACGATGAAATTCGTACATAAGTTTTTGAAAAACCCATTGGTACGAGCCTGCCACCTGGGGATCGAACTCGGGAATCTCGACTCGAAATTCCGACCACCCAACAACACGGCTATCGTGACTAATATACATAAATCTAAACATAAAATATTAAAACTATATTTTACATTACAACTACATACGAAGGCCTCCGTGGACGAGTGGCGCACATAACATAGTTATCATAGTGTCGCCAGCTCCGAGGTCCCGGGTTCGATTCCTGGTCGGGTCAATACAGAAAACACTTTTTCTACATTTTCTCGGGTCTGGATATTTGCGATACGTACGTTGTTTCTGATACCAAAATACAAGTACCTAAGCTGCTTACTATCAAAGCAATGAATGTGCTGAACAAACAATGTTGTTTGTATCTATGTATTTATTTATTTAACACCACAGTTAACAATATCATAAAAATATTCTTAACAACATGTTAAACTACCGTCGAATGTGAGCGTTATCGGAAGCCACTGAGATGTCTTATTCGACACATAATATCTATAGAATTATCGCATAAAAACAACTATAAAATTGCCTAAACATGCTCTGTGTGAAGGCGTTTAAATGAAAACGTTAAAATAGGTATAAAATGTTATAAAACGACTACCGTATAGCAAGGCATAGTGAATTGAACTGCGTAGGCGCAGGTCAGCGAGCCGTAAGGAAATAAAGACTTTTAACAAATGTTATTTCATAGGCCAGTCAACGAGTGGATAATAAATGTCCAAACCTCAAACATTAGTCTTACTTACTAACCAAATCTGTTAATATAAAAGTTGTAAATCTTACATTTTAGTGTACTATAGCTGTCTGCTACCTTATTTGTGTCGTTGTACTAGTAGTCTTTTGGAATGTTTGTCAAAAATTACCTGAAACAAAAACAAATCACGTTAAAAAGAATTAAAACAAAAAACACACTTCGATATCATTTAAAAGTCGCAATTGACGAGTGGTTAGGTGATTTGAATCCAAGTCAAGAGATCGGGATTCGATCCCCACGTGGTAGGCTCGTATCAGAAATTGGTTCCATTATTCATCTAAATTAAAGTAAATGTAATATATACAATTTATAATCGCTAGTTAAGTGTCTAAGTTCTACTTATCTTCCAGTGGCGAATAAAGACCATAATAAATAGCAATGGATTATAAAAATACCAGAATTAAATACCAGACCGAAATCTAGCAGACCCGTTACGAGCAGAAGCGTCTGATGGCAGCGAGGTATCTGGGTACAAAGGCCGGCAACGCATCTGCCATGCCTCTGGTATTGCGGGTGTTCATGGGCGGCGGTAATCACTACCATCACGTGATCCAACTGCTCGTTTGCCATCCTTTTCTATAAAAATCTATCTATGATAAACACAGTTTCTTATATCGCCTAGATTAGTAAGAGATTTGGCGGTAATAACAATAGATGTCAAGCACTTTTGCGATCGCAATATTAAACGACCTTATACTATTTCCTTTTGTTCTTCAGTGGTTCTATATTATACTTTGGTATATAGACAAACATATACTTGATCGTTTAACATCCTTTAGTATCGTTTACACGTAACTAGGACAACACATAAATAAAAAATAAAAAATATCTTCACGCCATATTTGTGAATTTCTGAACAAATCAAAATCAACTGACATGGGTGGTAAAAAGTCTCAAAATTGCATCCCAGAGTCTTCATAGCATAATTTATGAACATTGAGTTAGCAGTTTGTATAATAATCACTTTCCTATCGTGATATGATCTAATTCGAATCAGCATATCAGAATTAGATCCCTAAAAGGGAGTTATACTGACAAAGTTTCTCTAAACTTACGAACTTAAATTGTTAAATTGTCAGTGGACTGAGTCCGCGACAGAGTCTCCACCTGTCAAATATTCCCAAATAAACTCCGCTGAAACGTGGACTGAAAAGACTAAATAGTCTACAACACTACCTACCCGAGTACACAAAATAAAGTGACAAATAACTTCGAACGTTTTGTCAACAACAGCGTGGCCCCCAACACGTACTCCACGGGCCACGTCACAACACGTCGCGATAAAGCCGTCATTGCGCGATGCTATCGCGGGCGACGTGACGACCACGTCACGGACACCCGCCGGCTTATCGGCGGTGCCTCGTCCAACTCACATGACGTTATAAAATTTTCTACTACCATTATACCCGATGATTCTGTTCTACTATCTAGGTATGTAATGTCATATTTTTAAAAACATATGTCGAAAGATCAGGTCGGAAATACTGACCTAGTTAACAGTGGTAGAGCCACGCATCAGCTTATGTTGTTGCATGCATGGGCCGGCTCGACCGTGAAGTAGAAGTTTAACAAACTTTTCGTCTGGTGAGTGCAGGTAACCGGAGGCCCACACCTTTCTCAAAGGCCGGCAACGCATCTGCCATGCCTCTGGTATTGCGGGTGTTCATGGGCGGCGGTAATCACTTACCATCACGTGATCCAACTGCTCGTTTGCCATCCTTTTCTATAAAAAAATCTATCTATGATAAACACAGTTTCTTATATCGCCTAGATTAGTAAGAGATTTGGCGGTAATAACAATAGATGTCAAGCACTTTTGCGATCGCAATATTAAACGACCTTATACTATTTCCTTTTGTTCTTCAGTTGTTCTATATTATACTTTGGTATATAGACAAACATATACTTGATCGTTTAACATCCTTTAGTATCGTTTACACGTAACTAGGACAACACATAAATAAAAAATAAAAAATATCTTCACGCAATTCCCAATACAGGGGTAGACAGAGGTCAAGTCTAGACAATTAAGTCCCTTTGACCCACCTACCACCGAAGATATTTTCGGGATAACGTGACAGGTGGTGAGCCCGTCGCCGTCTTTATGTCCAAGCCAACGATGAAATTCGTACATAAGTTTTTGAAAAACCCATTGGTACGAGCCTGCCACCTGGGGATCGAACTCGGGAATCTCGACTCGAAATTCCGACCACCCAACAACACGGCTATCGTGACTTATATACATAAATCTAAACATAAAATATTAAAACTATATTTTACATTACAACTACATACGAAGGCCTCCGTGGACGAGTGGCGCACATAACATAGTTATCATAGTGTCGCCAGCTCCGAGGTCCCGGGTTCGATTCCTGGTCGGGTCAATACAGAAAACACTTTTTCTACATTTTCTCGGGTCTGGATATTTGCGATACGTACGTTGTTTCTGATACCAAAATACAAGTACCTAAGCTGCTTACCATCAAAGCAATGAATGTGCTGAACAAACAATGTTGTTTGTATCTATGTATTTATTTATTTAACACCACAGTTAACAATATCATAAAAATATTCTTAACAACATGTTAAACTACCGTCGAATGTGAGCGTTATCGGGAAGCCACTGAGATGTCTTATTCGACACATAATATCTATAGAATTATCGCATAAAAACAACTATAAAATTGCCTAAACATGCTCTGTGTGAAGGCGTTTAAATGAAAACGTTAAAATAGGTATAAAATGTTATAAAACGACTACCGTATAGCAAGGCATAGTGAATTGAACTGCGTAGGCGCAGGTCAGCGAGCCGTAAGGAAATAAAGACTTTTAACAAATGTTATTTCATAGGCCAGTCAACGAGTGGATAATAAATGTCCAAACCTCAAACATTAGTCTTACTTACTAACCAAATCTGTTAATATAAAAGTTGTAAATCTTACATTTTAGTGTACTATAGCTGTCTGCTACCTTATTTGTGTCGTTGTACTAGTAGTCTTTTGGAATGTTTGTCAAAAATTACCTGAAACAAAACAAATCACGTTAAAAAGAATTAAAACAAAAACATACTTCAGAATGGCATTGGCTATCGACAATGGAAGGGATGTATGAAGTACAGCAAAGTCTAAGATACAATCCCGAATCCGCTGGTGATTATGGCAAACTTGCCCATGCGGGGGAGACCTAGTCGTGTCGTATACTAAAAGGCATAATACTGTTTATAAACAAATACAAGAAATCATATAATATACAAGTTAAAGACAGACGCATCAGCTTTTGTTGTTGCATGAATGGGCCGGCTCGACCGGGGAAGTACCGACCTCATAGAATACCGGCGAGAAGTAGAAGTCTAACAAACTTCTGCGTTTCGTCTGGTGAGTGCAGGTAACCGGAGGCCCACACACCCTCTCCCCCAATTCTGGGGGGCACTTTAAGGGACGCAACGCATCTTAAATTCTTAGAAGGCTAGAAAACATATGTTGAACACAGACTTTCTCAGAAGAAAGTTTATAAAAAAAAATAGTATTCCAACTCCACACATTCAAAGATCTTCAAACTTCAAAAGAGTCGGCAAATCGAAGCAGACATTTAATTACTTTACATTACTAATCGATAATTTAAAAAAGGTATCGTGAAAAAGGCATTCAGACTGATTAAGTATTGAAATCATATTGCTCGTGATACGAAGACAAATTAGCCTTCGATTTATAATTCGAGAAGCATCGATTCCTACGAGTAATATTTGATTGAATCTTTTTTTTCACTTTAAATGAGATAAATTTGTTTAGTTTGTGCCCGCGACTTCGTCCACGCAACATCCAGAAATTCCCATGGAATGCTTTCATTTACCGGTGTAAAGTTAGAAACCTAAGAGCCTTATGTGGAATCCCAATACAATAATTCAGAAACCCTTAATGTTTTTCATCATCAAAATTATATTTTTGATCTCTCTCACGGGAACCGTGAATAAAAAAGTCACGATAGCCGAGTCGTTGGGTGATCGGAATTCGAGTCGAGACACCCGGGTTCGATCCCCAGATGGCATGCTCGTACCAATGGGTTTTTAAAAACTTATGTACGAATTATATCGTTGGCTCGGACATAACGACGGCGACGGGCTCACCACCTATCACGTTGTCACGAAAATATCTTCGATGGAAGGTGGGTTGAAGGTACTTAATTGTCTAGACCTCTTTTTACCCCAGAATTGGGACTGGGTCCCAATACTGCGGTTGGTAATGGTCGTTTCGACCCACCTTCCACCGATCCCCCAACCTCTCGACTATCGTGATTACTAAAGAACGCGTGTAATTCCCACGTCTTTTTCTCTGGATTCGGGATGATGCGGGAAGATAAAATGATGATTGAATTTAATAAAACTTGATTTTCCTATTTAATAAGAAACAGTAACAGCTCCTTATCGGTTACAGCATTGAATCAGGTCGACGTTATTTACAAACAGACCCATTGTTACTACAAATACCACCATGCACCTGTGTAGAAAGTGTAACACTACGTGCACTATGTTTAGTCTACACAACTGTGTAACTTAATCAAACATGCTACATTGTGGTATGTTTCGGTTTAAGAATATGCCACCACTTTTTTTTTTCAAGCAATACTCATAGTAACTGAAAATTAAATTTTACTTTGTTGGTAATGTAGAAAACAACTTTTTCTGTAGCGTTTGGTGGTATGTAAACTTTCGTTGTTTCTGATTTCGTAGCACTAGTGCTTGTGTCACTTAGCGATCAAAGCAGTATTTGATCTCTATGTTTCTTTCATCAATAAAGTTTGATTTATAAGATTTTCTCATGAATCAATAAACACACTTGAACATATTCACTTTTTAAATAAATTTAAGATGCACGAGTGTGCAACAATTAATTTAAATTATGTCTCATCATGAGACAACAATCTCAAGTATAAAGAAGATCACAATAACTCTCGAATAGATTTAACTCGAATCGGCTACGTATCCTACATTACGAGTCTTAATTGATCTTTGGATTTCGCATTTGTTTTTACCGTTTGCGAAACTCTAATGCTTCCACCCAGGGGTGAGTTCCATTCTTTTTTTTTTACAATGAATGGATTATGAGATCGACGGGACGATTTTTAAATGAAGTGTGATTTTGCAAGCATTTGAAGTGTAGATTATTTATTCACGATGTATAAAAAATCTCGATAGTCTGATGTCTGACGGAATTCGAGACAAGGAACACAGATTCGATCCGTAGTAGATTGGCCCGCACGTTAGATGCGTTTTTTTTTTAAAAAAGCTCTAGTAATGTGAGTCGAAAGGGTTAAATTTTCTAGACCTATGGCCAATCAAGAACCTTTCTTCTCTCAGTTCTACAAGTAAGCATTACGATTATGTTGTTTACCCTGGTTTTGCTGCCGATGTCTTTGTTACGGATTCTATAAAACAAATAAAAACACTGATCTTATAGCCCTTTTAGCACGCTGAGCAACTTTTGAGCCCCCCTTATAACCTAGAGTGGACCACATCTCAGATCCATAGGTCATCACTGGCATCACACACTGGTTATATAATTTCGTACTATAACTAATTTATTTATTTACTTTCGTACTATACTTTAAGAATCACGATAACATAGTTGTTGGGCGATCGGTATTCAAGTCGAGATACCCGAGTTCGACTCTCAGGGCTCGTACCAATGAGTGGACATAAAGACGGTGACGGGCTCACCACCTGTCACATAGTCGCAACAATAGAAGGTGTGTCAAAAGGACAAAATTGTCTAGAACTCTGTCTTCCCGTATATTGGGGATGGCGTGAAGATATTTATATACCTTTACTCCTTTTCTTCATCATTACCATTAGCATGTGCGTTGAAAAACTCGGTTCGGGGTCAGCGCACAGCGATACGGACCGTTCCGCGCGCATTGCCCCGCAGCTATTAACAGGCATTGTTCTACCTAGCTCAAGTACCTCAAACGACCCGGTCAGCGCAAGTAAGGAAACATTTTAAGTTATATATGCTTTTTTTAAACAGACAGACAGAAGGCACTACATCACATACATTGCTCGGATCCCAAAGTAGCTAAATCACGTGTGTGATGGAATCGGAAACAACTAACATCCAGACCCAAACAAACGTTTAATGTGGTTTAACCAAATTCAAAAAATATCTTCACGTATTTGTTCAACCTCCTCTGTACTGTGGTCTCATTATATTTCATTATATTGCTATTAACAATGTAATAACTGCAGGCATCAGGAATTTAATCCAGATAACTAACGTTTTATATGAACTTAAACAAAGCTAAAAATTCGAACTAAAAGTCACGATAGCCGAGTGGTTAGGTGATTAGGTGATAGTGATTAGGTGACACTTAGGAGTTCGTAATCGAGAAATCTGATACGCATTAAAATCACCCCTCCACTCCGCTGTGACTTCTGTCTTTAACGTAGTAAGAATCTCAAACGTGAATCTCATAATGAGAATCTAATTAAAAGCTCCTGGAGCTTAATAGAAACAATGAAGAAATAAAAAACGTATATTGTATCGCCTTCATTTCTTATTAACCACTTCAAGTAAGGAGCAGTACACGGACACGCTTGGGGTATGAAATAACGCATCTAAAAACAAGCATATCCGATAGCTAGGGGAGTGTAGGGTGACTTCTCTGAGCCGGGAAGTATCGAATCCAATTAGCTAGCTCTCACAGTAATGATGTTAAGAAATTATTGCTATTAACAATGTAATAACTGCAGGCATCAGGAATTTAATCCTGATAACTAACGTTTTATATGAACTTAAACAAAGCTAAAAATTCGAACTAAAAGTCACGATAGCCGAGTGGTTAGGTGATTAGGTGATAGTGATTAGGTGACACTTAGGAGTTCGTAATCGAGAAATCTGATACGCATTAAAATCACCCCTCCACTCCGCTGTGACTTCTGTCTTTAACGTAGTAAGAATCTCAAACGTGAATCTCATAATGAGAATCTAATTAAAAGCTCCTGGAGCTTAATAGAAACAATGAAGAAATAAAAAACGTATATTGTATCGCCTTCATTTCTTATTAACCACTTCAAGTAAGGAGCAGTACACGGACACGCTTGGGGGTATGAAATAACGCATCTAAAAACAAGCATATCCGATAGCTAGGGGAGTGTAGGGTGACTTCTCTGAGCCGGGAAGTATCGAATCCAATTAGCTAGCTCTCACAGTAATGATGTTAAGAAATTATTGCTATTAACCGATAGATGTCGACGGGAACGGTACGTCTGCTCCTAGCTTTAAAGAATCCTGAGTGGACTTCTTTTTAAGACTCTTTTATCTTCAATTATAGTACATTACTCGGCTATGTTCCAATCTACTGTTCAATTTTGTTCTTGTACAGTAGCTTTGACGTGTTTTGTATATTTAATTGGAATAAGTAAAGTAAAAACAAGCTGACTAAACAAAATATATATATATATATATATATATATATATATATATATATATATATATATATATATATATATATATATATATATATATATATATATATATATATATATATATATATATATATATATATATATATATATATATATATATACATATGAATGTATGAAGGGAATAATGAAAGTGGACGAAGCGAAACAAGTATGTAAGGATCGTAGCAAGTGGAAAGAAGTGGTCTCTGCCTACCCCTACGGGAAAGAGGCGTGATGATATGTATGTATGTATATACATATATATATGTCGGCGTAGGGTAAGCCACGTGAGGCAACTCGTCGGATACGTCCTGAGTCATATCGGAAAACTGATCTAAATGTGTGGAAACGCAGTAAGTTCGATACAGGAAGATGACCGTTCACACTGCCGTCCATTTCGTAAGTCAAGCCCCGAGAATATTCTGAAGACACTTTATATCAGAAGTCAACAAACAAAATATGAAACGGTTGGTAAATAAAAATACTATATCGATTTAACCGACACTGGTATTTTGTACTAATATTATAAATATAATTTTAACTCTGTCTGTGTACTGTTGCGCATTCATGACTGAACCGCTCAACTAATTTAGAAAGAAAGTACGAAAGTATTCTTTTACCGCGTTAACAATAAAAAAATTAAAACAATATGTGATTCTAAATATCAAATAATGTCTTATGAATAAAAAATTACAGAATTATGAAATAATAAAAAAAACTGTTTATGTGGATGGAATTTCGTATATAGGCTGCTGTTGGCAGTTAAATCTTGGTCTGGTGCATTTCGTACTGTTTTTTTTTTTTGACTTTTCATTAGTCGTCTCTTACAACAAACGCGGAAAGAAAGTTGGTGGTATACGCTTACCCCGGTACCACAGATATATACACAAAATTATGTAGTCTAAAGTAATAAAATAAAAAAAAATATAGAAAATATCTTCACGCAATTCCCAATACAGGGGTAGACAGAGGTCTAGTCTAGACAATTAAGTCTCTTCGACCCACCTTCCACCGAAGATATTTTCCGGGACAACGTTACAGGTGGTGAGCCCGTCGCCGCCTATATGTCTAAGCCAACGATGAAATTCGTACATAAGTTTTTGATAAACTCATTGGTACTGCCACCTGGGGATCGAACTCGGGTCTTTCGACTCGAAATTCCAACCACCCAACAACTCGGCCATCGTGACTTCTTGTAAAAGTAATAAAATGACATTCGATAAAATAATCAGCTGCACAAATGATACGAAAAATGTATAAACGAAATAACGTATAAAAGGAATATTTACGTAAACGATAAAACACAAGTGGATCACTAATTAAGCGTCCAAAATACCAAAAGACTTGCTTTCAAAGCTAAAACCAATGTCATCTTTATACCATTACACGAGGTTCCATTTTTTTGCCATTCGCCATACATTCTCGACGAATGCAAATATAAATAAAAAAAGAACAAACGCGTGGGTTTCCCTGTTATAAGGTTAAAAATGTCGTCCATATGTTTTAAGCTTACACATCTCGGTGACGTGACATATAGCGTTTTACATGTCAAGTTGAGAACCTTAGCGCACTGTAATAGAGGACATTTTAAAGTGCCTCCTGGCACAAAGCACAAGCGAAAGCGTGTTAGTATAACCATTAATTATGTAAATATAAAGATAATTGCATTATCTACATACTTTACGTAATTTCCAACTTACCAAGGGGTAGACAGAGGTCTAGATAATCAATCTTTAAATATACTTTTCATCGAAGCTTTAATAATGTGCTTAATAGAAGCATCTATCAGTGTCAAATTAGATTGTTGTGTGGGGCAGATGGATTACATTAAAAGTGACATATTTCATATATTACACATTTTTGTATACTACATAACGACGGTTGGTTAAGTGGCGTACAGGCCGCTTTTCAAGATGTCGCGAGCTCTGTGGTAATGGGTGTGAATTCCGGACGGTTCAAAGTAGGAAACCACTTTACACACAGATAGACAAACAGACCGAAGTGTGGTGAGTTTTTATTTTGTTACATGTAGTAATTTATAAGTAAAATTATTTAAATGGTGTATAGTATTCAGAACATAACAGCACTCTGATATAACTAAAATAACATGTATAACAATTTAAGATGCTATTAATTATTATTCTGTTTGACATTGCTATATAAAAATCTGCAAGAACCTAATAACGAACAATAATTTAGAAGGAACAAAATGTCACAATTGGATCAAAGTCGGCTTCATTTGTTATAAAACGTAAAACTTTGCATAAAAATAAATATGATAACATAAATCATGACCGCCTTATCTTTCAATTATAATATGATTCGAATTATTCCATCGACATTTCCCTTTTTATAATTAGACGTTTCCAAATGATTGCTTATCTTGGTGCAACAAAAAAAATATGTCATATAATAAGTATACTGTATTCGTATTGAAAACATTAACATAAATTATTTGTCCTTAAACTTTTACGACTCCGTAAAACTGTTAAATTATGAGCAAATAACGAATCAAAAAAAGTTATGTATCTGTTATTGCATGGACGGGATGTTATTGAATCTTCTGACAAATCCTTGAGTCAACCTCATAAATATCATGTTTGATAGTGAAAGAAGAAGTTTCCCTATGGTTTTGGCTTAAGAATTTTACCACCTACTGTCTTCCTGTGGTTGTCGTAAGAGGCGACTAATGGAATAGCGTTGAATAGCAACACTTCACGTCATTCCCTATATATGAGTAGAAGAGGTCTAGAAAATTAAGTCGTTTCGACCCACCTTCCACCCGACGATATTTTTGGGACTACGTGATAGGTGGCCAGCCCGTCACGGTCTTAATGTCCAAAACAACGATATAATTCGTACAAACGTTTTTGAAAAAAACTCTGGTGCGAGCCTCTCATTGATACCTGGGTATCGAACTCGGGTCTCTTAACTCGAATTCCGACCACCCATCCACTAGGCTATCGTGACTTGAATAGCAATACTACAACTATAAATAGTATCTTGAAAAATACCAGACGATAAAAGCTCAAACCGATAACGGCCAGCATCGCCAATCTGCTTGTCAATCGTGGCTATGGAAAATCCTTTTTTGTATGGCATGGAATCGACATTTTCAGACCGTTTAGCAAGATGACTTAAAGAAATCTGCAACTTTAGTCGAAGAAGATTACAGATGGTTATCACACCCCATTGACTAAAATGGAGTTATTCATTGGATGTGGAGTTATTCATTGGACTGGATTACACTATAATTGCAACACCGGACCATAGCAGTGTTTACTAATTATATGACGGTACAAATAGATTAGACCCAGACGACTACAGAGGAGTCTACCATCATTAAAACTTTAATTCTTATAGATTCATACCATAACACTATCCATGTAAATACGTTAATATTATGAACCGATCTGACATTAAACAAAACCAATTTAATACACAAGCGAAAGCGAGTAATCTAAAAAGAAATGTCTATTTTAGTTGCGTGTTGATTTATTTTTGAATAATTTAGTATTTAATTACACCAGTTTTCAAGGTGTCGCTCTTACTCTGAGGTCCCAGGTTCGATTTCTTCATTTTCTCGGGTCTGGATGTTTGCGGTGCATTCATTATTTCTGATTCCATGATGTAAGTGCCTACTTTGGGATCAGAGCAATATACGTAATGTTGTCTCTATCTCTATATTTACGTATGTATGAAACTTATTTGTATGAAAAAAATAATTATGATTTCTCGATAACGTTATGTAATAAACAAGCGTGCTTTTCCAACAAAAACGCTTACCGCTCCGCGCGTCACTTCAACAGCCGCCCGCCGTGGGTGTAACTTATTTGCGTTGTTTGGACGATTTCAAAGGGATTTGATTTTATAATAACACAGCGACGCACAGACGGCCATTCAGATAAGTGACATACTTTATTGCTATATATACGTTGCAAATGTAAAATTCCATTTAAATCTGTCCATGGTTAGATGCGGGTCGAGGTATGAATACAGATATAGTGGAAACGTCATAAACATGCGATACTTTATAGTAGTTAATGCACGAAGAAAAAGGTATGGAAAACTGACTACGTTAAATAAAATCGTAAAGTTTATTCTTAACTACTTGGTTCTTTCTTTGGTGATACGATGATTTGCGCAAATTGACCGAATGAGTGATGATCGAATGATGAAGGAAATAAAGTTAACATTAAAAGGTGTCTAGGTAGACTGAAACTAACTTTCGAAGACCATGTAAGCAATGTAAAAATTAACAGGTCAACAGTACTCGGAGATGTGCGTGTGTAAAGAAAATTATGAATTTTAAAGAAGCGAAAGAGGTATATAAATCTCTGGCTACCCCCGGTAGTATGCTCAAGCATACTAACTTACATATCTTCATGCATAGTTTATGCCCGCGATTATCAAATACATTAGATCATGTTTCAGATCTCAAACACAACAAAACAGAATTATAATTAAACAAAAATACATATATAGATAAATAAATAAATACATATATAGATAGGGACAACATCTCATACATTGCTCCGATCCCAATATAAGATGCTATAGCACTTGTGGTATGGGAATCGGAAACAATGGAGGCGACCACGAAAACTGGTGTATACACCCCTCGTCCACGGAGGACAATTACATAATTACATACGTACGTCTTTCAAAGACATACTTTAGAACATACTCATTCTAATATTTATTCAATAAATAAATAAATATCTTCCCACAATTCCCAATACAGGGGTTGATAGAGGTCTGGTCTAGACAATCAAGTCCCTTCGACCCACCTCCCACCGAAGATATTTTCGGGACAACGTGACAGAAAGTGAGCCCGTCGCCGTCTTTATGTCCAAGCCAACGACATAATTCGTACATTGGTTTTTGAAAAAACCCATTGGTACGAGCCTACCACCTGTGGATCGAACTCGGGTCTCTCGACTCGAAATTCCGACCACCCAACCACTCGGCTGTCGTGACTTCTTATTATAACATTTATTCAACATGACAACATTTGTGCCTTGTAATTGTAATTCTTTTTCTACGTCCCTAGAAGTCTTTAAGAAAAAGCTTGTCATGGTCAGTCATTGCAAAGTCACGATAACCGAGTGGTTAGGTGATCGGAATTCGAATCAAGAGAACCGAGTTCGATGTGGCCGGCTCGTACCAATGGGATTTTTCAAAACTTATGTACATAAGACGGCGATGGATGCACCACCTGTCACGTTGTCCTAAAAATATCTTCGGTGGAAGTTGGGTCGAATGGACTTAATAGTCTAGACCTCTGTCTACCACTGTATTGGAAATCGCGTGAAGAGATTTTTTTATCACATGAGACCTGTACAATCTAGAGGACTTCAATAACTCTTTAACTAAGCAATTCAAGTAAAACTCAAGACATCTAGAATGGTCGGTCATCTAAAAGTACATTATCAACCGGCATTATTATTTGTCACATCTGTCTCTCACAGCGATATGTTATAGATAAGAGAGGTCGTGGAAAAACGTAAGATTTAGCACCTCCTCAGCGCTATCGGGCGCAGGTAGCGCGGGCTACTTACAGATCTATTACTGAGAGAGCAATGACAAAGTGCACTGATTACAGGACAAACGTGGAATTATTGCTGTCGCATCCATAGGAAATGCGTTCTGTCGTTTTGCAAATACTTCGCCACTCGATACTTCTGTTTTCTTAGTACAATATAAGCTTGTTGGGTAGAGGCTCTGCCTTCGTAGAGTTGCGGGTTCGAACCTTCAAAAGTCGGTAAATATTTGTGTGACGAATATGAATGTTTGTACTCGAGGCATAGATGTATATGTATATTTATATATAGTATTTTATATACAGCCTATCAGAGGTCCACTGCTGAACGTAGGCCTCCTCCAAAGATTTCCACATGGAACAGTCCTGAGCTTTAGCACCATCGACTTCCCGCAACATTGTGCAGGCTCCATCTTGTGGGGAGGTCCTACATTGTCTTTCCCTGTACGAGGTTGCCACTCGTGATCCTTTCTTCCCCAACGATTGTTTGTTCTACGAGCTATGTAGCCGGCCCATTACCACTTCAACGTGCTGATCTTTACGGCTATTTAACAGTATAAAAAAGGAAACAAAAAAATATCTGTACCAAAAATGGATTGATTAATGGCATGGATTATTCAAGCGGCACCGACAGAATATCAGCGCTGCAGTAGCAATGCTGCAGCATATTGCTGAGTCGGATGCCTTTTCGTTGCTACTATCTAACCATTTATTTCAATTATTCTTTTTAATTGTTTATATGTATACAATTGGGGCAATGAATAAACTTTCTTTTTTTCTTTATTCTTTCTAAAAACAACTCGCACACCAAATTGAAATATACGACGAATGTCAACCTTCACACGACATGAAGTTAACAACAGAAAAGCCGTCACGGGCGTGGGCGCAGACGGACTAGCTGCATCTCCTTCCCACGGTCGTAACTCTGACTTAGTTACATGATGAGGCCTTGTTTATTACCATACACTGCATTTACAACGCTTACAAAGGTTCGCTTGAAGTTAAAGTTGTTGTTGGTGAAATGTGACCAGCGAAAAGTTTGCAGGAAATTATTTCTAATTTTTTATACACTCTAGATACATAGCACATCGCCTTCGTTATTTCCGATTCGCATACCTCAAATGCTTTAAAATCTTACATTGAGATCGGAGCAATGTGTGTGATGTTGTCCATGTCTATATATGTATAGTCGGAAAACTAAGAGCGAGGAGGTAAATATCAAAAATTTTATAGGAAACATTCAAAACTATAACAGTTACAACTCTGAAAACGAAACATAATTTAATATTTGTTTTTATTCACTTAACATTGAAACTAAATAAAAGCCTACAACTACGGTGTATTTAATTATTATTTAATAAAACCTTTTAAGTAGTTACTACAACTGTAAAATACAGATTTTTAAATTTACATGCATTTCTCAATACAGGGTTATACACAGGTCTAGACAAAGAAGTCACTTCGAAACACCTTTCAACGAAGCTCATTTAAAACAATGTCACTGGTGGTGAGCCTATCGTCCTCTTAATGTGCAAGCTAACTGTACAATATACAAATTATATACAACTTATACTACAAATACTTATATATTTAGATAAATAAATATTTATTTAAACTCGTGACTAAACATTCATATTCATCCGAAAATATTTGCCATTAGCTATATTCAAACCCTTACCAACGAAGGCAGGGTACCGCCAACTGCGCTATCGTGTTGTAAATTTAAAGATGCTAATTCAAAAGGAACACCGTTTTTAAACTTATCAAAGACACTTATCTCGGTAAATTATTAGAAACGTCGAAACTAATCGACGAGGTATTAAGAAAATGACAAAAATCGAGGATACCTAACCAGTTTGACGTTAATCGAAGCACTGACAGATCTAGAACATGCAAAGGACGATCAAAGGACGCAGAAGGCGAAACGGTCAAACTGACAATATACCAAAAACGAAAACAATTCAATCCCATAAATATAGATGCAGAGCTATTAGATTAGGAAATAATGACATTTGCCTTTATATTGAATAATCAATGAGTAAATAAAAATGTCATAAATATACCATCCATCAAATAATACTGTACAGAAACTCAGGGAAAACGATTAAAAATATTGTAAATCTTCACGCAGCTCATAATGCAGGGGTAGACAGAGGTTTAGTCTAGACAATCAGGTCGCTTCGATCCTCCTTCTACCTATGATATTGTCGGTAAAACGTGACAGGTGGTGAGCCCGTCGCCTCCTTATGTCAAAGCCAACGATAAAATTCGTACATAAGTATTTGAAAAACCCATTGGTACGAGCCTGCCACCTGGGGATCGAATCGGGTCTCTTGACTCGAAATTCTGACCACCCAAACACTCGGCTATCGTAACTTAATTAAAATATTGAATAATTAATATTCAATATTAATATTGAATTATTGTCATTTACGAATGGAGACAATAAGAAAACCTTTGATGATGTTTGAAAAGACAAAATAAATAAATAAACACATACATAGATAGCGACATCACTAAGTCCCAAAGTAATCATCTAAAGCACTAATATCATGGAATCAAAAACAACCAAGGTAGCACAAACACCCAGACCGGAGAAAATACAGAAAAATTGTTTTCTGTATTGACCCGACTGGGAATCGAACCTCGGAGCGCGCGACGTTATCAAAACCGGTGAATACGCCACCTTCCACGGAAATCGTTTGATATATCATAAATGCTCACTTTAAATGTTTTTACAGAATAACTTTTTTATGAGTCATAACTTTAATAACTGCCAAATTTCACATAATAGATAAAGAAATTTCTTCATGCCATTCCCAATACTGGGGTAGACAGAGGTCTAGACAATTAAGTCCTTTCGACCCACCTTTTAGCGGCGACAGTCTTTGGGACAACTTGTATTTATGTCCAATGTAACGATATAAATCGTAAGTAAGATTTGAAAAGAAACCATCGGTACGAGTCTACCACCTGGGGATCGAACTCAAGTCGCTTGACTCGAATTCTAACCATTGAATCACTTGACTCGTGAATATACATAACTTTTTTATGAGTCTGAACTTGAATTACTTTTATGAGTCTGAACTTGAATTACTTTTATGAGTCTGAACTTGAATTACAATTACAAATTTCATAAAATTTCATATATATGGAACTTATAGCGTTGAACAATCCGAACAACACCTTCAAGCCAATAGAAAACAGCAATTCACACAGCCATCCACCTTCCAAGGAGCTTCGCCTTTTGCAGCAAAACCGGATTCAAACATGGGAAAGTGTACATAACAATAACATTATCTCATTCTGAACGGGGCAGGCAGCGCTACGCAATAAATCCCATACAAAACGACTAGGCACAATAGTATGAACATCTTTATAATCCTACCGTCATATCCGATAAGGATGTCGTAAGTTAGACTTATTAATGTGCATGGATACCTCGTTAACTAGTTTTAAATGAATCAAACTTTGCAATTTATATCTTTATCTTTTGACAAATACGTTTGAAAATGCCAAAGCTGTAGTCGACTTTCTATGAACAAATTCGATTGCTTGACTTAATTATACAAATGAAATATCTTCACGCCATTCCCAATACAGGGGTAGAAGTCTAGACAGTAAAGTCCTTTCGACCCATTTCCTGTCGAAGAATTTTTTGGGCGACGTGATAGGTGTTGAGCCTGTCGCCGTCTTTGTATCTTAAAAAAACCCTATGGTAAGAACCTTGGGGAAGGGGAGTTAGGCGTTCCTTTAAGGGGAACTTGCTATAATCACCACGCTTGCCAAGCGGATTGTCAATCGTAGTCCCAAACAATTCGCTAATTCCTGAGGATACATATATATGTATACATGTAAAGTAAATTGTCTGCTGTATGCTGCTTAGTCACGTGTATGAAAGAAGAATGTGAAATAAATGGTCTCCGTTTGAATGCTAATAAAACTAAGGTTCTGGTATTTGAAAGGGACGAAGAAAGAACGAAGTGTGAAATATGGGTTAATCAGGAATGTCTAGAACAGGTGAATGAAATTGTATACTTGGGGAGTGCGTTTAGCCGGGATGGAAGATATGATTTAGATGTGGACAATCGTGTCGCTGCCGGGAACAAAGGCAATGGTGCCCTGACTGCGTTAATCAAAAGGCAAGGCGTAGTGAAAAGTGCACGCCTTGCAATACATAACGCAGTGTTGGTACCGACTTTGTTATAAGGCAGCGAAACCTGGGTATGCCAGAAGAAACCTAAAAGCAGGTTGAATGCAGTGGAGATGCGATCTCTTCGTTAAATGTGAGGCCTTACCATGGCCGACCGAAAGCGAAACGAAAAGGTTCGCAGTATGGCAGGTTTGAAAGATGACCTTGTCACAAAAATTGATAAGGGTGTGCTTCGATGGTTTGGGCACGTTGAGCGAATGAGCGAAGACCGAATTGTGAAGAAAATATATAGCGCGAAATTTACATTAAAAGGGGTCGAGGTAGACCGAGACTAACTTTCGAAGACCATGTGAGCAAATTGCTTGAAGAGGGGAGGGTCAAGAGTACTCGGATACCTCGACGTGCATGTATGAAGAAAATGATGAATCTTCTTGAAAGAGGGATCGTGACACTTGGCGATCTGTTCTCTCTGGCTACCCCGTCAGGGATTTTGCGTGAAGACAATCCAATGTACATACATACATAACGGCTGTAAAGTCCACTGCTGGACATAAGCCTCTCTCATAGGAAGGATCTGCTATAATCGCTACGTTTAGCAAGCGGATAAGCGATCGCAGTATCAGACCACTCGCACCTCAGGCGCTGCTACACATCTTCGATCTCATTATTTAGGTCTGATATTTTTATAGATGGTTATCCCGTCATCTGTCGGTTACCATAACGATACACAAGGCTGTTTCCCTTAATCGCCTCTTAAGACAAACACAAGAAGAAAGGTAGTGGCAATATCCTTATATCGTTTCCACACGGTACTGTTCCTGTGGAAGCCTGGTAGATATTGCTGAAATTAAATCTTAAAAGGAATAGGTAATTCATTGATATGAAATACTAGGTACCTTAAACAAGTAAGTAAGTGAAGTCACGATAGCCGAGTGGTTGGGTGGTCGGAATTTCGAGTCAATAGACCCGAGTTCGATCCCCAGTTGCTAGGCTCGTACCAATGGGTTTTTCAAAAAATTATGTACGAATATCGTTGGCTTGGACATAAATACGGCGACGGGCTCACCACCTGTCACGTTGTCCCGAAAATATCTTCGGTGGAAGGTGGGTCGAAGGGACTTAAATGTCTAGACTAGACCTCTGTCGACCCCTGTATTGGGAATTGCGTGAAGATATTTTTTTTAAATAATTAAATATATCGCGCGGTTGTGAACAACTCACACAGTGGTAGAGCCACGTATCAGCTTTTGTTGTTGCATGAATGTGCCGGCTCGACCGGGGAAGTACCACGACCTCACAGAACACCGGCGTGAAGTAGAAGTCTAACAAACTTCTGCGTTTCGTCTGGTGAGTGCAGGTCGTTCACGAGCAGAAAGCAGAAAGAAGTTAGTATTTTCACCGAAACCACACAGTCGATTCTTTCACTATTTCTAATAATCAAATATTTAACCGTCCCCCCTTAGAGAAGTCTGACATTCGCGATTGATTCCTAATAATATAACAAACGATTTTAAACTTTTTACATTGGCGGAGCCACGCATCAGCTTTTGTTGTTGCTTTCATGCAACAACAAAACTGATGCGTGCCGGCTCGACTGGGAAGTACCACGACCTCACAGAACACCGGCGTGAAGTAGAAGTCTAACAAACTTCTGCGTTTCGTCTGGTGAGTGCAGGTCGTTCACGAGCAGAAAGCAGAAAGAAGTTAGTATTTTCACCGAAACCACACAGTCGATTCTTTCACTATTTCTAATAATCAAATATTTAACCGTCCTCCCTTAGAGAAGTCTGACATTCGCGATTGATTCCTAATAATATAACAAACGATTTTCAACTTTTTACATTGGCGGAGCCACGCATCAGCTTTTGTTGTTGCTTTCATGCAACAACAAAACTGATGCGTGCCGGCTCGACCAGGGAAGTACCACGACCTCACAGAATACCGGCGTGAAGTAGAAGTCTAACAAACTTCTACGTTTCGTCTGGTGAGTCCAGGTAACCGGAGGCCCACACACCCCCCTCCCCCACCCCAGAACACGGGTTGGGGGAAGGGGGCACTCAAAGGCCGGCAACGCATCTGCTATGCCTCTGGTACTGCGGGTGTTCATGGGCGGCGGTAATCACTTTCAATCAAGTGAGCCGCCTGCTCGTTTGCCGGCCTTTTCTACATAAAAAAAACAATAAAGAGGTAGGCCGATACCCTCATTTCAAGACCATTAAAACAACTGGTTCTAAGAAAATTTGCAAAAGTCAACAGTACTTAAACCTATATGTGTTTAGGAAATTAATAGTAGTATTTTAAAACTTTTTTTATTTAATTTAGACACTAACAGTTTCTCCACAATTTTCTCGGGTCTGGATGTTTGTTTTTTTTACTGTTTCCATAATACAAGTACTAAAGCAGCTTACTTTGGTATCAGAGCAATGCATGTGATGTTGTCTCTATCTACGTATAATATATATTTAATTGTTTCAAACATGTACTGAAGTTGACACGATAGCTGAGTTGGTCTTGACTCTGCCTTCGAAGCTCAGGGTTGTGAGTTCGAATTTCACTATGGGCAAACATTTGTGTGATGAATATGAATAACAAACATTCGTATCATGTTTAGTCATGGATGTGTATATATGATTATTAATACATGTATGAGTACAAGTGTTGTACCGACATATTGTCCCAAAAAATTTGCTTCGGTGAAAAGTGCGTCGAAACGACTTCATCGACTAGACCGCTGTCTACCCCAGTCTGGGAAATTGCGTACAGATATAAAAATATACACTTAAGTAAAGAAGAGCGAACGGAGTCGGGTCTGAGAGTCGCTCGGTAATTGCTTGCGACGGGCCATTCTTCTAATAAATAGAAATAAACGCTTTTCAATCCGAACAACAAACCCTGTTTAATCTGTCGTGATCGGCCGCCGAAGTAATCTGGCGCTGATCGGCCGCTCTTTCATTACCCACATCCATTCAGACGAAATCTTGGTACAAAGGCAGCATTGTCTTCGATGCGATTCCGTTGGCAGAGCTTTGTCTGCGCGGGGGACGAAATGTAACGCTAAAGCCATCTGTGCTTGAATTTTTAAAGCGAAAACTTTTATAGGCATGTTAAATAATTTCTGGATTAGTTAAATCTTTTGATTGAATCGTAGTCTTTTTGAAACTTCATGGTAAAATTATACATACATAAATTGATAGGGACAACATCACATAAGATGCTATGATCCCTACGTAAGAAGCCTAAGCTTCAGATCTCCCCAAGCATTAAATTAGATTTGACAAGACATATATCCTTGAAAATGAACACAAATTCCTACTTAGGATGATCCGTGAGGTGATTGAGATAAAAATACATCCCAATTTCTATATAAAAGATGGTTGAGTAATACCAACAGTCCCTAGATCCAGTTATAAATAAAATTAAGTCCAAGACCAAGCATATCACTGCTAGGCTTCAAGTGCATTCAAGACCTTTGCCCCCCTGTGACCCATAATCCCAAACAAACTTCGTTAAAGAGTGGATCGAAAGCACATCATTGTTTAGCCTTCTGCCTACTCTAGTTTGGGGAAATGTGTGAAAATAAAAAATAGTATTTGGCTTACTAACAGAGAAGTTTCTAGAAACTACCATAAAGGAAATTAATTGACAGGACCTATTTTTCTTTCATGATACATAACCTTGCAACCCAAAGTTAAATGCATCTCAAGTAACTAAGCACCGGACGCTTAATTGAAATACGGCTAAATTATATCTCATGGGGAACCGGTAAATCACTTCGGTAACCGGTGAAGCGGTAACTGAATCGGTAATTAACGATAAGACGCACCTTCGTCGTGTACGCGTGTAATGGACAACGCTAGAGAGTATGTACGCGTAATAAGAGACTTTGGGTTGAAGGTACACTAAGGGAAGATCTATTAATGAAACTAAACAGTTTCTCTTTATGGCATATATATCTTCTCACCATTCCCAACACAGAGGTAGACAGAGGTCTAGTCAGGAAAATAAAGTCCCTTCAACTCACCCACCGATAATATTTTTGGGACAACGTGACAGGTGGTGAGCCCGTCACCGTTTTAAAGTCCAAACCAATGATGTAATTCGTACATAAGTTTTAGAAAAAACCCATAGGTACGAGCCTGACACATGGAGATCGAACTCGGGTCTCTTGACTCGAATTCCGACCACCCAACCACTCGGCTAAAGTGACTTTTATTTTGCCCGGCTAGCTCTGTCGATAGAGCATGAGACTCTTCTACGACTTTAACGGATTCGCAATATGGCATGTTTGAATGATCTTATCAATAACATAATAAAGGCGTGCTTTGATGGTTTGAGCACATTGAGCGAATGAATGAAGACCGTATGGACAACATATTTAACGCGGAAATTTACATTAAAAGGTGTCGAGGTAGACCGAGACAAATTTACGAAGACCATGTGAGCAAATTGCTCGAAGAGGGGACGTCGAGAGTACTCGGATACCTAGACGTACATGAAGAAAATGACGAAATCGAAGGAAGCGAAAGAGTAACGTTCGTGATCTGTTCTCTCTGCCTACCCTGTCAGGTACTGTGCGTTAAGATAAGTAAAAGCGCCCAGTGTGCAACGAACTGATTCTAAAACGCAAGATAAAAGGCACCTTTATCGCTGCGTGCGCGCATCCCGCGCAGCTCCCAGGACCGTTTACTCGCCATAAATTATTATGCGAAATCGTCGATAATCTTCCATCGGGATTTCATTATAGAGCATTGTTCTTATTAGATTGGTAATGGTTCTCATGTTGCACCCATGGTTTTCTACTTGTGTTGGGTTTTAATACCGTTCGACTAAAAGTGCTTTGTATTTTTATATGGCCAGTGAATGGTTGTTTTAAAACTCTTTAGATAAACCTAGAAGAAACCATTTTATATTGTTTATTTCAATATACTTATATTCTAGTTCATCGAGGTATACCTGTAAATAATAATAAATTAATAAATACATATATAGATAGTGTCAACATCACATACAATGCATGTATGGAAATCGGAAACAATGAAAGGACTACAAACAAGATGCTAAAACACTTGTGGTATGGGAATTAGAAACAACGAAGGCATCACAAACAAAAAAGTGGGTTTTTTTACAGGGATGTTTAACTAATATTTTCCTACGCGTGTTATTAATATTTCTTATCACTATCTATAAATGCTATAAATTTACAGGGAATCCTTATACGCTATATCCTTATAGGAAAATAGGCATTATAAGTGTGCGTAGATTATATAAAAGTAGGATATAATATTAGTATTAGTATAGATAAGCTTATTATTTTATATTATTATAATTTTAATAGCTTATTATTTTATTACGTTATTAGTTTAATTGTAACGAGGATTATTTGTAGATAAGTTATGGTATTCGTTAATGATTTATGTTTTTAGGATTTTTTAGGTCTTATGTAGATAGGTTTTCATCATGTAGTCCGAATAAGTTTCCAGTGTAAAGTAATCATTAACAGCTAAGCGCATGCAAATTTTTTTTCTTATTTTAAAGAGATACTAATAACAATAATCAGACATACAATGTTTCATTTCTTACAGCCTATTTCACGTATTATATGATGTATATATCATACAATAGTTGAAACTAAAGTACCACGAGCAAAGTTTAATTACTGACGTACGTGCCGAGATATTTTATGAAGTTTATACTTCAAATACAAAAATATATATACTTAATATGTGTGTAAGGATCGTGACACTTGACGATCTAATCTCTCTGGCTACTCCGACAGGTACTATGCGCCAAAAAAGAATTTTAATTATTGAAAACTCTTATTGATTATGATGATATTAAGAAGTCACAAAGCCGAGTGATCGGGTGGTCGGAATTCGAGTCAAGAGACCCGAGTTCGATCCCCAGGTAGTAGGCTCATACCAATGGGTTTTAAAAAAAACTGACGTACGAATTATATCGTTGGCCTGGACATTAAGAGGAAGAGGGGCTCACCGCCTGACACTTTGTCCCAAAAATATTTTCGATGTAAGGTGGGAGGGCGACTTAATTATCTAGACCTCTGTCTACCTGTATTGGTAATGGCGTGAAGATATTTCTTTATTAATATTATACTTATTGATTTCCTTACACCGCTAGCAGCTAGCTCAGTTACTATGGTTCCGTGAGATAATCTTCAATTTAATTGTGTCAGAGATCCGCGTACGGACGCGCCACCGCAGCAGACTTCAATGGTATGTTTACGGTAAATGGCAGCCCATAGAACCGGTAACCAGGCCCGCTAACATGACGCGTAATAGCATAATAAATAATGTAGACAACGCTCTGAGGATGTAGCGTGAATATATTGAAAGTGCACAGCTTGAGGTCTCCGGGGTTGACTGATATAGCGTAAGGCGAATTTGCATTAAGTATAGAAGTACTTAAGTTTAGTGTCGTGTCGCGATAGCCTACTGGTTTTGTGGTGGGAATTCGAGTGAAGAGACCCGAATTCGGTACCTAGGTTAGTATTTTGTCGTTATCTTGGAAATAAACATGCGACACTCAACATCTGTCACGATGATTTCTTGTATATACGCGAATACTACGCATTTGAAATAAAATCCGTGGTCACGGGGGGACTGGTAAAAAACGCGATATAATTCGAAAATCGTTTTATTTCAAATCTGTCACGATGTCTCAAAAAATATCTCCGGTGGAAGGAGGGTCGAAAGGATTTTGTTGTCTAGACCTGTCTACCACAGTATTAAAGTAATAAAAATTTTATACAATCCGTAAATAATCGCTTCATTTTAAATGTGTAGTCTTCGTAGATATACCTATAAGTCACGATAGCCTAGTTGTTGGGTGGTCGGAATTTCGAGTCGACAGACCCGAGTCGATCCCCAGGTGGCAGTACCAATGAGTTTTTCAAAAAACTTATGTACGAATTTCATCGTTGGCTTGGACATAAAGGCGGAGACGGGCTCACCACCTGTCACGTTGTCCCGAAAAATATCTTCGGTGGAAGGTGGGTCAAAGGGACTTAATTGTCTAGACTTGACCTCTGTCTACCCCTGTATTGGGAATTGCGTGAAGATATTATATTATTATTATATTTTATTAGTCTTCGTAGAAATACAAGAAATCATTATGCCAGGTGTCTGTATGGATGGAATCCGTAACGAATACATCCGCAGCAGAACTGGTGTAATATTCAGCCGAAAGGATTAGCACACTAAAGTGGTAATGAGCTGGTGGAACTGATAACTGTTATTTGTAAACCGAAATTTTGTAGCTAGCCAATAACTAATCTCAAAAATATAGTAGTTTCTTTTTTCATTAATATACTAAGTTTTAAAAAGAACTCGAATTTTGGCCAGAAATAATTATTTTGTTTGTTTCTTTCTTAAATTAGCTTGCGTCCAAGAATGTGAATTTCAAACCGTTTATCATGTCTTCAAACACAATAAAATTATATGAAAAAATTCCACAGATAATAAAAAAAATATCTTCGAGCCGAGGTGGACAGAGATCTAGTCTACATAATGAAGTCCCTTCGAACCACCTTCCACTGAATATATTTTGGGATAATGAGACAGGTGGTGAGCCCGTCGCCGTCTTTATGTCTAAGCTCGCGATATGAATCGTACATAGGTTTAGAAAAATACCTATCGGTACAAGCCTGCCACCTGGGGATAGAACTGGATCTCTGGACTCGAAATCCGATCGCCCAACCACTCAGCTATAGTAACTTTTATATACATAATAATTAAGAAAGACAATCTCTTTTTTTTTTACAAAGATAATAATTTAAGTAAAAAGCTTATAAAAGCTAAACTAATAGGAGACGATATTGTTTTGACGGTGTTAAGTGATTTTCTTAGAGGTTGAGGTAAATATTGTTGAAAGATGTTACGAAGGATGAATGGCCAGCAACAAGTCGCCCTCTACAGGTATCCCTGCGACCCCTGGCACTCCCCCCTCCGCCCCCTCGCCCCTCTTGATCCTATTAGTCTCGTCTCCGAAGTAATCACACAAGACAGTAACCGGAGCGCAGCCGAGATTGATCTGTTTTGAGTGGTACAATCAGAAGGTTAGAAGAGCGACAACATCGTAGATTTTCGTTACGAATTATAACGAGTTTTTTTTTTGTTTTCGTGTGACTTTTAAAGCCAGTACTATATTTTTGACTATATTTTTATATTAGGATATTAAAAAAATAACGAGTTTATTATTAACAATCTACAAGACAATTATAACGTATGTTTCGAATTTCATCACAACAACCAATCAAATCACATTGTTGAACATGACGACTTACTTTCTGACTTTTCTAGATTGACCAGTCCGGGGACCGAACCCGGACCGCATTGCTTTTGACACCTTTAAAACTGACATGTAGATAGTTAAGTCCTTTCGAACTTCACTTTACCAGAGCTTATACAAAATGAATTATAAAATTGTATATAATTTACGAAAAAATCTTTAGTCTCTTCTATCTCTAACTATCGCGACTTTTTTTAATCAATGCATAATTATAACGTCCAATTCACATAAACATAATGCATTTAAAGACGGCAATGAACTCACAGCACCTGTCACATTGTTCCAAAACATTTTTTAGGTGGACATGGTGGTGGGTCGAAAGGACATTAATTGTCTCTGTCTACCTCTGTAGTGGGAATGGCGTGAAGATATTTGCGAAATGTTAATTGTTTATCGCTCGACCTTGGTTCACACATATAGGCAACATAACTATCCGTCCCCTATCCATCAAGTAAGTTATTTGTGAAGTAATTTTTGAAGTCACGATAGCGTAGTGGTTGGGTGGTTGGAATTTCCAGTTAAAAGACCCGAGTTCGAGGCCCAGTTGGCAGGCTGGTACCAATGGGTTTTTCCAAAACTTATGTAGGAATTATATCGTTGGCTTGGACATAAAGACACGTTGCCCCGAAAATATCTTTGGTGGAAAGTTGGTCGTAGGGACTTAATTGCCTAGACTAGACCTCTGTCTACCCTGTGTTGGGAATTGCGTAAATATATTTATTTATTTTTTATAATTTTTTTCAATGATTTTAAAAAAATAATTATTTAAGACGTCAGATGTATCAATAAAACCACGAAAGCCGTGTAATTAGGACACTTAAACTATGACTAGTTCAGTATCTAACTCATTTTATTAAATAATCTGTGTTGAAAGCCGTCTCGATTGTTTAATGGTATCGTGGATCGTACGTAAATGTATTGGAAATTTTTAAATCGTGCCTACTTATACGAATACTCCTATGTAAATATCTAATATGTTCCTAAGTATTGCTTTTAAATGGGGCGGTGCAAGCATAGTGAAGCGAAGCATGTTGAAGCCTATTAGTAGAATAGTTATACCGAACTCCGACCCAATGTTTCATTGATAGTGTCATAATTCATAAATTTTTTACAACAAAAAAATTTTAAACAACACAAATTTGCTTTTTATTAAACTCATAACCATTCTGTAACCCATCTCGTTTTCAAGATAACGATAAAAAGAAATTCATTCTTAGTAGTAGAGATAAACTTTCAAATACAAATTTCAACACAATCCAACTTATCAACTCACCTTACAGCATCCATAACCCAATGGAAAGGCTACGCTTCGTAGACATCAATATTGCCTCCGCCAAATTAGACGATGTGCGTGGCGTACACTTTCGCTTTCATGCTGTCCAGCAATGTAAAACGCTTTTTCTACATTTTCTCGGATTTGAGTGTCTGTGGTACCTTCGTTGTTTTCGATTCCATAACACAATATGCTTATGCTGCTTCTGGGATCAGTGCAATGTATGTGATATTGTCCCTATAGATAGGGACAATATCACATACATTGCATATGTATGTACGTACACTTACATTAATAAAAAAAAAGAAATATTAGATTACTAAATATTTGATTAATTTTTCATCACTCTTTTATAAAAACATATATTTAAAACTTTTACTAAATACCTGATACCGCAATGTACGTGTCACATATTAATAAATAATAAATTTAATGTCGTTTATATCTAGAGGCATCACCTTGGCAGTTGCCATTACTAATAAAGCTAAAACAAGGAATTTAATGATTACACCCGCATCATAAATTCTAGAAGAGTAATCAACGTTTCAACGTATATAGTTTTACGTAGAAAAACTTTGAAAGTTATTAAAAATACTTACACCTTTAAAAAAAGTTTTTCTTTAATTAACAAAGAATTTTTTAATTAAATTAAGATTAAAAAAAGTTCTAATAAAAAGACACCTTGAACACGCTAAGTGATAAAGGGAAAAACAGTAATATTCATAAACTTGTTTGTTCATGCAATTTTCCATACTAGGGCAGGCAGAGAAATTCTTTCGACCCACTTTTCACTTTTCATATTTGGGAACACGCGGCATGTAGTAAGCCCGTGGTAAGGTTTGAGGAATTAGTTCAACAGTGGTAGAGCCACGCATCAGCTTTTGTTGTTGCATGAATGTGCCGGCTCGACCCGGGAAGTACCACGACCGCACAGAATACCGGCGTGAAGTAGAAGTCTAACAAACTTCCGCGTTTCGTCTGGTGAGTGCAGGTAACCGGAGGCCCACACACCCCCCTCCCCCAATTCCGGGGGGAGGGGACTCTAAGGCCGGCAACTCATCTGCTATGCCTTTGGTATTGCGGGTGTTCATGGGCGGCGGTAATCACTTACCATCATGTGAGCCACCTGCTCCTTTGCCTCCATTTTCTATAAAATAAAAGTCATAACGACGTACTAAAAGTACACTGCAGGACTAATAGATTTTCCGTAAGGTAGGGTTGACACTAATCGCCACGCTTTACTAGCTGATTTGCGATCGCAGTACCACACACCTTACGTCTTGGACCATGTTGTCTGATACCCTTCTACTGAATTTATTATATTCTAATCATTATATTATATTCTATCGAATTTATTATATCATATTCTAATATTATATTCTTCGGGAAGAAAAGAAGTGGTAAATTCTCACACGCTTCTTCACGGTGTTAGAATAAGCAAGAATACCTCATCGTAACTACACTGACACTTCACGACTGAACTGTTTTTGATAAAATTTAATCTCCATAAATCACGAAGAGTCCCGAGTTTAAACTCCAGTAGTTAGACTGGTGCCAGTGATTTTTTCAAAACGTATGTACGCTTTATACCATTGGCTTGGGCATAAAGACGGCGACAGGCTCACTACCTATCTCGCTGTCCCAAAATAAGCTCCTTACAAAATACTACATTGCGTGAATTTAAAAAAATAATAATACAGTGATGAACAAACGATATTCCGAAAAACTATTCGTTTTATGAAATTCTACCATGTGTACCATGCGAACAAAACCACCTGTTAAAACCATATTCAAATTTCAATACTTCTGCACTGCAGTAGTAATGAGGCCCCGTTAAATAGTTAAGATCTATTAAAGCTGTCAACTGATATAAACACCAAGTATGTACGTGACTTCTGTCCAAAAAAAAAAAAAATAAACATCAAAGCGGTCCAAAACATACGGCGTATGATAACAGGTGAACAAACCAGGGCGTGTCGCAATAGATTGTCCAGTCAGTACAAATGTCACGTCGACAATGACTTATTCCAGTTCGTGATAGTTCAAGACGTGTCTATAGACATCTCGCGGCCTGCACTTTGATCTCTACAACTTCAAATGATAAACAATTAAGCGGTCTTTGATGTGTAAACAGAAACTCAGGTGACCGAAGTCATGTTAGTAAATGCTGGAATAAATATTATACAACTTTTAGACAAGTATACAGAACAACTTGACGATCTCCCCGATTATTAATGTGGCGCCAGCTTTGATACTCAGAAGGGTCAATGTAGAAAACTACTTTTTCTATATTGTCTCCGGTCTGGGTGTTTGTGGTGCCTTTAAAACAACCATGGTTGTTTTTAATTGCAAAAGGAAAGGTTTAAGACTTTATAGATAGATTAAAGTCGTCTATTATATCATAAACCTTTACTACACTAATCTCTGGAATGAGGTGATCGCTCCCATTAAAATTAAAAGTTTAAACAAACTGTAACTAGACTAAGAAACATGGTAGGTATTGCTTAATATCATCGTCTTAATAAGTGAAGTTAAACATTTTATATGTTAGATATTTCTATTTGTTTAGTTCTATTGAAATACTCTGTCACTTCCACATTAATAATATTATAATTCAATTCAAATGCCGCAGTCGTGCGTCGTCACTTATAGAAAAGTGCCACAATAAGAAACTGATATTCAGCTCCATTGCCGTTAGGTATCGACGTGAAATAATGTGTACAACCCCCTTCATTTCTGTAGGTGTCTTAAGAGGCTATTGAGGAAAAAGCCTTGTAAATTGCAGTAGTTACCGATAGATGGCGGTGCAGACATCTCGAAAAATACCCAGAGTATTAGCCAGTAGTACCAGCAGTAGCGTTTATTGTGCAAATCGTCTAGGACTAATACTGGGGTAGAGAGAGGTACAGACAAATAAGTCTTTTCGACCCACCTGTCACCGAAGTCATTTTTTGGACAACGTCACAGGTGGTGAGCCTGTCACAAACTTTATGTCCACACCAACGATATAAATCGTACATAGGTTTTGAAAAACCCATTGATACAAATCTACTACTGGGAATCGAAATTGGGTATCTTGATTCGAATTCAGATCACCCAACCACTCAACTATTTTGACATGGATTGCGATCAACAATCCGCTTGCCAAGTGTCAGACTATATATCCTACATTGGTTCTTTACAGGCCATTAAGTACATAATAGAGTATCGTACCTTAGATTTTGTTTTTCAAAATAATGAAGAAATAATGACATCCGCTGAAACTATGAAACCAACGAAGCCAACACGAACTAACCGTATAATGCACATCTACTTCGTTAAACACTAGTGAAGGCGCCCGACAGCTCTCGCCTCCGTTATTGATACAATTTATCAGCGATCGAGCTTTAATGCGTGTTTAAGTTTAAACATGAAAGCGGAAAATAAACTGAGATGTAATTGATACATAGATAGTAACAACTTCACATACATACCTCTGATGCCAAAATATAAAAAAAATGTCTTGACGCAATTCTCAATACAGGGGTAGGCAGAGAAAGACAATTAAGCCGTTTCGACCCACCTTCCACCGAAGATATTTTTGACACAACGTGACGTGGTGGTGAGCCCGTCGCCGACTCAATTTTCAACCCAACGATAAAATTCGTAGAAAAGAACCCATTGGTACGAGCCTGTCACCTGAGGATCGAACTCGGGTCTCTTCTATCTCTAGGCTATCGTGACTTTTTGAAAGTAAATAAAGCATTTGTATTATGGACAAACGAACGTACTACGAACCCGAGACAATGCGTAAAAAGTGGTTTTCTACATTGACCCGACTGTGAATCGTACATGGCCTATCACAAGCCTCGTGCTAGCTAACTCCGTGGACGAATGCAGCTAGCACAAGTCGTCAAATCGGTTATAACTTGGTTATTCCCGTGTGGTAACGGCGTGATAATATTGCCATCCCATTCTTGCAGTGACTATCGTAAGAGGCGACTACGGGAAACGCCTTGAAAATGTATCGAGCTACTGATAGGTGGCGAGATAACCAACTTCAAAAAAAAAAAAAAAAGGACCAAAATTTAAACCAGTCATAGGCAGCATTAAAAACTAATAATTTTTTGATGTCGGTTAATAATTATTATCACTGTAAATGTAACTGTAAGTACACTAAGCCGAAAATGTACTTCATCTTATAACTTGCGCCTTACGAAAGCAAAGTGTAGAATGTGGTCGCGTCGCGCCTGGTTAAAATCATATAGCTTGTAAAGTTCGATACCTGTGTCGGGACTTGCGGCCCGCATCGGTGCAAACTCGAGACAATGAATATATAAGGAATGAGAAGCGAAGAAAATGTGAAGATAGTGAAGTATTTATATGCACACACGCACGGGAAATTCTTTTTTAAATATTCTCTATGAAAGGTCTGCCTGGAAGAAATCGCTATTAAAACGATAAGGCCGATCTTTCCACAACCACTTTATAACCTTTTTAAATGTATATGTCATTAATAATATTTTGTTATGTTGTGTGCAATAAAGTGTACAAATAAATAAATAAATGTGAAAATAAAAAATACAAGTAAATAATAAAAAAAAACATAAACATCCCTGACTCGAGAACAAAAATTCATAAATCTTGGCCCCCAGTGGAATTCGAATCCTTAACTCTTAACATCGAAGGCAGGGTTACCAACTAGGCGAAAGGGACATATAATTACGATAAACAAGTGCGAAATTCATAGCTTATAACAACCGTACTTATCTGGGTATAGTGTTTTATGTGATGTACATGATTTTTGAACCGTATATATCACCTATAACACAGTATTGGTTATGTATATGGTATTTATACCATATACATGATCTAACAGAATAGCCATAGAGTTCAACTTATATATAATAAAAATATTCATGCCAATCTCAATAGGGGTAGACAGAGTTCTAGATAAATAAGTACTTTCAACCCACTTTCCACCCGTCGTCTTTATATCCAAGACAACGACATAAATTTTACACATGTTTGAAAAAACTCATCGTTATGGGCCTGCCTCCACGGGATCGAACTCGGGTCTATGACTCTAATACCGATCACCCAACCACACGCCTACCGTTATTTCTATCGGCCATCTGTTATACAATAAATGATTATTGATCACTTCTCTTCCTTTACGTAATTGACATTAAATGCATAGCACATTTCTTAACATCTTGCCTAATTTCAACATATACTTAATTAAAATTCGTTAACAAAACATATATTAACATGTCCGCGCTCACTCCCACGCGTTTTATATTAAAGCTTCTTTTAAATCTAACAGAAAGCTTTTATAACGCTTTCTGAGTAATTAATATGACACCAGGAAGACGAATATATGAAACTATATTAAAAAAAATAAAAGGTAAATAATATAGAACTATTTTTAAGTATAATCTGACGACACCCGAGTTGGTAGTGACCCTGCCTTCGAAGCTATGGGCACCCATTTGATGATTGGGATGATTATTCGATGAATGAATGTACTGGAGTCATGAATGTTAATATATATAAATATGAATATTTGTCTACAAATATATTGTCCGTTAGCTTGGACATTAAGACGGCGATAGACTTACAGTCTGTCGCCGTCTTACTTCTGCCTACACAAATATGCGAAATCACTTGAATATTTTTAATTTTCTCAAGGTAGCCTAGTCGTCAGCTCGCTTTAGGGCGCGACTGATAAAGGTTCTAAATCCGTGTCAGCACAACTAAAAATGTTTATAACATTTTTTATGAATTAAAGACAATTTCAAGATGTGGGGCCTCACTAACTGTAACACGCACTTGAGCAGTGTGTTTCCTCCGCTCATGTCTCTTTCGAAGATTATCAAATGAAAATTAAAAATTAACCACAAAAACGCATTCTCCTTTTCTCATTATCAAACTAATTTGAAATTGTCCAACATAATGTTTATAACTTACGGAAGATTAGGAAATAATTTAACTACCAATGACATTTAAATTTTATAAAGTTTTGTTTTATTTGCAAAGAACATATTTTAATAAACAAGTACAAAATTATTCAATATTCATCCAACATCCACATGATAAAATTAGTAATCTAAAACATAAAAAGTCGGTAAGTAGAAAATAAAAATAAATAAATAACGTAAATATTTTAAAATAATAACCCTGACATAAATATAAAACGCTATCAAAACATTAATAAAAATAGCATCAAAAGCAATGAAGAGCTATTTTAGCGCTCCAAATGTCGCCGTCCCATCAATCTGGGACACATTAAATGGCTCTAAGGTTGAGTAGACTGGAACATTAACATCAATCTCGTCCTTTAGCGTTAACTGTGTTTATAGAATAAGGTGTAAATGAAAAAATATCTTCTCGCCATTTCCAATACTGAGGTAGACAGCGCTCTAGACCTTTCGACCCATCGTTCAACGAAGACTTTTTTGGGACAACATGACAGATGAGCCTGGCGACGTCTTTATGTACAAACTAACGATATAAATCGTACATATGTGAAGTAATCCGAGTTCGATCCTCAGGAGGATGGCTCGTACCAATGACTTTTTCTAAAACTTATTAAGGTTGTTAAAATTCCCAGTGAAAGGTTATAATATCCACGTATATTGGCATTTCAAGTTCTTCAATTGTTCAGACTTACTTATTAAAGGCCTGTCATTGTCCACTTCTAGACATAGATCTAATATACTTACATAAATATGTATACATATATATAACACAACCATGACTCGAGTACAAATATCATATCAATCACACATATGTTTGCGCCTAGCAAGATTCAAACCCGTATCCCTTAGCTTCGAAGGCAGTATTACTATCAACTATGTTATCGAGTCGTCAAGTTCTTAATGGTGTACAACAATTTTAAATTAGCTCGACTATTCGCTTAACCCGATTCCGAGAATCGAGGAATCGTTATCGCCGCCCTAATCGACGGTCGTTTCGCATCGATATATTGTTATTGCTGACGTGAGTTACCGTTCCAGTGATGGAAAATAGAAACAATCGAATAAATATCTGATGGAATTTATCTTTTCTATCTAACTGGGAATCGATAGAGCTCGGTTGTTGTTAGATCAGTCGCAAACATTATTAAGGGTAATGTCAATTTATATAGTGACTTCTGACATGTTTCGATCGAGAAACAAACCTTAACTTTGGGCGGTTCATTGAGTCTAAAGCTAAAGCCGCTGCAAGGCGATTGGGAGTTCTTGCAAAAGTGCGGCGTTACTTTACTCCAGGAGCTTCTGACCCTATATCAAGCTCAGGTCCGGTCGGCTGTAGAGTACTGCCGCCACATCTGGGCTGGAGCTCCTAAATATCAACTGGCAGCCTTAGCCAATAGAGACGGGCCAAGCGGCTAATCGGTGATCCTGACTTGGTTACTATCAATTTGTCCAGTCTCGAACACAGAAGTCGGGTGGCCAGTCTCTCGGTGTTCTACAGGTTACATTTTGGAGAGTGTGCGAAGGAATTACATGAGTTAATTCCCCCTTCCCCTTTCCATCATCGGACAACAAGACGCACGGCGGGTCTCCATCCTTTTGTTGTCGATATACCCTGCATTCGGACGACGCGTTTTGCTTCGTCGTTCATAATGCGTACAGCAAAGGTCTGGAATGACTTGCCTGCATCAGTCTTTCCGTGCGATTACAATGTGGGTGTCTTCAAGAGAAGAGTGAATAGGCTTTTTCTAAGCTAGTGTGCCTACCAACAAAAACTACATCGCCACTTACCATCAGGTGGGATTGTAGTTAAACGCTAGCTTATAATGTTAAAAAAAAATAAGAAAAGAAACGAAAGCCGGTTTTAAAAGTCACGATAGCCGAGTGCTGGAGTGGTCGGAATTTCGAGTCAAGAGACCAGAGTTCGATCCCTGGGTGGCAGGCTCGTACCAATGGGTTTTTCAAAAACTTATGTACGAATTATATCGTTGGCTTGGACATAAAGACTGCGACGGGCTCATGACCTGCCACGTTGTCGAAAAATATCTTCGGTGGAAGGTGGGTCGAAGGGACTCAATTGTCTAGACTAGACCTCTGACTACCCCTGTAGTGGGAATGGCGTGAAGATATTTGATAGTTCAGAAAACTAATAACTAACTAGCTTTAATTCCAAGGCAGGTAGATGAGCTGATTGCGCAATCCGGTGCTGATACCAAATAAATTTATGATTTTTATTTTTATTTTAAAATATCTCTGTGGCAAAGGAAGAAATCCTTCGTGTCATAAATGTTTCTCAATAAACCAAATGTTAAATGCATTGCTAAAACTATCGATTTTGATTTTTAAATCTTGTATGAGAAATCTGGAATATTTCTCAATGTTGTCAAACCTAACTTTAAGTGCCATTGATTGTAAGTTCTCGTTGTGTTCTTTTGCCCAGTAGTCTAAAGTCATGACCATACGCGATACCACATCCACTTTAAAATGAACCTTATAAATTAATATAAATATACCTTCACCCATTTCACTATGCTTCGGCAGACATAGGTATAAACAATTGAGAAAATTCCGACCCACCTTTCACCAAGTCTATTTGGAACAACGTGACAGTTGATGACCCTGTCGTTGCCTTAGAGTCCAAACCAACGATACAGTATACTTATACAGATATACATTTAAATAAACACAAATATTTAGATCCGAGTTGTTGGGTGAGCGGAATTCAAGCCAAGTCAAGATCCGAGTTCGGTCTCCAGGTGGTGGGTTCTTACCAATGGGAGTTTTCAAAACGGATGTACGATTTATATTGTTGGCCTGGACATTAAGACGGCAAAAATATAGCCGAGTGGTTGGAGGATCGGAATTCGAGTCAAGACCCGAGTACGATGTACGATTTTTGTATGAATTATGTCGTTGGCTTCGACTTAAAGACGACGATAGGCACCACCTGTCACGTTTTCCAAAAAAATTCTTCGGTGAATGGTGAGTCTAAATGACTTAAGTGACTAGACCTCTGTCTACCCCAATATAAGAAAAGCGTGAAGATATAATCCACGACATGAGTCCAACCATTCATATTTATAATACAAATATTTGCTGCCAGCGGGATTCGAAACCGCAACTTAGCTTCGAAGGCAATGTCACCACCAACTAATCTATCGGCTAGTCGCTAATTTATTAAATTAAAAAAAAACTTAAGCAAAACTTTAATATCGACCGGTATATGTAAATTAAAACGAACCTCCGTAGGCTACCGATCCACCTACTGCACGATATCTATTACCCGAATATCGTATCGGTGGTCATTCAAGATTATTTAAATAATTTATTGGGATATGTTGGTCGCGCTAATAAACATGTCGCGTCTAGAATGTCCGATTTCGCGTTATAATTGTAAATCTTTATTTTAAATGTTATGTTGATGGTCTTGTTGGAACATTAGTCAGGCCGAATTAACATGCGACATCGAGTTGCTTCTTTCGACATAATTTGTTTTTTTTTTTATATATGATAATAAGTTTTCCGTGTGGTAACGGCGTTACTATATTACCACTCCCTTTCTTCCCGTGGATGACGTGAGAGGCGACTTAGGGAAACAGCCTTGAATAATGTAAAAAAAACCATTCAAAATCGGTAGGAAGAGGTGCAGACATTTCTTTCGACACACATTTCACAGAAGACGTTAATGTTAAATGTCGTCTTTATGTTCACGCCAACGATATAAATCACATATAAATTTTGAAAAAAAAATCCATTGGTATGAGTCTACCGCCGAGGGTTCGAACTCGGGTCCCTAGATTATTCCGATCCTTCAACCACTCGATATGTGACTCGAATTTTACATTAAAAAAAACCTCATTAACATAACGGAACCCGAGACAGGCAGTTCACAAAGCATCAAAGGCACTTATAACTGATTTAAACGACCACATCTTATATTTCAACTGGCGACGTTCTCTATTCAAATATTCTCACTCCGTGTTAATTATCGACGAACATTTTAGCTCACGGACGTTATGATATTCATAAATATGTGACGAGATACTATTTATACTTTGGAGTACGAATTTTAAACAATTTCCAGCTCTGTAATATGCTGTACTCATTTACTATATATTCATTATTTCCGGTTACTAGACTCCATAGAGTAAGTAACTCGTTCATAGGACGGTGTATACGCTTCTACAATAAAGTCCCGGTAAATGTGCAAAGCCTGTCTATTAACAAAAAAAATTATCTTCAAGCAATTCCCAATACAGGGGTAGACAGAGGTCAAGTCTAGACAATTAAGTCCCTTTGACCCACCTTCCACCGAAGATATTTTCGGGACAACGTGACAGGTGGTGAGCCCGTCGCCGTCTTTATGTCCAAGCCAGCGATATAATTCGTACAAAAGTTTTTGATTAACCCATTGGTATGAGCCTACCACCGAGGATCGAACTCGGGTCCCTAGATTATTCCGATCCTTCAACCACTCGATATGTGACTCGAATTTTACATTAAAAAAAACCTCATTAACATAACGGAACCCGAGACAGGCAGTTCACAAAGCATCAAAGGCACTTATAACTGATTTAAACGACCACATCTTATATTTCAACTGGCGACGTTCTCTATTCAAATATTCTCACTCCGTGTTAATTATCGACGAACATTTTAGCTCACGGACGTTATGATATTCATAAATATGTGACGAGATACTATTTATACTTTGGAGTACGAATTTTAAACAATTTCCAGCTCTGTAATATGCTGTACTCATTTACTATATATTCATTATTTCCGGTTACTAGACTCCATAGAGTAAGTAACTCGTTCATAGGACGGTGTATACGCTTCTACAATAAAGTCCCGGTAAATGTGCAAAGCCTGTCTATTAACAAAAAAAATTATCTTCAAGCAATTCCCAATACAGGGGTAGACAGAGGTCAAGTCTAGACAATTAAGTCCCTTTGACCCACCTTCCACCGAAGATATTTTCGGGACAACGTGACAGGTGGTGAGCCCGTCGCCGTCTTTATGTCCAAGCCAGCGATATAATTCGTACAAAAGTTTTTGATTAACCCATTGGTATGAGCCTACCACCGAGGATCGAACTCGGGTCTCATGACTCGAAATTCCGACCACCCAACCACTCGGCCATCGTGACTTCTATTCATCTCGAGGAATTTATAACCGTTGGGGAAAAAAAGGTTTTCGAGTGGCAAGCTTGTACAGGCAAACGCAGTGTTTCAAAGACCTCTAACCAGATGGAGTGACGACTTGCAAAAAGTTGCGGGAAGTAGATGGATGCAGGAGGCTGAAGATCGTTCTTTGCGTAAAGCTTTAGAGGAGGCCTATGTTCAGCAGTAGATTGACTCTTGATTGGCGTGATAATCATTTAGTTCAATCTACATTTCAACAGAGTTTATATGAAACAATGTGACAGGTGATGAGCTTGTCGCCGTCTTAGTATACAAGCCAACGATACAGTATACTTACATAGATATTAACTTTCATAAATAAATATTTTTATATACATATAAAAATCCTTGAATAGACACATGGATATCTCGCACAAATGCTTGTGGGGTTCGAAATCGGAAGCCTTATCTTCGAAGAGGCACTACCAACTAGGTCATTGAACTATCTGGTCGTTACTATCAAACATAAAGACGGCGACGGGCTTATCACCTGTCACGTTGTCCCGAAAATATCTTCGGTGGAAGGTGGGTCAAAAGGACTTAAATGTCTATACTAGACCTCTGTGTTTACCCCTGTACTTGTGATATTTATTTATTTATTTTATTTCAAATATAAAAAATTACGAACGTAATGCCTAAAGGCTTTGTTTACCGCCTACTTAATCAAATTATCGTACAGCCCTACTCCACCGGGCATGCTACTAAGAAGGCTGACTTCATTACACGCTGAAAGTCGAAAACCTTAAAGTGAGAAAAGAATTAACCCTGTTCCCATCGGTTACATCCAGGTTATGAGATTCTGAGAGAAAGGTATGAAATATAAGATGGAGGGTTGGGTGCAAAAGTTAAGAGTTCGCATTAATCGGACATGGAATGATTTATGTGGTATTAACTAAGAGGTGTACCAATCCATGAAGATTAAAATGCAATGTCTCAAATCACTATAAATTTTTTATCGATTTTTTAAAATCTAACATAGTTTCGTAATGATGTCGCGTAATAAACTCGTACGTACAACTTTTTTAGGAAATTTCATAATAAATTAATAGAAAATAATAAACCGTGTGGTAACGGCGCAAGACTATTACAACTCGCTTTCTTCCCGTGTCATAAGAGGCGACTAAGGGAAACAGCCTTGAATATCGTTATAGCAACCGATAGATGGCGGGATAATCACCTTAGAAAATATCAAACCAAATTATTAGACTGAAGATGGGCAGCAGCGTCTGAGGAGAATGTGGTCTGGTACTACGATCGACAATGCGCTTGCCAAGCGTGGCGATTATGGCAAATCCTCCTATGAAATCCTACGGAAATGAGGCCTTTGTCCTGCAATGGACTTCAACAGGCAATGTGTATGTATATATAATATGAAAAAATCAATAGTAAGTACATATTTATATATCACGATATAGTCATATAGTCACGATAGCCGAGTTGTTGGGTGGTCGGAATTTCGAGTCGAGAGACCCGAGTTCGATCCCCAGGTGGCAGTACCAATGAGTTTTTCAAAAACTTATGTACGAATTTCGTCGTTGGCTTGGACATAAAGGCGGCGAAGGGGCTCACCACCTGTCACGTTGTCCCGAAAATATCTTCGGTGGAAGGTGGGTCAAAGGGACTTAATTGTCTAGACTTGACCTCTGTCTACCCCTGTATTGGGAATTGCGTGAAGATATTTATGTATTTTATTTTATTTATATTTATTTAAGCAATAAATAGCATGGGAGCGATCGCCTCATTTCCGTAACGTTAATGGCTCGCGATAATTTTTAGATCAAAATACTTCTGTTCTGACACCACTGAATGAATAAACTTCTGGCATCCTGCCATTCAATATAAACAACCTTCCAAATATCTGTTACATTAAGGATATGGTGCTACATTTAAATAAAAATAAAACTAAGGCCTAAATGTTTTATGCATTATTAGCAATTCCAAATACTGGAAACTATTAACGAGTTATTTCTCGATATGTTATTATACCGATACCAGATTTCTTGGAGAACAATTTCTTTATTTTAAAATGCTTGTAATAATAAATTAGAAAAAAGTCTTAAGTGAAAGGTGGGTCAAAATACCTCAGTCTACCTCAGTTTATTGGGAATATCGTGAAGATATATTTTTTTATAATAGTTATATAGTATATCAGTCGAAATTATCGCATTCTTAAATAATTAGCGCCTCAACGCCCAGGTTAGAGAAAGGTGGAGAGAATGGCGAGAGGAATTTGCTTAGCATTGAGATACAAATGGCTAAGATAAAATATACATCTGTCGTATAGTATGGGCGTAACAATTTATTAGCCCAAAACTCCGGAGAAATGTAGGTTAAAAGGATCAAAGTGCCTATACATTTGACTAGCACATTATTGAGAAAAGACGTGAAGATTGAAAAAAGGCAGTAAAAAAATATCTTCACGCCATTCCTAATACAGGGTAGACAGAGGTCTAGACAATTAAGTCCTTTCAACCCACCTTTCACCGAAGACTTTTTTTTGGGGCAACGTGACAGGTGGTGAACCAGTCGCTGTCTTCATGTCCTAGCCAACGATATAAATCGTACATAAGTTTTAGAAATAAACCCATTGGTACGAGTCTGACAACTGAGGATCGAAATCGAGTCTCTTGACTCGAAGTCCGACCACCCAACCACTCGGCTATCATGACTTATGGCTGTAAAGTGGCAGTTCCACTAAACTCCATTACTACGGATATTTATAGTATGTGTTCATCCACTCTTCGCCTACCGCTACGTCTCAAACGATAAATTAACTTCAGAACTTGAATTTATTAATGCTCTGTCCGCTTGATGCATAGTCGGATTAACTGATTTCAATGTAATTCAGCTAATAAATAAACTTTGTCGCGGTGTCCGTCGGTCACAACGAGCGTCTTTGCAAAACAGACAGACTTTGCCAAGGAACATATCTTGGAAGGAATTGTGAAATTACGATCGTACTATCTAACAGTCCATGTGGTATTTCGTCACAGTACTGCATAAATCACCTTCATTTTCAAACACTAGCATTTATCAAATGAGATTCAGATAGCTAATTTAACGCAGAGAAGGGAATTAATTGGGGTGACGCCAAAAATGTAAATGTTCAAGTATGATGAATTAACAGAAGTGTAAATTATTATTTTAACAATATCATAATAATAACAATTAATTAATCAATTAAAATTTAATCAAATATAACTTTATTGTACACCAAACATAAAAATAACAGAAATAAAATAAACAACAACACAATAGTACATTGAAAATAGACAACAGTACATTGGGGGGGCTCATCACTAAATATTATAACAAATACATAAATAGGGACATCATCACATATATTGTATGATCCCACAGTTATTAGAGATACAAAGTATTTGGTTACAGAAACAATAAAGTATCTATAAACACTGTTACAGTTCAATCAAGTTTTCTTAAACTTGATTGAACTGTAACAAATAATGTCTGAATATACGTAAATTCTTGACCCTCTTACTTCTTCTCGACTGGTCGTATTTCGTTAAAAACACTAGCCACTTTCCACTCCCGGAAATTTTGATATTTGCCATAAAGAAAAGGGCTAGTGACACAAAAAAAAACGTAATGACTGATGGAAACGAAACAACAACCTTCACCATTTAATGCAGAATTCTTATCTATTTTCACAGACTTACCTTGAGAAATCAGCAGGTTTTAGCAGGAAAGCGTTTTATTATAAATTTAAAATTTAAATTTCTTGCGGAACAGCGGATCGCTAGTATGTTAAATAATTACTTAAATGATCCTTTTCACTTAACAAAAACTACTTCGGTTGTAAATTATATGAAAGTCGTTAATTAAGTCTATCGCAGGATACGAAGTTGGGCCACACAGAAGGCGATTGGCCGGTTTACGATCCCGCGCTGTACCCCGACAAATGTTTACGCGCTTTTACCGACGACTGGAGTCGATTTACTGCCAGAAAGCGTCCTAAATCTATTTTATTGATGATTTAATGCTCTTCTATACTAAGGCTGATGTAATTGACAGTTTTATAGCGCTATAATCACTGACGTCGTTTCAAACAACGCTGAAGCGTAGAGATAGTACATGTATGATAATTAAATTATCAATAACAACTTGATTATTAACAAGTAGACCATCGCGGCTTTTTAAAACCCTTTCTAAAACCCCCTTATTATTTTTCTGAAATAAAAACATTAGCTCTAACTACCAGTAAACGGTTCCATTAAAATCAGTCCACCTGTTTCAGAGATTAGCGAAATTAACAGACAGATAGTTAAAATGATTTTTAATGTAAACACTGAATACACTTTCAATGCATTTACCGAAATGTTATGCTACTACTTGGAATTAAAAAACACACTTCAATTTTATTTACATGTAAGATATAGATGTATAGATTAAACTTTTGAAAAACTCATCATCTACTTCCTATCACACTGTGGGCGTAACAGTTGACGGGGATACTGATGAAGAAAAGCCATTTAGAAAAATATCAGACCAAAATCCAGCAGACCGTTGACAGACGTCTAAATACTAGGGTGTCTGGTACTGCTATCGCCAATAGAAATTTAATAGAAGACGTAGTATTGGCTGTTTTTGGAACTTTCGATAGTACAAGGCAAATTTCAATTTGTTTTATCGTTATATTTCTAAACACACGACTTATAAACGTAATAAGTTATAAAAACTCAGTGAACAAACTAGTACTTCCGTGCGAAGATAAGACAACGCAAGTACGCAAGGCGCCCGTAATGATAGTCGACCAAATCGCCTTGTAAAAGTTTACGAGGGATAAAATCAGTTATAAAACTCTATGAAGCCGTAAATTCAGTGAACGGACGGTGCGTTTAAAAGACGGGAGCTATTCCGGAGTTCATAAATCAGGCATCGGCCGCGACCGAGCCTAGTTGGGACCTGATCGTTAAGATTAAAACTCGCTTTGTTTGTAAACACTTTTACGCGGATTCAACAGAGTTTTTCCTGTTATTTCTCTTTTTTTTTTTGGATTTTATGGCAGTAACGTTGTTGGCTTTTATTGCGACCCTCTGCCGTGACGAGGTGTCGGCTGTAATAATTTTATTGATAACGGTGGTAAACAGTATCTGTAAATATTAACTTAATGATTCCATAAAAGGAAATAAACAAATCATAAATGTTAAAATTAAGACGCGAGACTAACTAATAAATAAAACGAATTTTGCTTTACTTTATCTTTAAAAATAATAAAAAGGTGCTACAGTTATCAAACCAATTTTGCTAATAATCGCTTCTCCATAATATCTGAATATATAACTTTAACAGTTTCTTACAAAGAACAAAAATGGATAACTACTCGTAAATGTATCTATAGACTTCCCGCAACATTGTGAGAGCAGTATTCATATTCATCTTTGTGGGGGCTCGATATACTATCAATTACACAATTAAACTATTACGAATACACATTTATAAAATAATAGCTAGACATATATATAATAAGGATTAATACGTTATAGAGGCAACGAACCAGCCACATAGCACACAGAACTGACAACCTTTGGAGAAGAAAGGTTCTCGAGTGGCAACCTAGTAAAGGCAAACACAGTGTTGGACGACCCCCAGCGAGATGAAGTGACTGATAATTCTTTATTGCACATAATATTAAAGAATTACTTGTTATAATTTCAGAGACGATAAAACTACAATCAGTAACACTGACAACTGTCGAGAAAATAAAGACGCAAAAAGCAATAACCCTATCTCGCATTGTCAATTACTGTCAATGCGTAAACTTCCAAATTGAAAGAAGAAGAAAAAAACCCTAGAGAATAGCCTAACGGCTCCGTGGCCGAGGGAATAATTGGTGACGCAACGTCACCGCAAGCACATAAAGGATTGGCAATAAAACTTAAAGACGAGAAGCCAAGGAGTCACTCGTAAAAACAACAAAAGCGTTTTAACCCTCCGCTTTATTGGTCCACGTCGGTTAGGCGGCTGACAACTGTTTTCTCACGTGTGTAAAAAGGATCATAAAACTTGCTCTGGTTACGTCTGAACGGTTATAGGGCGAAGGGAATGATTTCGTTGCGTTACCTTGATATTTATCACACGTTAGATGTACCTAGTGTGTACTTAGGTTTAGTTCTAAGTATATTTTTTTTTGGGTATTATGGCAATGTTTAAATCCTACCAACGTTACGTAACGAGTTTCTTTTGACGTAGACGCAATCGGTGAAACAAATTCAGTAGACGTTCGTTATTTGTTCTCGTTTATTAAACATATTTTATAGTCTCGATTGCCGAGTGGTCGAGTGGTTGATCGGAATTCGAGTCAAGAGACCCGAGATCGATCCCCAGGTGTCAGGCTCTTATCGATGGGTTTTTCAATAGCTGATGGCTATGATGGCTTGGACATAAAGACGGCGACAAGATCACCACCTGTCTCATTGCCCCAATAAATGCTTTCGGTAGAAGGTAGGTCGAAAGGAATTAATTGTCTAAACCTCTGTTTACGCCAGTATTGGAAATAATATATAGCGATAAGATATTTTTTATAGTTACAAGCCTTTTTTAAAACAGCAAAGGATAGACCCAAAGACAACCGGATATATAAAATAAAAATTATGTAGGAATACTATTTTTTTCCTCGTTTTTTTTTTTTTTTTCGGGTTGATAGAGGGAGATATATAGAGGTCTAGACAATTAAGTCCAAATAAGTCTCGTAACTTACAGTCTATTTGGAGGAACGTGTTAGGTTGCTATCAAATCCAACATAAATTCTGAATGCACTATATGGGACTGTTCTGTCCCACAGGAGAACCAAGAGAAAGTGAGAATGTACAATGGGGGGTCGACATTGGTCCGGGGCTTGTAAATCAAGGCGCCATGAAGCCATAAATTACTTTTAAACTATGCAAGCGCAGTTTTTATGACTCCGCTGTGGGATATTGTTCCAACGTCACGCTGATTTTTGACTGCAAAGCATAAATCTAACAGAAACAGAATATGAAATATTATTAGATGTGTGTATTAGAAAATTATTTTGATTGAAAATAAAATTAATTTTGTTATAAAATGTGAAATGGAAATGGAACTTAAGTGGTACATATTCCAAATAAATATCTTAACGCCATTTCTAATACAGGGGAAGACAGAGGTCTAGACAATTAAGTCCTTTCGAGTCACCTTCCAGCGTAGATATTTATTGGACAACGTGTCAGATGGTGTGCACATCGCCGTCTCTGTGTCAAAGCCAACGATATAATTCGCACATAACAATATAATTCGTACATAAGTATTTTTTTGACAAACCCATTGGTACGAGCCGCCAACTGGGGATCGAACTCGGGTCCTTTGACTCGAAATTCCGACTACTCAACCACTCGGTTATCGTGACGTGTGTGTACAGAAACTTATTTAAATATAATAATCTAACCTAACTAAACAATCAAAGAAGAGGTTTAAACGAATTATAAATAAATATAAATATTAGTAATATTACGAATGATATCAATCTTCGAAACGGACAAACATTAATTATTAATTTACAAATGCGTCATTACGTCACCAAATGTGCAAACAACTTAAATTGTGCATTTGCATTTTAATTTATAATAAAATAAATTATAATAAAAGATAACTTTGGACATATGATATAATAATGGACTATCGTCTTTAAAAAACACGATAAAAGAGTAATATGCAACACTTAAAACAACCAATTTCCATATGCGACTATTAATTAGTCAGAATTTTCATTATTCATCAAATAACAATCTCTTCATTACCCCGTTTAAATATTACATTATTCTGATGGCCGAAAATAATGTTAAATTTATTTTAATAAAATCCATTTCTTAGCGTTATTATTTAAATCTCCAATCAATTCGTTTAACGTTTAACCTATAAGCAAGACTAACAAGTGACAACTTAGTATATGCTCATATGCCAACGTAAGTAGTCAACGGCACAAAAATATTACTTCATCCGGCAAATTTAATTGGCACATTCCACTGACAGTGTTCAACTAATCAATTACACAGCGTCAATATTAGCGCATATAAATGTTATGTCATTTCTGCTATCCTTCTGACCTGGTTACCTGTGATTCAGTTATTTTTAATATACTACACGGATCTCTCACAAATGCTAAACGTAAACACATTTTATTATTTTTTTTTATAGAGAAGGGAGGCAAACGAGCAGGTGGCTCACGTGATCGTAAGTGATTACCGCCGCCCATGAACATCCGCAATACCAGAGGCATAGCAGATGCGTTGCCGGCCTTTGAAAAAGGTATAGGCTCTTTTCTTGAAGGTCTCTAAGTCGTATCGGTCCGGAAAGACAGCTGATGGCAGCTCATTCCATAAAGTGCAAGTGCGTGGCAGAAAATTCCGTGAAAAACGCACTGTGGTAGAATGCCAAGCCACGCCGTTAAGTACGATGGTGAAATTCAGCGACTGGGATTAATCCCAACAACACACTCCTCGTAGTACATCTAATTATTAATTATAACTTATGTATTAACCTAGCCATTGCTTATGCTATAAAACTTACATTGCTTATAGACATTTTAACAGACATTTTTTGTCAAAAAAGTTGAACAACGTTGCTTTATGTTATTAAATTTGCTTTAGTTGCTTTAGTTATTATATACATAAATATACAATAACTAACGTTAAGTCGTCCTCTTTTCAGATAACATTATTACTTCATTCATACAAACATATCGTTCTTTGTACTTTTTCTGTATTTCTAATAATCATTTAAAAAGTAGTCAAAAGATATTTATTCATTTACATAGGCCATTTATTAGTTTCGAACATAGCTTCTTTGGGACAACGTGACAGATTTTGGACCTGTCACCGCAGTTTATTTATAATCAAGACCCATAAATGACTACAGCTTCTATCTCACGCCAGAAATTTAGACAGCAAACACTTATCAAGCGAAATGGTCCAACCAACATTTATAATCAACCGTGGCTCCACAGAAAGTGAATAGGAAAGACATGCACATATTTCATAGCTCATATGTCATATGTCATAGCTCAATGCGGTAATTCGGGCCTTTAAAAGATCGCACGAAGTTTTGCGAAATTTTACAAACGAAGCAAACTAAACAAAATAATTTATTTATCGAAATAATAACATACATTCGTGTACAGATACTGTTTTTTTTAATCTATTACTGTTTCGTAGGTTCCTCTAAAGGAGAAAGGAGGAGAAAGGCATTTGCTATATCCAGAAGTGAACTTTCATAGGCGGTTAAATTATAAAAAAATCACGATAGCCGAGTGGTTGGGTGGTCGGAATTTCGAGACTAAAGACCTGAGTTCGATTCCAAAGTGGCAGGCGTACACAAGGGTTTTTCAAAAAAAAGAAGGTCGAAGGGACTAAATTATCTAGGCTAGACCTCGATATACCTCTGTATTGGGAATTGCGTGAAGATGTTTATTTATTTATTAGTTAAGGATTCAACTATGAGTTGAATCCTGACCAATCCGCTCCCCTACTAGCCCGACCATGCCCCACCCCGCCCCGCACTTTTACACCCATTACGACTGACAAAAACGCGTATAATAGCATAAATAAATATTATTTATCGTTTCACGGTGGCTTAGTTCTGTACAAAAAGACCTATGAGTTATAACGCTGTATTACATTCGCGTTTTGTACGGGAGCTTGTTTCTATGCTCGTAACTTTATATTTATTGCGAGTTTTAGTTGAATATTCAGAGTTGTCACGTCACGGTGCCGCGTTCGATTCGGCCGGGATGCTTTAAATGCAGTTTCGGTATGACATAATTTTCCAAAGTCAACCTTATGCAAGTAATAATAGAGAATTTTATATGCGTGCTTTACACAAAGACAGTTGAATACACAAATTCATTGTTTAAAAATTTATAAAGAATAGTTATCTCTGTCTAAAAAAAAATTATGAAGCTTAATAGTGTATTGTTGAGATTGAGATAGCATCATTGCGTGTGCATCAGCTTGTATTTTGTTAGGTTAAAAGCAACAAGTGTACGACAAATTAATTTATAATTTAACCAGAAGGCGGGACACGAAAACTATTTATTTATTTTTCCAGTTTCTGTTTATTTTTTAGACTTTCGTTTTTTATATGTACTTATTTACTTTACATACATATATAATGATAGTCTGCAATTTTCTAATTATCGAGGTTGTAATGTCTCTCAAGACCGTTTTGTGGCATATTTCGGGGAGGGCTATATTCAGCATTGGACTCCTGTAGGCTGTAATAAAGGATTTATCCCTGTAACAACTATTTCACGAGTGCATCTCGTAACCTCATTTAAAGAACTACTAAAAATAATAAAAGATTTTTATTTGAAATATCGATTAATTTTTTTCTCTAAAATCATCTTTTCCTCAAATTCTTAACAGGCCAGTGATATTAAAATTTATATCTTTGTCGATAAATAAGATTATCGATATTATTATTAAGGATTAATTACGTTATAATGTTATAAATGTGTTACGATGTTATAAATCAAAGCTTTATGGAAATATTTATTATATTAATAATTAAATAATCGTTCTGCGAATATAAATATTTTTCAATAGGTTATTATGAATTTCAAAATGACAAGGTTTTTTATTCACATAACATTTCTAGAATTCCTATTAACTATTCCAACTATGCATTCACGGCCCGAACCAGCGACTTTGTTTCGCAGTCCGCAACCTGAACCATTCACCAAGTCTATTGGCTTGGTTTTACCTAAGAGTTAGTAAAGAGCTGGTGACGTACCGTTTTCGTTAGTGCTGAGCCAACGGTAGGATGGCCGTGGCTGCTGCTTGGAGCGCATCTCTAGTCGCCCAGCCGTCCGTCCGGCTCACTCGCACTCATCTGCGGAGAAGAGAGAACAAATAAATATAACACAAAAGTAAATACATATATAGATAGGGACAATATCACATACGTTGCTCTGAATGTATGAAGCTCTCCCAATGTAAGCAGCTTAAGCACTTGTGACAAGGAATCAGGAACAAAGACGGTACCACAAACACCCTCAAACCTGACAGAGGCGTACATACCATAAAATCCGATATGTACGTAAGAGGTGACAAAGAGAAAAGTCTTGAAAACGCAAATGGCGTAAAAATTATCTCCAGAATACTACAAAAATACAGCAGACCTGTGACGGGCCTTTAACGTGGCCAGAACTGACATCGCCAATCCACTTGTTAAACGTGGCGATTATGGCAAACCCTATCGCAAGAGCATATGTCCTGAGGTGGACTTCTACAGGCCGTTACGAAGATGATATGTAGGCTGAAAGTACGAAATCCCTAACCAACCAAGAGAACCTCTCTAACCAAGAGATCTTTCTTACCTTTAGCCATAAAATGAATCATCATAGGCATACTTAAATAAAAAAATAAAATATCTTCACGCAATTCCCAATACAGGGGTAGACAGAGGTCAAGTCTAGACAATTATGACGCTTTGACGCACCTTCCACCGAAGATATTTTTCGGGACAACGTGACAGGTGGTGAGCCCGTCGCCGCCTTTATGTCCAAGCCAACGATGAAATTCGTACATAAGTTTTTGAAAAACTCATTGGTACTGCCACCTGGGGATCGAACTCGGTTCTCTCGACTCGAAATTCTAACCACAAACAACAAACAAAAAACCACAAAAAACAACTCGGCTATCATGAATGGAATCGTGAATCTAAGGCATACTTAAGAATTAAATAAATAAATACATACATAGATAGGGACAACATCACATACTTCGCTCAGATCCCAAAGAAAGAAGCAAAAATAATTGTGTTATGGAATCGGAAACAACGAAGGCACCACAAATATCCAGACCCGAGAAAATGTAGAAAAATTGGTTTTTCTACATTGACACGACCGGGAATCGAACCCGGGACCTCGAGATGTCGACACCTTGGAATCGGAGCAATGTATGTATTTATTTATTTAACAAGAAATAAGTTTAATAAAGTTATTATTATTAAATATCCAGATCCGGGAATATGTATAAAATGTGTTTTTTTGTTATTAAATTTACGAGATTTTTTTAAAAATTTTATAACAACAAAATTTCAACGTAAATTATATGCTTTAAAATCAATAAAAATTGCAAAACGTATTTTTACACTGACCACACCACTTTGACACTTTTCCACGAATTAAAATTAAATACATTAACATAGTTGTAAATAAGATTGCCATAACATACAAAGTGATGCAGTATTCAAAAAATGCCATTACAGAAACCCTCAAAATTATATCGAAGTCTTGAGGAGGCTGTTACAGTTAATAAACTGAGCAATTTGGAACAGATAATACATAAAAATATTTATTGGAAACGATGATTGTACGCCCAGGAATCCGCCTTAACTCGGCATTAAAATATAATCATAATAATTAAAAAAAAAAAAAAACCGAAACCGTCATTAATATGAGACAAGAGTGAACGAGGTATAGCTGACAGTGTAACTATTACCGAAAATCGTAAACGAAAGTGTATCGTATGGCACATATATTAAGGTACATTTTAACATTCCAGATTGGTATGGTGGTGAATTGTTTTAAACGGAAAAATCTTGGAACTCGGACGATATGTCACTGAATTTATGAGAGCCGTGCGACTCCGGGTGACGTGTTCCGAGTGATTCGAATACGCCCCGTAATAAATTCAATATCAAACACAATGTCGTAATGCGATACATTGACGTGCGATGCGGTGATAGGGTCCCCGATTTATGACGAACAGCGCTCCACTCTCACGACCACCACGTGTGATTAATTCTTTCCTGTTTTAAAAGGTTATCTTCACGCTATTCCCAATACAGGGGTAGATAGAGGTCTAGTCTAGAAAATTAAGTCACTTTGCCCCACCTTCCACCAAAGATATTTTTGGGACAACGTGACAGGTGGTGAGCCCGTCGCCGCCTTATGTCCAAGCGAACGATATAATTCGTACATAAGTTTCTTATTTTTTTAAAAACGCCCGCCACCTGGGGATCGAACTCGGGTCTCTCGACTCGACCACCCAACCACTCGGCTATCGTGACTTAAAAGATTAAAACTAACATTCAGGACTTGATAGGGGACTACTTCGAAGATAATGGTAGCGGGTACTAGGAACGCCATAAAAATATGTATATATATATATATATATATATATATATATATATATATATATATATATATATATATATATATATATATATATATATATATATATATATATATATATATATGTATATATATATATATATATATATATATATATATATATATATATATATATATATATATATATATATATATATATATATATATATATATATATATATATATATATATATATATATATATATATATATATATAAGTATCGAACCTGGGGATCGAACTCGGGTCTCTCGACTCGACATTCCGACCACTCGGCTATCTAGACTTTTTACTTTTTTTTATTTTATTTTCTTTTGTGGCTTGGGCATGATCCTTAACCTCATACAAATTCATCATTTTCTTGACCCTCATATCTTCAAGCAATTCTCTCACCTTTAAATTTTGGTCAAACTCAGTTAATTGTGGAAAAATTGTAAAGTTAAAAAGAAAATATTTTATTATTAATTCCATTTTACATAATCAAAAACTAATAAGCATTTATACCCTAGAAGTCACGATAGCCTAATGTTTGTGCGACCGTAATTCGAGTCAAGAGACCCTAGTTCCATCCCCAGGTGGCAGGCTCGTACCAATGGTTTTTTTTTTTTTCAAAACAAATGTACGAGTTATACCATTAGCTAGGATATAAAGACGGCGAAGTTGAAGGGACTTAATTTTCTAGACTAGACCTCTGTCTTACCTTACATTGTGAATGGCTTGAAGTTATTTTTTTTAATTTTACTGTGTATGTGGAAGGTGGATCGAAGGGGCTTGTCTAGTCAAGACCTCAGTCGACCCCAGTATTGGGAATAGCGTGAAGATTTTTTTTATTTTTATAGTTTTGTATAGTTATACAGGCCACTGTCTACCGCATTTAAAGTAAAATTTGTGAAGATAAAAAAAGAAAAGAAAACATTATTAATATCACATTTCACAAGAAAACATCATTTCACGTGATCAAAAATTAATAAAAATTTATACCTCCAGTGATACTTCTCTCTGTGACAGCAGGGCAGAGAGATGTCAACATAAACTGTGTGTTATACGGTTATTGGTAAGTGGATTTACAAAGGTTTTTTTCTTTGTTAACCTTCAGAGTTATTTAGGATGGTCTCCACAGAGGCTGTAATTTTGTTTTGATTCTTAACCTTTGATTAAAGCTTTAAACTGGTGGTAATTGGGTCATTGGTCTGGTAATACTGGGTAACAGAGTAGATATGTCCAGTAAAGTAGTAAACTGCGAATGCCCACAGCTGGGACTTTAAGAGAGGTTAGAGCAGGGAACGTCGGCCACGCTATTCTAGTGCGAGCTTGCGGATTTTTTCTATTATTTCTCAAGCGGGCAAGTTTTGTACTTATTGGTTTGCTCGTGGCAAATTTAGCAGTCATTGGTGCCGGCTCGAGGATTGATCCGGAGTCTCTCACGTCTAAAGCAAGCAACCTGTCTATTAGTCTCCCACGTTTCGCGGTAGATATAATGTCCAACTATAGGGATGGGCTGGGCATAGCCAAATAAAAATGTTTAAAATTTGCCTTACTTCTGCATAACTTAATAAACTTATGAATGATTGACCTATGTGTGTTTCACAACAGTTGTCTTCGTTTGTCTTTTGTTGATTTGTTTGATGACGGTGTGGTGTATTAGTGCTATAAATTATTATTTCTTTCTTTCTTAATCACAACGCTTAGCAAACAAAGTCAAAAACCCCTTAATTCTATATTTTCTCGGGTCTAGGTGCTTGTGATGCCTTCGTTGTAACTGATTACATAACACACGTGCTTCAACTTCTTACTTTGGGAAAGCAATGTTCACATTGAACTGCAGAAATTGAAGCAAATTACGGACTCATTTGTAACTTAGATCAATATTACACAGACGTCAAGAATTTCCAATCGGTAATGGGTTCTTTTGAGGCATGGCGAGAGAGCGAGAGGAGTGCTCAAGAGGCGAGCAGGTGCCTCGTCGGGTCGTATCGGCTGTCAAAAACTTGTAAAATATCGCCAGAACGCGCGGTGCAAGCCGCAGGCGTCGCGCGTCCCTCACAAAGATATCTCGAAGATTTATTCGGCCGTCTACAATGGAACGTTTTAATTCTTTTCATACACGACAGATTTATGCACGGACAGATGCGACCGGAGCCGAGATAACGCTAGCACGCCACCCTTTTGAAGCAAAAAAGGCGATGGATGTCGATGTTTATGTGAGATTGTAATAGAGAATAGCTTCGATGGGTAGCGGTTTGCTTTCTATGGGAATAGTTACGGTTTCTTTGCGTGTCCATTTCCATATTATATTTGGAGATAGCGGATTGATAATATAGAGATAAATAAAAATGTCTTCACATGCAGTCATTGACGTGGTGGCCAGAATGAACACACTCCAAGTGTAACGATACATACAAACCTCTTTCGCTTCTCTTAAATTAATCATTTTCTTTATCCATGCACGTCTAGGTATCCGAGTACTCGTGACCCTCTCCTATTCGATTTGCTCCCATGGTCTTTTAAAGTTAATACCGGCCTATTTCTATACGTTTTAAAGTTAACTTTCAAACATATTCTTAATATTATGTAACTTATTATTAAATTTTATGATAAAAATCCCATCGTACTACAAGCAGGTATAACAATTTAAGAGCCTATTTAACAACCTTATTAAAAAAAGTGAGCAGTTCACACGCGGTAGCTAGAGTAACCTTCAGGAAAAGATAGTAGTGGTTTGTTAAAGCGACAATATTGTTGCAGTCTTTAGTGATACATATATGCATACACTTTTAACATTATATTTATAGCCGTATGCAACATCAATGTTAGTGAAAGCAAAGCTTGAAAAGTAGTTGTCAGACCAACTTAACCACTGTAGTTTAACCCAAGAGTGTTTGTAAGTACTATGTATTCCGAAGTTGCATCGGAAATGCAAAAAAATTCTTAAAAATATAGCATGAGAGACGTAAATAATGTTTTATTGATTGCCATTGTTAACAGTTAAAATATTACACACTGAAAATTACTATTTGTTATAAAACAGGTCAGGTAGAAGTGAATTTGAATTGACCATGTTAAAAATACACGGATAATTTGTAACGTGTTTTTGCATAGTGATTATGATTTGTACAGCTACAATATAGAGGCTCGGAAAGAGACACAGCCCTGCTTTCTATTGCGAAAAATTAAAGGATCAGAAGTTCTATAGCGAGGAAAATCGCGGGAACAATCTAGTAGAGTTATAAAAAAAAGAAACGAATAGAGATCCAATGTAGCTTTGATATTAATAAAAACTTCACCAAGCTATGGTTAACGAAAAAGTTTTTGGCTTTTGACAAAATTTTCGGACTTTGCGCATCTGACACACAAAACGCACATTACGCCCTTTGTGAGAGGTTGTCTTTGTTTCTAACAGTTGTGTTTCCTGCTGCCTGGTGTGTTTTTCTTACTATTGTTGTTGTTGTTATGCAATTTTAGCGCAAAATTCTTGTCATATTGATGAATCGACGAACTGTTGTACAGTTAGCAAAACAAGTCTGTCCAATTGATATTAATTTCCTCGGAGTGAAATGAAATGAAATCATAAAAAAAAATGTTATCACATTCCCAAGAGTTAGACAATTAAATGCTTTCGACCCATTAAGGTGGTGTAAGCACCGATTTGATTTTTTGGGATAACGTGACAGGTGGTAAGACTGTCGCAATTTTAAATGTCCAAGCCAACGATGTAAATCTTCGGTGCGAGTGGGTCGAAAGGATTTCACTGTCTGAACCTCTGTCTACCCCAGTATTGGGGATGGCGTAAAGATATTTTTTTTTATAAATCACTTGCGTGAGAGGTGAAAGTGGTAGAAAACTTTGACAGGCCGTTAAGTAAGTCGTCTACGTAAATTTACTTAAATATGATTCTGAATCCGTAGCTAGTTTAATATTTAACGCTTTCGTTATCAAAATATCATTGATATTCACGCGTTTTCACCATACTGAGGTAAACAGAGGTCAGAGAAGCCTATTTGGTACAACTTAACAAACCTACCGCCGTTTAAGAATCCAAGCTAATAAATAATAATAATAAACAATATACTTACTACAGGTACATATTATACGAAATTCTCTCGAAAACTCGTGACTCGAAATTCCGACCACCCAACCACTCGGCTCTCGTGACTTTTTTTTTTACAAAATTATAACAATACGTACAAACATTCTTATTCGTCACACAATTGTATATACGTAGCAGGAATCGAATCCGCAACCCTTAGCTTCGAAGGCACTACCAATTACGCTATCGGATCGTATGTCAAAATTGATTTAAATTAATAACAAAAATACCAATTGCCATACAATACCAGTATTTTCCGTATTCCTCTGTTATTAAATGACATCAGCTGAGGCGCCATCTGTACTCAAGAAAGTCTCAAGCTGACATGTTTATTGGCGCATAAATCCAACTCGTCATACATTTAATTATATGTCTCCGATGGCATCTTATGTGATTTATGATTGAAAGAATCGCCCGTCTCGCTCCCCCGCAGAGGGAGAGCGGTTTTTTTGCTAATTAATAATCTTTCGTGGTGAACGAACTATTCTAATTCTATGGAATTCATCAGGAATTGCTTCTTTTAAATATAGTTTTTAATTTACATAAATATCTTTAAATGGTTGATTTAAAAGTTTTTCTAACTTTATTAGAATTGTATAGTTTTGTAAATATTAAAAAAAAAACCTCATTTACAATACAGGGTTCGGTAATTTTCATAATTTTATGTACGTCATGATTGAAATATTATTCTAATAATCTAAATTGAAATAAGAACGAAAACACATTGGAAATACAAAAATATTTATGAAAAGAGCCTATATTACGAAACTAAAAAAAAAAAATAAAAAATCTGTCAGTTAATAAATCGTAATTTAAGTTTTATATCTGTATTTGTCAAAGCCCTTGGAAACTGGAGCACACTAAACACAATACCTATATTATTATTCTTTCTTGCCACGGCGTAAGTAAGTAAATCACTGGCTGGACACACTGGTTTTCAATGCCCAGTCAGTGATTTACTGAAATCAGTATAACAATTAACTTTTTTTACCTACATAGAAAGATACATGCATAGATTCATAGATAGGGATACATACATAGATCATTCATCACATACATTGATCTGATCTCAAAGTAAGCAGATTAAACACTTGTATTATATAATCAGAAACAGCAAATGTACCATAAACACCCAGTACCGTAGAATGTAGAAAGTGTTTTCTATATTGACCCGACCGGGAATCGAACCCGGGACCTCAGGGCTAGCGACAAAATGAAAACCGGTGTGCGCCACTGATCCACGATTATATGCCTTCAATTTGTCAATCTTTTCTTAACTTTTATTATTTTTGCTTTATAAATTTAATACTTTATTTCTTATGCGTAAATATTTTCGTCTGGGAAATATACCCGTAAAGAAGAAAATTGAGATAGCGACGAACGATACGAGAAGGAATCTCTCCTTCTTTCAAGGTTAAATCGTATTAAAGATGTTAAATGAAAATCATCTCTAGGAATGGTTTATCCCTAAAGTACAAGTAAAGTAAAGTAAACACAATAAAATGTCGCGTTAAACATTCTAAAAAGTATTTCAAACTACATTATTTTAAAATTCATAGACCGGACAGCTGTAAGTTGCAGGCAGTAACCGCGGGGCGTGAGGTGTCATGTTCCATGAGCTATGGATATCGCTCAAGAAACCCCATAACTCTGTCAAGTATGACGCGACAGGGGTAATAATGACAGGCGGGCTGAATGATTTGTGTGAATGTATCGTAGGAGTCGACCTACGTGGACTTGTGGCGTATGTACTGCCACTACTCGTACGATATTATACGCACGTCAAATTTCACGGTGTCGCCAGCTCAGAGGTCTCGGGTTCCTTTCCCGGAAAGGAGAAATTAGTTTTCTACATTGAAGAGTCAATGTAGAAAACTAATTTTTCAATTTTTTCTCAGGTGTGTGTTTTCAGGTGTTTGTGATTCTTTCGTTGTTTCTAATTCCATAACACACAACTCGCAAGAAATTTAGATTGAATTTGGATGAAATTCCCAATACAGGGGTAGACAGAGGTCCAGTCCAGACAATTAAGTCCCTTCGACCCACCTTCCACCGAAGATATTTCCGACCATACAACCACTCGGCTATCTTGACTTCAATTACAACATATTAAAATGTTATTTCAACTTGATGTTGCTAATGAGTAACAAAGTAAATAATTCGTCAGTAGCCGTGCGGCACCTCTGTCGGACGTCGCGTGTGACGTCACTGTCCGCCATTTTGAATATACATAATTTGACGCGGCGACGGCTTTGACAGACGACATTTAATTACCGACCCTCATTACCTGAATATTGGCGGATATTGATATCCAGACATTTAGGGTTGACGTAACGATTAAGATACGATTCCCATCGACATAGCCTTTTCAAAATTCGAATGATTATTTTGTGCTAATGTGCATTCCATGTTTTTAATGGACTATAGAAAAATATAACTGTCCTATCAATACCTAAAACATTTGTCTGCAGTTCCCTAACTAAATATTTTTTAAAATTTAAATCATTCATTTACACTTTATGATTTAAAGATTTATTTATTTATGCCACCGTGTCCTTCATACATCAGTTGAAACTAAAAATCTCTTTCCTTTATTTACATCGATTATTTGTCATGCTGTTATATGGGTCAAAGGCAAGAGTGTATATTTATTTTTATAAAAAAATTACTGTTTATAAAAATATATAAAATCCGATCAAAATCAGTTCAGTGGATTTGAAAATATTAGCCTGTACATCAATATATACAAATTACAAGTTTCCCCCTTTACGTAATGTTAACTTTCTCGCACCGTTTTTAAAACCTTACTTCTAAATCAAAACCCCGTATTCCTTTATAGTCTTCAATCTTTGCTCTTTTGTAATTATAACAATTTTCAACTTTCCTTTTGTTAATAGTAGATTTTTGTAGAACAATAGTCGTCGAGTGTAAATTGTCCCGAAATACCAACGTAGGTTCCCGTCCAAAAGTGTGCAGTTAATTCGACGTACTGAATTTTTAATAATGAAGCGTTAATTAAGATACTTCGTGTCGCTTGTGATTAATACGAATGACGGCAGATAATATCAGTGATTAAAAACATGTCAAAGTGGAGTCCTCTACGGGCTAACATTTTAAAAGCTTTTCAAAATTGACACATAAATTATTATGAGAGCCGAGAGCTATATATATTATCCTCTCTTACAGATAAATTTCAATTTTAAATAACTTACTCTGGGCCTTTAAATAAGTGTGTGTATAAATGTAAAAATAATGCGCATAAAACAAATTGCTTAGCGATATTATTGTCTTACATATTGTTAGTATAAAGTATAAGTAAGAATTTAAGGTGGTAGTGGCCAGTAATTCCTTAAAGCCAATAAACTAAAATTTGGGGCAGTCAGCGTTTACTTCACTGCTACACAAATCCATTAAGTGAAGGAGTCTTTTAAATAATTCAAATAATTAACTGTTTAAAAATCTTAAAATTATTGTAAGTAACCATTATCCCTTTACATTAATAAATCGTTTGTTAATATCGTTTAAAATACTTACATACATATCGGCCTGTTAAAGTTCACTGCAGGACATAGGCCCCTCCCATAATTCTCGGGAGGATCCACCATAATCGCCACGTCCGGCAAGCGGATTGGCGATCGCAGTACCAGACCACTCGCACCTCAGACTCTCTTGCCCATCTTCGGTCTGATAATTTTAATCTGATATTTAGAGAGGATATCCCGCCATCTATCAGTTGCCATAAAGATATTCAAGACTGTTTCCCTTAGTCGCCTCTTCCGACATCTACGGGAAGAAGGGGAGGGGTTATATTCTCACGCTGTTACCACACGGATCCCGTTTAAAAAATTGGATAACATTTAGAAGCAAGTTCGCATATTCTCAATAATACATTACATTATGGATTGATAGTATACCGCGTATATCTCTTTATTATATGCTTGGAAATGAGCTAATCTTATAAATATATAAAATTTAACATTGCAGTCCTGAAAACTAACTTAACTAATAGGCCAATACTTCTATTAAGATGTTTGTCATTCCAAGTTTAACTTAGAGTTGAAAATCGTTTGTTAATTTAACAAACGATTTTCGTTAGGAATCAATAGCGAATGTCCAAGCCAAAGATATGAATCGCACATAGGTTTTGAAAACACCCATTGGTACGAGCCTGCCACCTGGGGATCGAACTTGGGGTCTCTTATTTTTTTAACGACCTGTAAACAGCAAGTTTGGCCTCCTATTTCACAAGGATTTGATCCTTCTATAATCGCCGCGCTACAAAGCGGGTTGGCGTTCGGGGAACCAAAGACGTTGTACCTTAGAGGCTACCCGTCAACTGTGTGATATACTTTGTTCAGGTATTTTTTGAGATTGGTATCCAGCCATTTTGCCGTAAGCGTTGCTATTTTTTAGGCTATTCCTTCTTTCGCCTTTTACCACGGATTAGAGAAATTAAATAATATTAATTAATATTCAATATCTCATGGCAGGGAATATAATAGAAAATAATGAAAAACCAAACATCAAATATACATAGTCGTTACGTGGTCGTCCCACGCGATGCAAACACAACGCGGTTTTAAATTAATGGGCGAGATCACCTGCACACAATGATTGTCTGTCAGTCGCACCTAGCGCTCGATGACGTCACCTGTTATTAGAATTGCCTATTATTTAACTACCACTTATATGGAGAGCGTCAAAACTGATATACATAATTGTTAGGCCTAGATTCACGAACGAAAATATTATAGTAATAAGTCACGATTGTCGAGTGGTTGGGTGATCGGAATTGGAGTTAAAAGGACCGAGTTCGATCCTTAGGTGTGTACAATCACTTATGTAACCTAAAAACGGTGAGAGGCTTGCCCCCTGTCATGTAGCCCCCAAAAATATGTTCAGTGGAAGGTGGGTCGGAAAGACTTAATTGTCTAGACTAAACCTTTACGTGTCTGTCCTGGCGTATCATAATTTGATTGGGTTTAAAAGAGATTTCTTTTAAATTTAAATATTTTGAAATGTATAAATACATCAGCAGAGAGGGACAACATTACATACATTGCTCTGATCCCTAAACAAGTAGTTAAATCACTTGTGGAATGGAATCGGAAACTTTGAAGGTACCATAATTACCTACAACAGCGACAATGTAGAAAAAGTAGTTTTCTACATTGATACGTCTGGGACCTTAAAGCTGGCAATACCATAAACACCTGTGCATAAGCCTCTCGTCCACGAAGAGACCAGAATTTCATCGGAGCGTATCTGGGACAGCATAACGTGATTGTTTTCAAGCCATCGATACATTTTTCTTTTTGGAAATGGTAGGCAATAGTGCAGGTGGCTCACGTGATGGTAAGTGATCACCGCCGCCCATGAACACCCGCAATACCAGAGGCATAGCAGATGCGTTGCCACACCCCCCCCCCAAAGATTTGGGGGGGAGGGGGTGTGTGGGCCTCCAGTTACCTGCACTCACCAGATGAAACGCAGAAGTTTGTTAGACTTCTACTTCACGCCGGTATTCTGTGAGGTCGTGGTACTTCCCCGGTCGAGCCGGCCCATTCATGCAACAACAAAAGCTGATGCGTGGCTCTACCACTAATGCTGGAGGAATGCTGTTCACTTTATTTCTAAATAAAGTGAAAAGCATTCCTCATGAAGATCGAACTCGTGTTTCCTGATTGAAATTCCGAGCATCCAGCTTCTAAGCTATCTAAAATGAGTTAATTTACGTGTTAGCACATCTGAAGATAGTGACGGAATCCATCTAATTATGATAAGAAATTATCTTTACACTATTTCCTGTACTAATAGGATAATAGTCCTTTCGACCCAATTTTCACCGAAGTTTATTTGGGACAACGTGACAGGTGGTGAGCCTATCGCCGTCTTTCATCTAGATCCGTCTTTCGTCTATTCATCACAAAAATGTTTGGAACTGGCAATATTCGAACCTGCAACCCACAGTTTCGATAGCAGCGTCACTACCAACTAAGCTATCGGATCGTCATAATTAGAAATACTATTTTTCATACTAATCTCAAGACTAAGCTAAGAACTAAGTCAAATAGAGAAATTGCAATAACGGATTAGTCTTATAAAACCCAATGCGCAGCCTGCATCAACAACTTTCGCGCACTTGCGACTAGTTAGACCGGGGTATCGTACCTACGCAGTTATAAAACCAAACGTATAAACAGATTACTTATTGGAAATTCACTTTTGTTGTGTACGTTACAGAGGTAACTTCGAACGCATAGATAAAATTGTTAACGCATATGAAAATATCGCATCGCACAGCCGCATTACAAAATGAGGCAGAATTATGATGGATGCTGATGTCTCGTTTCGCGCTTAATAAGACGAGATTCTACTTCGTGTACGCATTTGTAATATTAAACCTTAACACAATAGGATAGAGTTGAAAAGCGTTTGTTAAATAGTTAGGAATCAATCGCGAATGTCGGCCCACTCCGGCGCAAGTGCTAGAGAGTGTAATGAATGCGACGAGAACCGCACGGTGTTTGGTTTCAGGTTTAATTCTGTTACGTCTCGGTGTGGACAATTCGCAGTTGAGATATCTCTGACGCCTATAATTTAATTATATGCGCAGCTTCAGACGATATTCCTGACACGAATCGAGTTGGTAAATTTTGTTTAGCTAAATAAAAAAATGTTAGGACAGTCACTGGAGTGATTTTTATACATACATACATAGATATAGAGATAGGGACATCACGTACAGTGCTCTGATATCAAAGTAAGCAGCTTAAGTACTTGTATTATGGAATCAAAAACAATGAAGGTGCCAGAAACACTCAGTTTAGAAAATGTCAAAAAAGTGATTTCTACATTGACACGTCCTGGACCTCAAAGCTAGCAACACCATAAAACCGGTACATTTCCCCCGATTATTAACCCGACCGGTTGGGTGGTCGGGATTTCGAGTTGAGAGACCCGAGTTCGATTCCTAGATGGCAGGCTCGTACCAATGGGTTTTTCGAAAACCTATGTACGAAATATATCGTTAAAATATCTTCGGTGAAACGTGGGTCGAAGGGACTTAAATATCTAGACTAGACCTCTGTCTACTCCTGTATTGGGAATTGCGTGAAGATATATTTATTTTATATATTATATATTAACCCGGCCGGGAATCAAACTCAGAGTTAACGAAACCATATGAAAACTGGTTTATGCGCAACTCGTCAACGGAGGTAGTTTAAGGTAAATATTTTTCGGATACAGCTGTAGCTAGAGATCTGGACAATAAGTTACTAACTCCAAGTCCAAGCAGTACCCAAGCCAAAGGTATAATATACATACATAAATAATCTACACAAAGAATCTACTATATTCAAAGTGTTTTGGAGTTGAATAAAGTGTTGAACATTTATTTGGAAATATGTGCCTTTTGAAGGATGGAGCATGAAGCCATAATTAACGCATTTTAAATATAATTTACGAGGCTACGAAAAACAAAATGTGGTGTGTATGTCCTGCTACAGATGTAAAACTGGGGCGAGTCACTAGTATAAACATCTAACCCTCAAAATCGCTCTCTAGAATCAAGTAAGTTGTTTACGGATGTAATATCAGTTAACAACTTACTTCGAAGAAGATTCTACAAGCGTCTGCCTTTCACAGACAGAATGGGTTTTATCTATTGAGACAAGTAAGAGGTAAATGACATGAAAGTTTGTAAAAAGAACATACTGAAATGCATTGTAAGATCAATGAAAACAAAATACGCTTGACCATTATTTTTATTGTTGTATAAAAACACTAAATAACAAAAGCCTTTAAAGACAAAAGAAAAAAATTGTGATCTGAAAATATAAGGTCCGAAACACATTATTTGTTTTGCTCTTCATCTAAAATATGATACATTTGTTTTGACAAATAATGCGCTGAAATGTAGCCATCGCGGCAATAAATTGCAATGAAAATAAAAATTAAGTGCACTTTGTTTGCCAAGTGACCCAAGTGAAGTGATCGTCCTCGTGGAGATTTCAACATAATATAGTGTGGTCGATATCTTTGCCAAAATAATATCGCGCTGGAACAGTTGTTACATATTGTATGAATAATTTACTGGTAATGATGACAAATTTGATGAATAAAATATAGGAATGTTTCGGGAAAATATTATATTAAATATTTCACGGAAAACCTTATTTTGTTCAGCTCTGGCTGTTGGTTCGTTGAGCTTAACTTTGTGCCTTTAACATAGAAACAAATCAAATCAAATCATTTATTTATCGATATATGTAAGTAAATGTATAATTACAATTCATCCATCGATCGTGATTTTTAAAGTACCACCGTTTCGTAGTAATATTCCCCATAAAGGAGAATAAACCGGCGAAAGAAACTCTCCAAGTATCCTCATTTTTAGCTTTTTGTGAAGGAAATACAAAATTTAAAACTAGATGTCATAAAATCATTAAATATAGGATAGGATCTAATCTTCTGCATAATATTTTCGAGATATACACGTAAAAGTTTCTGCCAGAAATTACTCGTACCGCATTGTCTCCTAATTCCCGCGGGATCTTTTAATTTCCCATAAATATCTTCGCTGGAAGGTGGGTCGCAACGACTCAATAGTCTAGACCTCTGTCTACCCCTTTTTAGGGAATGTCATGAAGATATATTTTTTTTATTTTTAAATTTCCCTGAAAAAAAGAGTGGGCTACATTCCGGAATAAGCTTGAAGCAATCATCAAAATGGCCTGTAAATCCACTGCAGGAATCCATACGCCTCAGCCGTACGAGGTTAGCTATAATCGGCACGCTTTGTAAGCGTATTGACGATCACACTACCCTTAGATGCTGCCGCCCGTCATCGGTCTGCAGAATTTCGGTCTGGTATTTTGCGAGATGGATATCCCGACATTTGTGAGCAGCCAATCACTTTTTCAAGGGTCTTTCCTTAGTCGCCTCTTACGACACCCACTGGAAGAGAGGCATTTCTATACCGATACCACGTGGAATACTCCAAACAATACAACAAATCAACTTCGATATGCAAAATTTTGCATTTCTCTGAGTATTGGGTAACAAACAATTTGTGACATGAACAGCAATAAATACAAAATTTCACACAAATCTCGCATTTTAGGATTCGCCTTTTACATGATTATTTAAAATGAATCGTAATGACTACAAACCAAACACTATTTAACATTCATTAGATATCTATTATTATTCAACTAAATATATTTTTTATATATTTTTTTTATTCAATTAAATATATTTTTATATATTTTTATATATTTTTTATTCAATTAAAGAGACGAAAAATTTAATAATTTTCTTTAATTGAATAACAAAAAGTTCAGTATAATTTATGCTTTAAACTAAATAAAAAATATTTGCGTAAGATATCTATTGCTTAATAGACCTTTCTAGTGAAGAGAAACTGTCATGATCACCACGCTTGGGTCTGAATTGGTGACTAGCACACACCATACAATAGAGACAGTGCTGACCGTAACCGGACTGTCTAATTTGAGTAAATTTTACCGTCCCAAAACTTTATTAATATACTGAAGTCAATATAGTTGAGATCAAATCAGGGACGTCCTGAAAAAAGGCCGGGTCATGAGTACCCTAAATCGAAGAGAATGTATGAAGGGAATAATGAAAGTGAACGAAGCGAAACAAGTATGTAAGGATCGTAGCAAGTGAAAAGAAGTGATTTCTGCCTGCACCTACAGGAAAGAGGCGAGATTGTATATATGTATCTATATAGTTAAAAAAAAAGACTGTGAGCCGTCAAGGGACGCCTGGCAGATGTGAAACATCGTGTGTGTACAAGTAATATGCATAAAAGATAATATTATTACGGGAATTAAATATATGTATTATATAATATAGATATTTTTTTTTAAATATAGCCTAATGAAAAAATGAAGTATTACGAATTTCTTACAGAAAATGGTAACTTTATTTAATAAACATTTATTTACATTTGATATAACGGCAACCGTCGCCACGCCAACTATTCGGTTTTCAAGTGAGCCTATAGATGTTTTGTATTTTATGTTACTTTGAAGCGACATCTAGCGAAACGATTTGAAACTCATGAAATTCATGAAGTTATGTTGTTATAACATATTATTATTGATATAATCCTGTAGATGTCGCTTATGAATTTGCTTTTCAATACGCAGATTTCTGTTTAATTTATGGTGTTTTTCTATTTTGCAGAAAACAGTACCTTTCGTAATAATGATATTTTATTATATGGACCATTTGTTTTTATGTAAAACTAGACTCAATTAAGTATTAAATTTTCTAACTTCAAAATCTATAAGTTTGCTTTAATCTTTTCTATAAGTTTGCTATGATATGGTTCTATGTATAAGTAATAAGAAACTAACGTATCGTTCGGAGTTCGGAGCATTTTTAAAACAGCTGTTAATCTTAATAATATTTTATGATATTCTAACAAGAGTACAAGAGCGCTCCTGAGTATTTTGATTTTCTCAAAATTTATAAATCTTAAAATGATTAATCCAATGAACAATAGTACACTAATTTAAAAGGGATTTCAGTGTTTAATTATAAACCTTAATTTTCAGGTAATAGGGTGTAAATTACGTTACACGATATACGAAAGCCTATGAAAGTGTATGTTTATTCGTTTTAAAAATTATTGAACCTTTTGACTATAAGGAAATGACCTTTCATGTAAAATGAAATCTTAATATAATTTACATAGTCACTAATATGAATAATATGAATATAATTAATTAAATATAAAAAAGGGATTTCAGTGTTTAATTATAAACCTTAATAATCAGGTAATAGGGTGTAAATTAGTATACCTTTGTATAGTTTCGTGGCATACGTCGCCACGCCAGAAATCGGTTTTACGTGCGGCTATAGATGTTTCACATCAAAAAAAAAACCATTTAATATATGCATATATTGCAGTGATCCCGCCGTAAGTAAAGCAGCTAAAGCACTCGTGTTATGGAATCTGAAACGATGAAGGAAGAAGCCTATAGTCCCGAGGACATGTAAAAAAGGCGTTCTTTTTCTGTCCGGGAATCGAACCGAAAACCTCACAGCAGGCGATATCTTAAGAACCGGATGCATACCATTACAACAATATACAAAGGTCTAGTCAATTCAGTTCTTCCGGTGTGAAGACTTTTTTTGGGACAACGTGACAGGTGATAAGCCTGTCGCCCTCTTTTTGTACCAAGCTAATGATATAAATAGTTTACACAAATTTTGAAAAAACTCATCGATACGAGCTTGGGATCGACACCGAATCTCTCGATCCGAATACCGATCACCCAACCACTCGGCTATCGTGACTAGTTATTAAATCTGGCTCTGTATATTTAGGTTTATAGTCGTACAGTGAGTGAAGATAGCGTTCAACACGTCCAATTATATACCTACGCGTACGCACGGACGGACAGAATGACGGACAAATTACGCCAATGGCATTTGGCAACTGGACGACGGACAGACGTACGGTGATATGAGTTATTTATGAGAGAGAACGTGCAATATCCTGTAGACCTATTTCCGTTAACGTGGCTTATTAAAAAAATAATAACATTTTTAAATATTTTTTCACAGAGGTCTAGACTAGACAATTAAGTCCCCTCGACCCTCCTTTCAACGAAGATATTTTCGGGACAACGTGACAGGGTGTGAGCCCGTCGCACGTCTTTATGTCCAATCCAACGATGTAATTCGTACATAAGTGATTCGTACACATTTGAAAAACCCATTGGTACAAGCCTGCCACATGCATATTGAACTCGGGTCTCTTGACTCGAAATTACGACCACCCGACCCCTCGGCTATGATGACTCTTTTGACAGCGATGTATAATGTGTAAAAGAAACTAGACTCAGTTAAGTATTAAATTTTCTAACTTCAAAATCTATAAGTTTGCTTTTAATCTTTTCTATAAGTTTGCTATGATATGGTTCTATGTATAAGTAATAAGAAACTAACGTATCGTTCGGAGTTCGGAGCATTTTTAAAACAGCTGTTAATCTTAATAATATTTTATGATATTCTAACAAGAGTACAAGAGCGCTCCTGAGTATTTTGATTTTCTCAAAAATTTATAAATCTTAAAATGATTAATCCAATGAACAATAGTACACTAATTTAAAAGGGATTTCAGTGTTTAATTATAAACCTTAATTTTCAGGTAATAGGGTGTAAATTACGTTACACGATATACGAAAGCCTATGAAAGTGTATGTTTATTCGTTTTAAAAAATTATTGAACCTTTTTGACTATAAGGAAATGACCTTTCATGTAAAATGAAATCTTAATATAATTTACATAGTCACTAATATGAATATAATTAATTAAATATAAAAAAGGGATTTCAGTGTTTAATTATAAACCTTAATAATCAGGTAATAGGGTGTAAATTAGTATACCTTTGTATAGTTTCGTGGCATGCGTCGCCACGCCAGAAATCGGTTTTACGTGCGGCTATAGATGTTTCACATCAAAAAAAAACCATTTAATATATGCATATATTGCAGTGATCCCGCCGTAAGTAAAGCAGCTAAAGCACTCGTGTTATGGAATCTGAAACGATGAAGGAAGAAGCCTATAGTCCCGAGGACATGTAAAAAAGGCGTTCTTTTTCTGTCCGGGAATCGAACCGAAAACCTCACAGCAGGCGATATCTTAAGAACCGGATGCATACCATTACAACAATATACAAAGGTCTAGTCAATTCAGTTCTTCCGGTGTGAAGACTTTTTTTGGGACAACGTGACAGGTGATAAGCCTGTCGCCCTCTTTTTGTACCAAGCTAATGATATAAATAGTTTACACAAATTTTGAAAAAACTCATCGATACGAGCTTGGGATCGACACCGAATCTCTCGATCCGAATACCGATCACCCAACCACTCGGCTATCGTGACGAGTTATTAAATCTGGCTCTGTATATTTAGGTTTATAGTCGTACAGTGAGTGAAGATAGCGTTCAACACGTCCAATTATATACCTACGCGTACGCACGGACGGACAGAATGACGGACAAATTACGCCAATGGCATTTGGCAACTGGACGACGGACAGACGTACGGTGATATGAGTTATTTATGGGAGAGAACGTGCAATATCCTGTAGACCTATTTCCGTTAACGTGGCTTATTAAAAAAATAATAACATTTTTAAATATTTTTTCACAGAGGTCTAGACTAGACAATTAAGTCCCCTCGACCTTCCTTTCAACGAAGATATTTTCGGGACAACGTGACAGGGTGTGAGCCCGTCGCACGTCTTTATGTCCAATCCAACGATGTAATTCGTACATAAGTGATTCGTACACATTTGAAAAACCCATTGGTACAAGCCTGCCACATGCATATTGAACTCGGGTCTCTTGACTCGAAATTACGACCACCCGACCCCTCGGCTATGATGACTCTTTTGACAGCGATGTATAATGTGTAAAAGAAACTGGTGCTGCGATCAACAATCTCCTTCCAAGAGTGGCGATTATGCCAAATCGTCCGTACCAGTATCCTTCCTAGCACGCATGATTTGACAGAACATATTACAGATTATACTAGGCAGGAGACTTTTGGAGACCCATAAGTATATATTTATATAACCACGATAGCCGAGAGGTTGGTTGTTCGGAATTTCGAGCCAAGAACAAAGACTAGAGTTCGATCACCAGGTGGTAGGCTCGTACCAATGACTTTTTAAAAATTACGTACGAGTTACTTCGTTGTTTCGGACTCACAACTTGTCGCGTTGTCCCAAAAATGTCTTCGGTAAAAGGTAGGTCGAAATGGTCTAATTATCTTTACCTCTGTCTATACCAGTAGTGGGTATGTCGTGAAGATATTTTTCTATTTACATGGTCGCAATGTCCTGCACCTTACGGGCAATGGAAACTAAGTGCTACCGAGTCAAAATCCCATCAATAAGTCTATGACGAACGGACCGACGGGCGTTTATTAGTTATCACATGAATCATGGTCCCTTTCATTGATATTGCACGGCGTCGTGTGACAGCCATGAATCTCAATTCCTGCCGTCGCTCCGACAGCGGGGCAATAAACTTGGCAATGACCTCGCAACTCGCGACTTGCATCTGAACCTTCAGGACATTGTGTGCATGGTGACAATTCCACGTCTGTGCCTAATTACTTAATCACTTGTTAAGTGATGATTTATTTTTTAATTTAGACGACCTTCGTTGACGAGTGGCGTACACAGGTTTTCATGATGTCGCCGGCAGTGAGGTACCGAGTTCGATTTCGTGTAGGATTAATGTAGAATTAACTTTTTTTCGGGTCCGGGTGTATGTGGTACCTTCGATGTTTCTGATTCCATAATACAAGTGGTTAAGCTGCTTACTTTAGGATCAGGGAAACGCATACGATGTTGTGTTTGTCTATCTACCTATGTCTATGTAATTAAGCGTATAATTAAGTTTGTATACAGTGGCAATAGACGGATTTAAGATAATAATTGTCTTAGTTAAACTTGTTTCTATAATGATTTCTTATATTTACATTTGACAAAAAATTAATTTGCACTCGATTTTTGAAAAACCGATTTAATAAAAAAATGGTGACGGACCTTCCAATTCAAGAACCCCGTGATCACGGATGCTGTAAATCATCCGAATTGTGGGGAATTAAAATAGTTAAAAAACTAATCCGTTAATAATCGTTTAATTTTAAACTTGTTTCTTATCAATTTATATAAAATACTTACTTTACAGTAGACGACCCGATAGCCTAGTTGGAAGTGATTCTACCTCCAAAGCTAAGGGTTGTGGGTTCGAATCGTGCTAGTGGCAAACATTTGAGTAACGAATATGTTATGCTCGAGTCATGGATTTTATCTTAGTTTGGTCGACAGGTTCACTATCTGTGGCATTGTTGCTTGTTGTATGTCTGTTTTCTGTTGCTGTCCCAAATAAGCTTCGGTGAAAAGTTTGTCGAATGAATTTCTTTCTTTAGATCTCTACCTACCCCAGTATGGGAAATTGCGTAAAGAAAAATATAAAGAAAACATTAAACAGAAATTGACATATCTTATAAAGATCAGTGACCTCCCATGTCGTCGTCTTCTAAATTCAAATACGTAAGTACAATAATTGGATATTCAAACACATGTAATAGCGCTAATTATTTCCAACCCGCATAAAGCAATTTAATTGTTTAATGTGATAATAATCTTTAATAATGATAACACTCAGCCAAGGTAATTTAGTGGTTAGGGTTTCTGCTATTATCTTATAGAATATTACATAAAAAAGGCCTTTCCTAATACAGGGTCTCTACAATTAAGTTTTTCCGACTCACCTTCCACCGAAGACATTTTTTGGCACAACGTGACAGGTGGTGAACCCGCCACGGGTTCACCACCTGTCACGTTGCATGCAAGCCAACGATATAAATCGTACAAGTGTTTTGTAAAACTCACTCGTACCAGCCTTGGAAATCGAACTCGTGTCTCTTCACTCGAATTCTGATCACCCAAGTTAGATATCTCTATCTATTTTACGAGTACTATATAGGTGGTTTGATGTAGCCGCAGTAGTCCCCACTCCCGCCCCACCATTTCTCGTCTCTTTTCTTTGATAGCACAGCGTTACGAAGCAGCATTTATAAGAGCATTTCTATTTTTTAAGTTGCGGGCTATAAATAAAAATAAAAAAAAATATCTTCACGCAATTCCCAATACAGGGTAGACAGAGGTCAAGTCTAGACAATTAAGTCCCTTTGACCCACCTTCCACCAAAGATATTTTCGGGACAACGTGACAGGTGGTGAGCCCATCGCCGCCTTTATGTCCAAGCCAACGATGAAATTCGTACATAAGTTTTTGAAAAACTCATTGGTACTGCCACCTGGGAATCGAACTCGGGTCTCTCGACTCGAAATTCCGACCACCCAACAACTCGGCTATCGTGACTTCTAAAGGCTTCTGCGGGCTATCGCTTTAGAAAGTCTACAGATGAAGCTGTTAAGAATTCCAGGCCAACTGTAAATAAATAAATAAAAATAAATAATAAATCTCTCATAAATAAATAAATAAATATTTTTACGCAATTCCCAATACAGGGGTAGACAGAGGTCTAGTTTAGACAATTAAGTACCTTTGACCCATCTCCCACCGAAGAAATTTTCGGGGCAACGTGACAGGTGATGAGCCCGTCGCCGTCTATATATCCATGCCAACGTTATAATCCGTACATAAGTGTTTGTAAAACCCAGTGGTACGAGCCTTCCACCTGAGGATCGAACCTTAACTCGAAATTCTGTCGACCCAACCACTCAGCTATCGTGACTTCTTTCTCATGCATTATATTCAGTTGGTATAGTACGGAGACCGTAACGTAACCATTTTCATTGACAATATTTTCTTCTACGAAAAACACCAATGTCTGCGTTGAGCTAAACATTTACTTCTACATACTTCTATATACATAACTAAATATTACAAAATGCCCGAAAGGTTTCCATCGTTACGGAATCGCGAATTTATTTAGATTCTTAACTTTGATAACTCAGCTTTAATATAAATTCAATGCAAGCAATTTAATACCTATAGATTAGAGTATTCAGGGCTTGTCAACCTTCGGCGGGCAATAAAAGAAAAATAAACTTATAAAATAATAAACATCGAATGATTTTATCGGGGCTTAAAATATGATAATGCGCAAAACGCCTCGTCTCAATCATAATTTAGCCGCTAATGTCAGTGCGGTGACAGGGGCACCTGATTGGTCTGACATACAGGCTGCTCGCGCACTAAGTTATATGACAATAAAAATTTTATTGCCACCCGCAAGAGATAATACCGAGAGCGGTGAGTTAGCTGTTAATGTCACGAAATGTTATCTCGGGTACACTTACCTTTATGCCGTCGTTTGCTTACATTATCGCGTATACACTTAATATCGATGCGGGTTTATAGATTCTTAATCGAGTAATGTCTATTGTTGATCGATAAAAAATCGATATGGGGGAAAAAAGGTGCAGAACATCTACTCAGTTAAATGTTCATTAGATATTTACAGGCAGTGGAGTGGCGAATTGAACTGAACTTTATGGTCATGATGAAATGGGATATGTTGCAGTCGAAACATTTTCATTTAACGATGTCTAAAACAATTATTTGCGCAAAAACTAGTACTAAAATATTTATTTATGTTTCACTACAATAAAACATATGACATGTTTCAAATGCATTTATATTAGATAATAATAATTATATGTATAAATGATAAATATAAATAATAATTATAAGTAATATAAATAAAGTCAGTAATATAATTGTCATTGTTCAAGCTTCTGGCAAGATTTCGCTGGATTAATTACTATTATTAAATATTTTTATTATTTATTAAAATAGTTACATGCCATTCCCAATACAGGGGTAGACAGAGGTCTGGTCTAGACAATGAAGCCCCATCGACCCACCTTCCACCGCCGATATTTTCGGGACGTGACAGGTGATGATCCCGTCGCCGTTTTTATGCCCAAGCCAACGATATAATTCGTACATAAGTTTTTGAAAAACCGATTGGTACGAGCCTGCCACCTGGCGATCGAACTCGGGTCTCTCGACTCGAATTTCCGACCACCCAATCACTCGACTACCGTGACTTTGTTTTTCTATTTAATTTTATTGGTACGAGCCTGCCACCTGGCGATCGAACTCGGGTCTCTCGACTCGAAATTCCGACCACCCAACCACCCTGCTATTGTGACTTTGTTTTTATATTTAATTTTAGCCGTTGATATAACACTTATATCGACTTTCTATGCACTGCTGCGTTAGAAATGGGTGCCATAATCGTCAAGTTTGGCAAACGAATTAGGAATTGCAAAACGAGATACCTCGCACCTAAGATGCTGCTTCCTGTCACCGGATTTAGCTATTTTGATATATTGTTTTCCGAGATAATTATGCCGCCACGGCGTGAGAATTAGCCAACCCCTGACTTCCCGAGAGACCCTAATTCTATCCTATATTCTATAGTATTATATATAAACTTATGTACGATTTATATCGTGGCTTTGACGTAAAGGCGGTTATAGGCTCGCCATTTGTCACATTTGTCCCAAAAATATCTTCGTTGAAACGTGGGTTTAAAATGACTTAATTGTCCTGACCTCAGTCTACTCCAGAATTGGGAATAACGTGAAGATATATATAAAAAAACACCAGTGAGAATCCATAGCCCGTCAGTTCGCGTGTTACGTAAACACGCCCTTCTCCCAGATGCCCGTACGCTCTCTCTAGCCTCGCACCTCCACCGGATATGAAGATAGCGCGGCGGAAAAACGAGCAACTCGTCTGTCGCCGCATTCTCACCGAGATGAGTTATATTTTGTTCTTGCCTTGGTGACTTTTTTTTTTTTGTTTTTGTTTTACATATTGTTCGGTACGTACGTATGTTTTTTTTTGCTTCGTATTGGTTCGCGCTCAGATGTTCGACGCCGATTGATTTTGTGATGTCTGTGTGACGCTCTTTTTTTTCCAATTTACTTTACGCGTCGCTTTTGGATATGAGTTTGTATTTGGATTTTGCGGTCGGATTAATTTGTTATAATTTTTTGTCATGTGGTTACGACGTAAGAATATTAAGATCACATTTGTTCCCGTGGGTGTCATAAGAGTCGAGTAAGAGACAAATTTAAAATGCAATTGGATACTGACAAATGGCGGGATACACACACACACACATTTACATACCGCCCTGTTGAAGTCCACTACAGGATATAAGCGCTACCGTAGATTCTTAATGATAATTGTTTTTCTTTTCTTTTATAAAGAACACTTATATTGCCAAATAACATTACCATTATTCCTGTTAACCACTATGATAAAGCTGCACTGCTTTCGTGGAGTTTATTTACGATAACAGTCGAATGGCGGGCCCGAACCTGCGACGTCATGTTTCGCAGTCCGCACCTTAAACTATTAGGCTATTGCCGATTGTCGTAGATGGAAGTATGAGAAACAGTGGTATGGTTTAACCACAACAATATACTGAGTGACAACCGCGTGAGACACACCACAACGTATAATAAGTCCAAGAATAAAAATATTCTCGGTCTTGTTTGTTATATCATTAAATTAAAGAGAAATTTAAGAAATTAAATCTTAAATCAAGTTCCTACGTGGAATGTTTAAAACGATTTTTTTTATAAATATCAAAGAAAGTCATAACATATATCAATTATGTCACGATAGCCGAGTGGTTGGGTGGTCGGAATTTCGAGTCAAGAGAAACGAGTTCGATCCCCAGGTTGCAGGCTCGTACCAATAGGTTTAAAAAAAAACTTATGTACGAATTTTATCGTTGGCTTATGTCCAAGCCCAATGATGATGAAAGCCAATGATGAGGATGATAAAAAAAAGTATCTTCACGCAATTCCCAATAAAGGGGTAGACAGAAGTCGAGTCTAGACAATTTAGTCCCTTCGACCCACCTTCTACCGAAGATATTTTCGGGACAACGTGACAGGTGGTGAGCCCGTCGCCGTCTTTATGTGCAATATTTATTTATTATAAGGAACGTCAAAAACGGCTTACGTCTAAAGCCTATTTGTTAAAACTACTGAACATAAACATATTGATACGTCGCGTATGAAATTTTATATGACATGTTACGAATACTTGATTGACGTCTCGATTGGCATCGTTTTGACAAAGATTATATCTTCGAGATGTTCGAGTTATATTACTAGAGATCTTTCTCACTGTTGGTAGAAAATACTAGTTTGTTTATACAAATTTATTCTATAACTTAGTAGATAATATGACGGTTTAAATTTCGTACTATAAACGAAGCACTATGAAAGAACACTACAGTTCAGTACTGAGTTTTAAAGCAAAACCAAACCAATGATAATAAGTGAAAGTAAAACTGAGAAAAGTCTAAAAGTGTTGGTAAAAAATTAAAATAAAATAAATAGATAAATGTCTCCTCGCATCGTCCCAGATAGGGTAGCGAGAGAGAACAGAAGTGCCAGGATCCTTCCATACCTCTTTCGCTTCTTTGAAATTCATCATCCTAATCATACATGCACGTCTAGATATCCGAATACTCTTGACCCTTCCATCTTCCAGCAATTTGTTCACATGGTATTTAAGTTAGTCTTGGACTACCTTAACCCCTTCTTCTGTTAACTTTCGCGTTATATATTTTCGTCGCCATTCGATCTTCATTTAAAGTATAAAGTATAGTTAAAATGGTCGATCCTTTAACTCCAATCCCTCAACACATAACTTGTAACAATATAAAGCGGGAAAAATCGCGCAGTCTGTTTGTCTAAAGACTATAAGCAGTCTTGACAGAGGGGTGCGTTGTCTGCACGAAGCCGTACGTCTATGTGAAAAGAAAAAAGCAAATCGGTCGAAAGAGAGTTTAATGAAAGCGACGCCGGTGGCTTCTGAAATCTCTTCAATGCGCTCCCGCTTTCAATGCGTTTCCAGTTCGAATACCTATTAGAAATTTTTATTTGTGTGGACCGGTCGAGTCAGAAATTGTTTTTCACTGAAGTCTTTTTGGGACGACGTGACAGGTTGTGAGTCTAGTTCCGTATTGGTGTTCAAGCCTATGGTACAGTTTTCTTACAGAAATATACGCACTTATGTAGATAAATAATCGCCTAAACCTTCGAAGACACTCTTCGAAGTCACTACCAACAATGCTATCAAGTATTTGTACACTTGTTATAGCTATATTTATATAATATTAAATTATTTGCGCAAAATCAAAGTACTGGTACTGGTATTTTGTTTCTTTTGTTGTACAGAAGACGTAAGACGCGTACTATAACGCCCATTGTAATCTCGAAGTTGCAGTAAGAGGCGACTAAGGACCTTGAAAATTCCTTTAGCTACAGACTTATTGTAAAATGACTTGATGACAGATCGCATAACTATAACGTACCAGATCAAAATTAAGTAAACAGAACTGCATCTAAAGCGCGAAACGTCTGGTATTGCGATTATCAATCCGTTTTGCGTTACGTGAATTTTTGCAAACCTTACTTAACGGAAGAGGCCTACGACATCGGACTTTTACAGGACTTTGTCATACATACAAATTACTTAGATCCGTCACAATGGGAGACAATGGCTGTGGAGACGGACCTTGAGCATTAAGGTATTAGAGTATAATCCCACGTACTCCCTGTACGTGGGAATGAGCTAGATGCCAAACGAGACGCGCTCAAGGCTCGATCACCTGCAGCCATCATCTACAATTATTTCGGAGAGGTGCTGACTTGCGCACAATGTGCTCGCACGTTCAGCGCAAAAATCGGTTACGTCAGTCACCTGCGAGCACACGAATGACGCTCGCAATAGTCCAAGTCGCTGTGGCCGAAATCGGTCGGGACACTATATATAGATACATACGTAGATAGGGACCACATAACATACATTGCTATGATCCTATATGATAAATGACTATGACGTAAGTAGCTAAAGTTTTTTTCAAATTCCTAGGTATATGCTAATGAAAATTCAATAGTATAAATAGGGGATATGGTGTATAAATAATTATACTCACTCACTATATTTGCAGGATTTACATTGTTTTTTTCTACTGTCAATTATTACTTAAGCAAAAAACGTCAAATTTAAAAAGACAAGACGATCATTGCGATCTCGAATCGCCGAGACGTATTCCGATTCCGGTCGTGTGTTTGATGCGCCCGGTCCGCTCGGTTCTCTATCTTAAAATAAGAAATTGCATTTTCAATCTGCCCCTATCGGCGCACGATAGCATCGGACGGTACCTGAGCGTATCGCTCAGCGGATGGCGATGAAAGGCGATTCCGTCATGTCAATAGAAACGTTTGGAAATGTTGCCCGGAACATACGTTATCTGTTATATTATATCGCTTTACTAAGGTCGCATGTAAATAAAGAGAAATTTATTAAACTCACATACTTACATAGACAGGGACAACATCACATACACTGCTCCGATTCCCAAGTAGTTTAAGCACTTGTGTTATGGAATCGGAAAAAACGAAGGAACCACAAGCATTCAGACCCGAGAAAATGTAGAAATAGTGGTATTTCTACATTGTACCTTTTCGAACCTGGGTCTTCAGAGCTGGCGACAACATGAAAACCGGCCACTCGTCATCAGAGCTCGTCCTGATGAATAGAGATACTGTGGATTTTAATGACTAATCTGTATTTTCATAATAAGCCTTCAAGCTTTTCTAAGCATGAAAAAATATCTTCACGCTATTCCCAATACTGGGGCACACAGAGGTCTGAGTCCTTTCGACCGACCTTCCATCAAAGATAATTTCGTGACAACGTGACAGGCGGTGAGCCTGTTACCGTCTGCATGTCCAAGCCATCGATAAAAGTCGTTCATTTGTTTTGAAGAAAAAAAACCTTTAAGTACGCCTACCACCTAGGCATCCTACTCGGGTCTATTGACACGAATATCGATGACCCGACCACTTGACTCTCATGACTTTTCAAACATACATGTAATGGAATGGTTGACAAGCGATGGCTTCAGTAGCCACTTACCATCTTGTAATCTATTAGCTTGTGATTCATTATACTACGAAAAAAATGTAGCAGCAAAAGTTATTGCTTGAATCTACACATTGCACTTTTATTCATGCAATGCTCCCGAAATAATCATCGAGCATTAACAGTCAATTAAATTCGATTAAAAGTAGACACGAATCGATTGCACTCTGCATATCGATTACAAAACACACCCGCACGGGTTTTTAGTCGGTCAGGAGCAGCTTTCAAAAGCGCCGATGTGCGTGGGAGCTTACAATTTGCATAGCTTCATTAGGCCCGAAGCACACGGGCGATAAACGCGACGCGTTATCTGCTACTCTGTATTGCGCCTTAGTGTTTTTTTTTGTTTCTTAAAAATCAAAAGCTGTTAATTAATCGCGTGTGAGGTCCCGCACCTCGATTGTAATTGTGCCCCGATAGCGCATTGGTTGTCGTTGTGTTTTTTAATGTATTCAACCGCACTTGTTAGCGGTCATTACAGCCAACTCCTTAAGTAGAATATTAATAATAACATAAAAAGTCACGATAGCCGAGTGGTTGGGTGTTTGGAATTTTGAGTCAAGAGACCCAAGTTCGATCCCCAAGTGGCAGGCTCGTACCAAGGGGTTTTTTTTTTCAAAAACTTATGTACGAATTATATCGGTTGCTTGGACTTTATGACGGTGACGGACTCACCAACTGCCACCACCACCCACTTACCAACTATGTAAGTATCGTGATCCCTAGGCGATCTGTTGAAAACCAAAAAAACTACAAGAACTATTCATCCTTATCCTTCAATCCCAGGTCTTCGTTTGAAAATTGAGAAATATTAAGAGCTTTATTTGACCTTCCGCGATCTAATGACGTACGTCTTATTAACACCGGAAGTCGTGTTACAAGTTACTTAAGTAATAGTAAAGTCACGATAGCCGAGTACTTTACTATTACTTAAGTAACTTGTAACACGAGAGCCGAGGTTGGGTGGTCGGAATTTCGAGTCAATAGACCCGAATTCGATCCCCAGTTGGTAGGCTCGTACCAATGAGTTTTTCAAAAACTTATGTACGAATATCGTTGGCTTGGACATAAAGGCGGCGATGGGCTCACCACCTGTCACGTTGTCCCGAAAATATCTTCGGTGAAAGGTGGGTCGAAGGGACTTAATTGTCTAGACTCGACCTCTGTCTACCCCTGTATTGGGAATTGCGTGAAGATATTTTTTTTATTTTTAATAGTAAAGTCGTTACGTTAATGTACCCAACGTTTTATGTAAAGGTTAAATACATGTGAGTAAACACATGCAGTGCACTGTATTATATATGTCATATCCATAAAAATATTATTGACAAGCCTTAAGTTTACAAGAGGGCTAAACGAATGAGCTAAACAGAGGTTCAGACAATTAAGTCCTTTCGACCCATCTTTCACCAAATATATTTTTGGGATAACGTGACAGATGATGAGCCCGTCGTCGTCTTTATGTCCAAGCCGACACTATAAATCGTATGTAAGTTTTTGAAAAAACCATTGATATATGTCTAGCACCTGTGATCGAACTCGGGTCTCTTAACTCGAATTCCGATCACCCAACGAAATCCACCCAACAACACACCAAGAGCACAGTTCTCTTAAGTTACGTAGCTACGTAACTTAAGAGAACTGTGTAGCTCAAGCCGTTACGTAAACCAAAAACATAGCAGCATTAAACTGTGTACTTTAGATTTGACAGCATTTAAGAGAGTCTCAAATGAGAATTTCCGAAGCAGTACGAGCTCAAAGCCGCGCCAACAGCCACGTTATTGGACGTGACAAAGTGACGCCGCGACGCCCCGACGTCGAGCGACGTGACACCGAATCAATTCGACGTCACTGCACTACGATATTAGACATGCATCTCACCGTGAACAAAGATCCACTTTCTAGAACTGCATCTGGGACATATACCTCTCGATATAGTGTTAATAAGCATCTAGAATAATGTTATATCTTTAAGCGTTTTAAGAGATGTATCTCTTTCTTATATCGTATATTTTTCTTTAAGAGAAGTATTGGGAAAAAGGGGTAAAGTAACAAAACGAAAAACTCAAGAGGTCTAGACATTTATGTCCTTACGACTTATATATATATATATATATATATATATATATATATATATATATATATATATATATATATATATATATATATATATATATATATATATATATATATATATATATATATATATATATATATATATATATGTGAGATATATATATATATATATATATATATATATATATATATATATATATATATATATATATATATATATATATATATATATATATATATATATATATCTCACGCACTTTTACCACTTAACCACTCGTCTATCGTGTCGCCGTCTTTATGTCCAAGCCAACGATATGAATCGCATATAGGTTTTGAAAAATCCATGGGTGCGAGCCTGCCACCTGGGATCGAACTCGAATCTATTGACTCGAATTCCGATCACCCTGCCACTCAGCTTCCGTGACTTTCTCCTCTGACCTCTGTTCAATAAAAATATAAATAAATAAGCATGATCTTAAAATTATCCTACTATTGAACGTAAATTCCTATTAAGGCGGAGTGACATTTTTAATTTATAAATTCACTCCAATCATAATCACACTCCGACTCGATAATTAGATCTGTTCGTTTTCGTGCCGCTCGAACAAAAGCTCGGACAATACTAAAGATTTGCCTATACCCGTGGAACGATTAAAGATTTTCTTTGTGATGTTTGATTGCTTCTCCATCGAAAGTGATTCCCTTTGGGAAGAATCTTTCATTTAAACGGATATCAAAATGATTTTCATTCAAGAAAATATCAATTCAAATATTTTTTGTACATTTTCAGTAGGCAAGGCATGCTCAAAATGTAACAAAATAAATTGAAAAAATCTGGTTCGATTCACTAATTTAAAAATATCATTTACACTTGCGATTGTTGTCGCTTGGTGAAATTGCATTGCATTAAAATTCATTGTTGACAAGTGTTTCAACAATACTATTTAATTAAAAATATCAGTCTGAAAATACCTGTGCACATATATTGTGTATAACAACAATGCAAACATATAAGTGGCGGAGGGGCCGCCACTTATATGTTTGCATTGTTATTATACCATCGTTATTGATTTTCTTATTTTATTTTTATTTGTACTAATTTTCTTTGTCACTGCATATACTGTAATTCGTGATTGTAATCTGAAGTGTCGAAATAACTGTCTATATTCAGTGGACTTTTGATAGGCTGTAAACACGCCGAAAAGGTTCTCTCAGGTCAGAAGTTCCTGACGCTATGTCATATTTAGCATACCGGTCATTGGTTCAAATATAAATAACATCAGCAATCAATAATTCTAAGTCTGGAGGTTAGATGAAAGCAGATGCATATTAATCACGACGGATTGACAAGATATTTTTGATCTGCCAGAGAACTGCATCAGAATTAGACATGGAACACGTGAATACATCGCGCAGAACAATGTAGATATTAATAATATTCGATAGGTTTTGGAATATCGGTTAAAATATGTTAGGCACAAGCACCTATACCATGCTAGTAACATTATAAACACGAATGTTTGTTAGGAAAGATGTACAGCTTAAGGTATGTTATGTTAGTGTTAACTTTAACGAATTACACAACTAACAATATGTCCATACATATACATATATGGTCAGCTTGTACACTAAGAGGGCGACGGATAGACTCACCACTTGCCTTCCAAATGAGCTTCAGCAAAAACGTCCAAACGTCTTCAGTATCCAGAGCTCTTTCCCAGTATGGGAAAATTTGTGAAGATAAATTAATTTCCAGAGAAATAGAAAACGTGTGACGTCTGACAATAACCAGGAAACGGCTTGATTCGCGACCATAAATCAGTCATGATTTAGAGACGCATCAAAAGTGAGGCACATAAAGCTCGAGACACGCTAGCGACCCCAGCACGAAGTTTACGATTACTAAGAAACGAACCACGGACGTAACACTGTCGCATAAATCAATTTAATCTCCACAGCAAAGACAATTGCCTGCCATTTCTCGAATTCAACCGCGATCTGGTTAATGGAATATCATAACTACGGTTACGGTAACTCGGTCGCAATTAGGTTGATCCGTAATGAGAAGTTACGCGAAATACGCAAGTTTAGCGCAAGAATGAATCAAACGAGACGCAGTTTCGCGTGGCGCGTCTCAGAATTAATGTCTAATACGGCAGCGTGTGATTGTTTGAATTTTAAACGAGACGTTTAATACGTTCGGTAAATCATAGGAAAGGAATGCAATGGTAGTTTGCGATGACGATCACATATCGGTGGCGTTTTACTTTAAACGGGTACCGTAATTACTTTAAACGCCTTAATTGAGGCTGTGGAAATTAATTAATAAGTAATAAATACATGCATAGACAGGGACAACATCACATACATTGCTCTAATACCAAAGTAAGCAGCTTTAAGCACATATACGAGTATTCTGGGATCAGAAACAACGAAGGTGCCACAAACACCTTAAAACACAACATTGCCGTTAGCTGATGGATGCAGATGGAACAGTACCGTTATATGTAACAATCTTACGAGGAGGCCTATGTGCAGTGTGGATCTTATATAATGATTTTGATGATGAAAGAAAACTTATTGATTTACAAAAAGATTTAATATTCCAACTGTTAATAATATAAAGTCTCAGTGAACGAGTAGCGTACCAACCGATGTTCATGGTATCGCTAGAAATGAGGTCCAGGGTTTTCAATTGTCGAACAATTCAGATCAATGCTGAAAAAATAATTGTTTTCTTTGTTTCCGGTTCTTTAGCACAAGTCTTAGGAACATTGAGATCACATAATCCTGTCCTTATTTATGTATGTATTGGTTGAATATGTCTAACATAGATTATTCAAATGTAACTTATTTAATTTCCAGACATCTTTAGATTTAGACAGTCATCTTACATAGGTGAGATTAGCCACTGTTAGCATTAGTTACAACAGAAGCCGGCGCTTCAGAATCGTGCGTCTTCAATAATTCAGGGCAGCATTGTCCGATGTCTCAGCGTGTCACTTGATGCTATTATAGAATTAAACCAGACTGGAGCGACGCCATTAACGCCCTGCATCATAAATGATGGACACGATGCACCGGCATTTAGCAGATTGTACGTGGAATCCGATCGAGCAACAATGTCCTGTGATAGAATCATTGTGATGAAATTCATTAAGGAATCTAATGTGACGCTCTTGACATATATGCATATATAAATGCATATACGAGTATAGGGACAACAAACGCGGTATACTGTCAATACATAATATAAATAAAATAAATAATTATCTTCACGCAATTACCAATACATTGGTAGACAGAGGTCTAGTCTAAACATTTAAGTCACTTCCACCGAAGATATATACGGGACAACGTGACAGGTGGTGAGCTCTTGTCTTTAAATAAATACATAATATAATGTACATATATAATTGAGACTATAAGAACTTGCTTCTAAATGTTATCCAATATTTTAAACGGGATTCGTGTGGTTACGGTGTAACAGTATTAGCACCCCATTCTTTCCATGTGTGTCGTAAGAGGCGACTAAGAGAAAAAGCCTTGAATATAGTTACATTAACCGATAGATGGCGGGACAACAATCTTTAAATATATCAGACTGATATAATAAGGCCGAAGATTGGGCAGCAGCGTCTGAGGTGCGAGTGGTCTGGTCCTGTGACATTTGTGGATATAATTGTATATTATGAGTTTTTATACAATTATATAGATGAATTTGAATGTGATTAGATATTCGAAGTGAAAAAAAAAAAAAAGTCACGATAGCCGAGTGATTGGGTGGTCGGAATTTCGAGTCGAGAGACCCGAGTTCGATCCCCAGGTGGCAGGCTCGTACCAATGGGTTTTTCAAAAACTTATGTACGAATTATATCCTTGGCTTGGACATAAAGGCGGCGACGGGCTCACCACCTGTCACGTTGTCCCGAAAATATCTTCGGTGGAATGTGGGTCAAAGGGACTTAATTGTCTAGACTAGACCTCTGTCTACCCCTGTATTGGGAATTGCGTGAAGATATTTATATTTATTTATATTATATTCGAAGTGAAAACTTCTTTGAAAGTATTGGAAATACAATGAAATATAAAACCAAGTTATATCAACACATATTTCTGATGAGTCACTTCTATAGCTTGTGCAATGAATAAAGAAAAGCAATCTTCATACCATTCCCAGACAGAGGGGGTATACAGATGTCTAGACAATTGATTTCTTTAGACATTCACCTTCTAAAGGACATTTTATGGAATATCGAGACAGGAGGTGAGCCCATCGCTGTCTTTATGTCCAAGCCAACGACATAAATCGTACATAAGTTTTGAAAAAAAACCATTGGTACGAGCTTTGGGATCGAACCCCGTCCATCTATTAAGTAACTGTCACTGTCTTAGTGTAAATGTCAACCATATAAACACAATGCAAGTATCAAAAAAACTCACAACTTGCCTCCAGTGTATCGAACTCGAGTCTCCCGATACGAATTCCGACCACCCAACCACTTTACCGTGGTAGACTACTCATAAATAAATTAATAAAGACAAAGATCACGGACTGCTCGCAGGCGGTTGTAGGTTGTAGACAGGACCGAAATAATCCGTCCACCGCACGCCCGAGATGAGACGTGTCCCATGAATAGTTAAATATACCCCTTCGATACAGGACATCGGTAGTCATAGGCCAATTAGAGTAAGACAAGCGGTCTAGCCGTGTCTGCATTGACAGCACTGTTAGATGCATGTGTACACTGCGTTAAACTTGTATAAGGACTTGTTATTCATGTATGTTGTACGAACGGACAGAAGAACTACTGTGGTCAGTTCAGTCATAGCGTATGTAGAGATATGTAACATACATAATTATTAACTAAAGGTAGATAGAAGAGATATAACTAAGATTTGGACGAATACAGAATATTTTGACAGCATTTGGGAGAAATTTACCCTTGTTTTTATTTTACTTTATATCACCCAAGCGTATTATTGGGATAACGTGACAGGTGGTAAGCTTATCGCTATTTTAGTGTCCTAGCTAACGATACAATTACTTCAATTCAAATAGATATAATATAAACATGTATTACTCGAGTACAAATATTCATAATCGTCAAGCAAAAGTTTGTCCATACAGGGATTCGAACGCGGGACCGTTATAGCTTCGCCGGCACTATCACTACCAATTCGGTCATTAGTTCGGTGTTCAAATATCTGACAAAAACAAAACAGTATCAAACACATTAGTCGACGTTAAGCGTTTCTTTCCCCTATTTCTTCTCCGTTAGAGGAACCTCATTACGAAGAGGTGGTTGATTAAAAAATTACTATCAAAGAAAGTTACTTATATTGATTAATAATTTATTTCACTCGTTTTGATCATGCAGTATTTGACTGAATAGAAAGTGTTAAAAAAAGAAGTAAGTATAAAAAAAATAACAAGCTGGATGTAATATTCATGCTAGGTTCAAACAAGCTCAAACAGAATAAAGAGGTTTTAACTTTGATTCCCCAACTCGGGTCATACATCACTAAGGAAAATGAAAAATTGTGTGGTAACGACTTAAGAATATTACCACTCGCTTTCTTTCCGTAGATGTCGTAAGAGGCGACTATGGTAGAGTGAGTGAGAGTGAGAGTGGTAGCGTGGTCAAAATTTCGAGTCGAGAGACCCGAGTTCGATCTCCAGGTGGCAGGCTCGTATCAATGGGTTTCTTTTTTCTTCAAAAAAATACTTATGTACGAATTATATCGTTGGCTTGGACATTAAGACAGCGACAGGCTCACCACCTGTCACAATTTCCCAAAAATATATTTAATGGAATGTGGGTTGAAACGACTTAATTGTCTAGACCTCTTTTTACCTTTGTTATTGACCTTTTTTTATAGAGAAGGGAGGCACACGGGCAGGTGGCTCACGTGATGGTACGTGATTACTGCCGCCCATGAACTGCAATCTTTCAATGCAAAATTGCAAACATCTGCAAAACCAGAGGCATAGCAGATACGTTGCCGGCCTTTGAGAAAGGTATGGGCTCTTTTCTTGAAGGTCCCTAAGTCGTATAAGTCCGGAAAAACCTCTGACGGCAGTACATTCTATAAAGTGCAAGTGCATAGCAGAAAATTCCGCGTAAAACGCACTGTAGTGAAATGCCAATAATTGGGAAGGGCGTGAAGATATTTTTATTTATTTTTTATATTTTGAAAAACTTACGTTTTTTTACGTTCTATATCATTGTCACCGCCAGCATTCGGATCTGTAAAGAAAAAAAAACACGATTTAGCAATAACCTCATAAACATAACTTTATATAAGTAAGTTTATATATATATATATATATATATATATATACATATATATATATATATATATATACATATATATATATATATATATATATATATATATATATATATATATATATATATATATATTTATATATAACTATTACTTTGTGATCAGAGACATGTATGTCCTGTCGATGTATGAATTATTTAATTGTTATTTAATATTGCGGGCTCGTCCTTATACAATAGAGTACATTTCCCATTGATAGGTGTACGTAGCTCTCTATCGCCTCTGTTCTAAACATTTTTTTCGTATTTCATAAGAGAAAGTCATCTGCAAACATTGTTTATTAAGAAATTCCATACACAAATCCTCGTTTTTTTTTTTCTAAAATAACTGGCCGCCAATAATTATTATATTTACTGTAATCATTTTTTATTTTCTGTTTGAATCGCGAGAATATAAAACTGTAGCACATTTCCGGATTTTATTGGTTATAAAATTTAAAGAGTTACACTAAAGTCACAAAATTATTGCATGTCATGCATATATTTTGAATGCTATTAAGAAAATCAACATGTATTTCCGTTATTAGAGCTTGCATTCGCTAAACTATTTAGACAAATGCATATGCTTCCTGCTTCATAATTATACAGTTTAGTAATTATTGCATGGTCTCCATGATCTCCATGTCTTGTTATGGGACAATTATTGCTTGATCTCCATGTCTTCTTATGGGACATGAACTCAATCTATTTTTCTAAAAGAAAATCCTTCTTATCAACGACTCCCTAAATTCTTCAATTGTAAATAAAATAAACAAATATCTTTACGCCCATTCCCAATGCAGGGTTAGACAGAAGTCTAAACAATTAAGTACTTTCATCCCACCTTCTATCGAGGCAATTTTTGGAAATAGTGACAGCTGGTGAGCCCGTCACCGTCTTTATGTCCAAGCTAGCGATATAAATCGTACACATCTTTTTGAGAATACCTATTGATACGAGCCTACCACCTGGGAATCAAACTCGGGTCTCTTGACTCGAATTCCGATCACCACCTCGGCTATCGTGACTTAAATTGCTACATATCATCAGTATTATCATATTTTTTTTTTTATTGTTCCACAGGCCTACATTTCATTCATCAATGAAGTAACTAAAAATTTTGCAGCCTATTTAAATAAAAAACATAATTCACGACAGGCGGGTAGTTGTAGTGGTCGGAATTCGATTCTCGTACCGACGGTTGTTTCTCCAAAACCTATGGACGATTCATATACGTTGGCTTGGACATAAAGACGGCGACGGGCTCACTACCTGTCACGTTTCACCAACAATATCTTCGGTGGAAAGTGGGTCGAAAGGACTTGATTTTTGAGACCTCTGTTTACCCCAGTATTGGGAATGGCGTGAAGATATTTCTTCTTTTCAGGAAACATAAAACCGCCGAAAAGGCTAAAATACTAAATTATGACTTCAAAGTTTAGTAACGCGACCCCTACGGATTATGAATGATTCATTGCTAACGAGAAAGTTCAAGAGACTTATAAAACACTAATAAAGACGTTCAAGCACAACAATAAAAATGTCGTGTACAGTAACATAACTGTTGTATTGGCACGCGACAATACAATCAATTATTTGTATGGATTAATGACCGACAATCTCTTTAGACTTTGGTAAATTAATGCTGCAAAATCGTTTTGAAGATTAACACTTGTTTTTTTATCTTCTCGATAGCCGAGTGGTTAAGTGATCGGAATTCAAGACGAGAGACCCGACTTCGATCTCCAGGTAACAATGGGTTTTTTAAAAACCTATGTACGATTCATATCGTTGGCTTGGACATAAACCAAACGGCTCACCACGAGCCACGTTGTCCCAAAACTATTGTCGTTTTTATGACCAAGCCTACAATATCAATGGTATAAAACCTTTGGAAAAAACTCATTATTACGCGCCAATCTTCTGGGAATCGAACTCGAGTCTCTAGACTCGCCTTCCGAACACCCAAACATTCGGCTATCGCGACTGTGTGTGACCGTAATGTAATTATAACATATACCCTGTGGAAATGAAAATCAATGTACGTTTGATTTACAGAGCTTTAACGACGTGCTCCCGGCGAACCGGAGTTAAAAATTAATTAAATATGCAGTCCCAATTCGCAATTAACTTAAGTTTAATTAGTCATGCGTTTCGTCCGCGAATGAGTTATAGCTTATTGGAACGGGGTTCGATGATAACTGCGGGCTGTTAGTTTCGCTAAAGTAAACATATCGGTGCTCTTTGAAATTAGCAGTTATGGAGGTCCTGGGTTCTTTGACGTACCGACTCTATTAAAAATTTATGGACGTAAGCAAGTTGATCTTTTAAAATTAAACGTTGAGTTACTGATACGGTAATAAATCATGAGGATTTAAAGTAATATATCTTCAAGCAATTTACCAATACTGGAGTAGACATATTAAGTCTTTTCGATGCACCTTTCACTGAAGACTATTTGAGACGCGGCGACAGGCAGCAAGCTTTTTCATTTAGCGTACAAGCTAACGGTGTAACATACGGTATAACATATAGATACATATTTAGATTCGTCATTGCCAATACAGGGTAGACAGAGATCTCGAGAATTATTTCCTTTCGACCCAACTTCCACCGAAACATTTTTGGAGTAATGTGGCAGGGACAGCAACAGGCTCACCCTGTTGCTGTCGATATAAATCGTACATGTTTGTTTAAAAACCCCATTGAATTGAACTCGGATCTCTTCACTCGGAGTCTGATCATCCAATCATTCGGCTATTGTGTCTTTAGATAGAAAAATTTTCATATAAATAGATAAACATCTCGTCACCACCAAAGAGGTAATCGGGTCGCCAAAGAATTAAATATATAATACAAATCTTTAACTTATTAGTTGTTATACTATCACAGAGGCTAGATGAGATAGAATGTGAAAGAAAATTACCTTTTTCTTTATAACGAGATTGCAATTTCAGTTTATCGTCAAAAACAATCGGAGAACTCGGAACAACGACGCGGATCTAAGACTTATCGCACAAAAAGTTAAATCTATCAAAGCTTGAATACCCGTTTCGTTACGTACTATTAATTTGTGATAGAGACGCGCCGATACTGAGGAAACATCGCGCTTTCGAAGTATCGGTCTTTCGTAGAAATCTACGAAGATTTCGTAGAAAATTTGAACAGGAATTTTAGTGACGTAACAGAATTTTACGTCACTAAAAATCCTAAAAAAAGGGTAACTTATTTTTAGCTCAGGATCTGTTCCAGAATGTTAATAATGAAGTTGTTAAGTTAAATTTTCTGTACGGGATTGCTTTTTTATAGTAGTAAAATTTTAATACATCTTCACGCATTTAATGTATTGTCACGATAGCCGAGTGGTTGGGTGGTCGGAATTTTGAGTCAACTGACCCGAGTTCGATCCCCAGTTTGCAGGCTCGTAATAATGGATTTTTAAAAACGTATGTGCGAATTACATCGTCGGCTTGGACATAAAGACGGTGACGGGCTCACCACCTGTCACGTTGTCCCGAAAATATCTTCGGTGGAAGGTGGGTCTAAGAGACTTAATCATCGAAACTTTGGGAATTGCGTGAAGATATTTTTTTAATAATACAGAGGTGAGCAAATGTCTAGACTATGTAATCCTTTCCACCTACATTTACAACACTGGAGTTTATTTGGGACAACGGGATTGTGGTGAGCCTGTCGTCTAGCCTAATCTAATGTCAAATCCAATGCCATAAATCGAATCTGGTTCGTATAAGTTTCGTAAAACTCACTGGTTCGAGACTTCCTCCAGGGGATCACACTGAGGTTTTCTTATTGAAATTACCACCACTCGACCCAACCAATCAGCTGTCATCACTCTTAAATAATCCTGTTAGTTCTCAATAATGTACCATAAAACAAAGAAGTTACAGTATTACAAACAGAAAACTACGTTTCCTGGAGGACCCCGAATTCATCCCACTTTAGCTAATGTAGAACAGATTCAAATTATTCAGTACCCACACCTATTCGACATAAGTTTAGCGAGCATGTGTTAGTTCTCAGGGCACTAAGTCATATATAGATTAAGATAGTGACAACATCACATACATTGCTCCGATCCCAATGTAAGATGCTAAAGCACTTGTGATAAGGGAATCGGAAACAAACGAAGGTACCACAAACACCCAGAGCCGAGAAAATGTAAAAAAGTGGTTTTTCTACATTAACCCGACCGGGACCTCGATGATTGCGACACCTTGAAAACTGGTGTTTACGCCACTCGTCTGCAGAGGTCGTCAATAAGCCAAGAATACGTTAGTCTCGTAACTACGAACATCACTAAACCCGGGCCCTCCTAAAAATCGTGAAACGAGCGATCGGCGCGTACAAAAGATAAATTTGTTGTATCTATCGATTATGATACGATAGAGATTTCTTTGCGGTTAACAAAGAGTTTTCGTATCAAATCACACAATTAGAAGTGATCGTTTGTATGGTCCGCCGGGCGCTTTGTCGGCGCGGCTTGTCATTGCTGTGGGTGCGTTCCGCGCTGAGCTAGAGAGACTGTACCTGTTATTTTTGTTATGTTTATTAATTGCAAACTGTTTTTGAGTAGATAATGTCGATTTAAAAATTTAAATTTTCGTGATACATTATTAGTTAAATTATTAAAAACGGATAAAGTCACGTTTAAACAATCGGTGTTTATACCAACACCGATTGTGTAAACGTGAGTTAAGCTATTTATAAGTAATTAATAGTTAATAATTTAATAAAAGTTAATAATAAATAATAAATTTCTATTGTTTTAGAAGATTTCTTTACTTTCCCGGATTAAAAATTTTCTCCACAGCTCCAACAACTTAAAATCAATACCAATTCTCTCCAATAAGTGCTGTTTTGCGATAAAATGCTAAATTTAATTTAAATCCGTCCAACCGACTTGGTGTGATTGAGTAACCAATCCAAACCATACAGTTTTACATTTATAAGTAGCGTTAAACACACTATAACTTATGTAAACTTATGTTTGATAATTAATACTATCTACTACTAAAATAGTCACGATAGCTGAGTGGTTGGGTGATCGCAATTCGAGTCATGAGTTCGATCCCCAGGTGGCCGACTCGTACCAATGGGTTTTTTTTTTTTCAAAAACTTGTGTACGATTATATCGTTGGCTTCGTGGACGTCAAGACTGCAACAGGCTCACCTCCTGTCACGTTTTCCGAAGTGTCTTCGGTGTAAGGTGGGTCGAAGCGACTTTATTGTCTAGACTAGACCTCTGTCTGCCCCTGTACTGGGAATGGCGTGAAGACATTATATTATTATAACTTCAATCCAATTCGGATTGAAAGGACGTCATTGTTCACGTCTTCTTGCCACGGTATATACATACTATTACTATCAGTATTTATATTATATACACGTAATTACGTGCCAAAAGATAAGGTATTCTATTCGTTACTCTATCATAAAGTTTGACCAATTCGCAGTCGCACAATGAGCACACCGCACATGTTTACTATAGCGGGCATGGACAAGCGCTGTCGTCTCAAAGGAATTAGAATGACGGACACGCCAGTCGTGACCGGGCACTTTCGTGTTGCCAGGACAACGTGATGGCGGCGTGATAGCGACGTGATAACGTGTCACTCGTGCTTAATTAACCCGCCGCTGAACGGATCTACTGATGATGGAAACCAGGTGATGATAGGTGGGTTCTAATCGTCTGTAGGTGATTAAACTGCAATAAAAACTTTGACTTTGACTTTGAAACTAGTTAGAATAATAACACATATAGGAACAACATCACGCATATTGCTCTGATCCCATAGTAAGAATCCATAAGATCCCATGGTATGGAATTCGAACCTACGAATGAAACACATTCTTCTACTTTACACCATTAAAAATATTGAATGGTGGAGAATTCCACCACGCATTAAGTCCGCCCATTGTAGCCTTTAGTTTAAGGTGTACACAATAAAAAAATAAAAAATAAAATAAAATAAAATATCTTCACGCAATTCCCAATACAGGGGTAGACAGAGGTCAAGTCTAGACAATTAAGTCCCTTTGACCCACCTTCCACCGAAGATATTTTTCGGGACAACGTGACAGGTGGTGAGCCCGTCGCCGCCTTTATGTCCAAGTCAACGATGTAGTTCGTACATAAGTTTTTTGAAAAACTCATTGGTACTGCCACCTGGGGATCGAACTGTCTCTCGACTCGAAATTCCGACCACCTAACAACTCGGCTATCGGTGTACACAATAAAGAATAAATAAATGGTCCAAACCCGAGACAAATGAAAAAAAAATGGTTTTTCACATCCCGGAGTTGAACCCTAGACTACAGAGCTGGCGAGAATATGGTGAATAAGGCGCCAAGTGTTCTACATACATACATACATATCATCACGCCTCTTTCCTGTAGGGGTAGGCAGAGACCACTTCTTTCCACTTGCTACGATCTTTACATACTTGTTTCGCTTCGTCCACTTTCATTATTCCCTTCATACATTCTCTTCGATTCAGAGTACTCTTGACCTGGCCTTTTTTCAGGACGTCCCTGATTTGGTCTTGAAACGTCCGCCTAGGTCTTCCCTTCCTACACTTCCATTCACACTCGCCTTATATGCTTTTTCGTCAATCGTTCTTCATTCATTCTCTCCACATGGCCAAACCATCTCAGCATACCTTTCTCAATTTTAGTCACTACATCTTCTTTCAGACCACACCGTTTCCTTATTTCACCATTCCTTATCCTGTCGCTCAGTTTAACTCCTAACATACTTCTTAATGCTCTCATCTCAACTGCATTTACTCTGCTTTCATGTTTCTTCTGCCATACCCAACTTTCACTTCCGTACATGAGTGTCGGAACCAAAACTCCCTATGCACAGCCAAACGAGCCTTGTTAGACACCATCCGACTGCTCATAAAGGAGTGCAAAGCTCCATTCACCATGTTTCCTGCATTCACTCTTCTTTCAATATCACTCTCACACTTTCCATCTCTTGTGAACTTTGAACCCAGATACACAAACTCATTCACCTGTTCAATTTGTTCATCTCCAATCACTATATTGCAGTCTGTCATGACCTCATCTCTTTCAAACACCATTACTTTCGTCTTCTTTACATTCATCTTCATCCCTTCCTAACAAAATCTTCACTCATAGCAGTTACCATCTCCTGCATCTCCTCGGCTGAAGACGCAAGTAATACTTGATCATCAGCATAGAGAAAACATTTGACGAGTAACTCATTCATTCTCAACCCACTTTCATTCTCTTTTAAATCTGTCAAGCAATTGTCCATAAACAGATTAAACAGCCACGGTGACGCTACACATCCCTGTCTAACACCTTTTCGATATTAAACCATTCAGTGTACGCCCCGTTTATCCTTACACAAGCACAGGAATCCCTATAAAGAGATTGAAATGCTCGTATGAGGATACTGCTGACACCTTTCACGGACAATGCTGACCACAATTCATTCCTCACCACTCTATCATAGGCCTTTTCTAAATCCACGAACGTGGATGTGTTCTATGATTAAAATATGTATGCCTATAATATAGCAAAAGACCCCAGCAGTTTAAGATATTTGTACATTATAAGAAGCCTATTTTATACAATATGCAGACTTAAAATATAATACTATAAATACATAATCAACAAATGTTAACATTTTTATTGAAATTATTTCAGTTTGTCCCATACTATCTTCGCAAAGTAATTAAAAATAATATTTGTTAGTCAATCATCCTTTCGAATGTGCCTTATTACATACTCGTATGATACTTATACCAATTTCTTTTACTATAGCCCCTATAATTATGTTATGTTAATTGAAACTAAATAATATTTAGTTTAAAAATTTGTTATCAAAACATTATATATGTTTTAACAAATTCTTTAGTCATACGTCATAAAATTTTAAATTTTTCATCTACATTACAGCTTTGTAGAGAACCATAAAATAACAATAAAATGGAAAGAAACGAAAGCGTCAAAATTTTAATTTAAATTAAATGAGATAAGCATACGTTGTTATAAAAGGTAAATTTTAATTCGAAATGAAAAATGTTATCGTTTTTGAAATATCTGTTCAATTATAACCAACTTAATGTAGTACGTCGCTTTTGTTTATTAGTTCTTTTTTTTTCACGATATCACGTGTATCATAAAAGCGAGGGTAAATTTAAATTAAATGAGGAAGAATGAAGTTAGTGTGGATTGTCATAGAAAAAAGAGTGAGGCTACTTTGTACACACAATCTCAGTAAAAGAGTAGAGGTCAGTGGTGCACGAAAGTACGAAGGATAAATCTAAGTTCCAATCTGGTTGGCGATAGTGCTTCGTTCCTATGGCTCGTTGAGAACAATATGATGTAAGTGTTGCACCTTATAGATACAATTGTATATGTGTAATTTTATTACAGAGAGAGATTTTGGCTGAAATGTGTTGTTTGGATGCTCTTCAAAGACTAGAGGGCCCCCTTAACAAGGAGATCACTACAAGATTCGCTTATAGTTATTAGCTACATTATTTAGAATTATAAATGTATATTGTATATTTATTTATCTCTTTCACGCCGTTCCAAATACTGGATTAGACAAGGGTCTTTTTTGGTATGTGACAGGTGGTGGGCACAATATTGATCGTTCGTAAGGTTTGATAAAACCTATTTGTACGAGTCTACCAGCAGATGGAAGTCTGGTCTCTTCACCCAAATTCCGATTACCCAACAGCTCAGCTAGTGTGACATAATTATAATTGATATAAAAAATAAAAAATATAAAATATCTTCACGCAATTCCCAATACAGGGGTAGACAGAGGTCAAGTCTAGACAATTAAGTCCCTTTGACCCACCTTCCACCGAAGATATTTTCAGGACAACGTGACAGGTGGTGAGCCCGTCGCCGCCTTTACGTCCAAGCCAACGATGAAATTCGTACATAAGTTTTTTTGAAAAACTCATTGGTACTGCCACCTGGGGATCGAATTCGGGTCTCTCGACTTGAAATTCCGACCACCCAACAACTCGGCTATCGTGACTTTTGATCGTGGCTATAATTGATATGTCTATTAAATATAGGTGAGAGTCAATTTATTCGTACACGGTTAATTCAATTTGTGCTCAGCGTGTGGAGGTCGCCATTACGAATAATGTTTACTATCATTTCTATGATAACACTCAAAAGATTAACAAAATCATTTGATATGAGAATCATCAAAATGGGTCCATGCGTTTGGTTTTTACAGCGCTAAAAATAAATAGCATCTGATAAACATATGCGTCGCGCACTCGAGTAAAATTATTTCCCAATCAAATAACGTTAACGCTCAAACTAATTTAATCAACAAATATTGATTATAATGAAAAACTATACCCTCATATTACCAGAACTAACGGTATCACAAACACAGAGATAACTTCGACATACGAAACTCGATTGTCAAGCAAACAAACAATCGGTCGTACGAGAACAAATAGTAACTCGATCGCTAGGTGGTACAACAATCAAACAGACACAGTCTTCAAGAAACAGCACTGTCATTATTTTTCTATTTGGTACGTCGAACAGATGTCGAAGTGAAATGACTTTGGAACTGAACGCACTCGGTTGCATTCTTCACGTTGTCTAATAGTCATTGAGCTAATCGCTTTTTGAACTAAATCGAGTGCTGTGTCATCGACCTTTGCAAAAAAAAATCTAATGAAATTTACAATAGAACAACTTAAACCGATCGCCCTTCTTTTGCATCGTGAATGGTTTGTTATAAAAATACCCATAACCCTCAGCTTCGAAATATAAAAGTTAACAAACCGGTGACATTAAAAATAAAAATTCTATGCTCATTCTTTCTAACTTTATTTCTTTATATGATTAATTTCTTCATTCGTTTCTATTTGACAAAAACATAACATTCGATTACATGTGTGTGTGTGTGGTTTACACGGCGCTTTTCATGGTGTCGACAGCTCAAAGGGCTCGATTCCCGGTTGGTCAATGTTGAAAACACTTTTTCTACATTTCCACAGGTCTGGGTGTTTGTGGTACGTTCGTTATTTCCGATTCCTTAACACAAGTGCTTAAGCTACTTATCAGAGCAACGCATGCTATATTATTCCTATCTATGTGAATACATACATAGATGATGTATGTTTTTCTTCGATATAGAAACCTTATAACGGAATAGTGGAAATTAAAAAAAATTGTTTCGATAAACGAATATTATGTCGCACAAGATATTCTGTAGAAGTAGACGGTTGCCTCCATAGTATCGCTTTTTCGTTTTCTCAAATTTAACATCACAACTCTGCTTAACAAATCTTCTCTTTAAATCAAGTCAATCTAAACGCACGCACACAGAGACGCATAATCTTAACGCATTTTAAACACTCAGGTTATCAGAGCTCTAGAAATTTTAGTCCTTTCGACCTACATTTCACCGTGGGTCAATAAATTAATTAATATTAACAAGGTAACCGGTGGCGAGTCTGTCACCGACTAATTTTCGAAACGAACTGTACAAAAACTCATTGGCAGAGCCTTTCTCCTAGTGATCAAACTCGACCTGACTCTAATCAGAATTCCTATCAACCAACAACTAACCTAACACTTAATAATCTAGAGAAACGCAAGAGAAAATATGATATTTCAAAACCATAATTTCTTTAACAGTTTTCCAACGAAACGTTGCATGAAGTGATTAAGTTAGAAAAACTTTAAATTAGACTTTGCGTTTTCACTCCAATCATTCTTTCAATCGGACGTAATTGCTTCGGGAAACCGCTAAATCGTAAATTAAATTACCAATTTCAGCATAAATAATTAAAAATTATTACGGCGAAAGGGTCACCGCCCATCACGTTATCCCAAATAGGCTCAGACTTAATTGTCCAGACAACTGTTGACCTAGAGACAGTCGGCATAAAATATACCATAACTTTTCTACCACAAAGATACAAATAAGCCGAGTGGTTCGGTGATCAGATCCGAATCAAGAGACTCAAGCTCGATCGCCAGGTAGTAGGCTAGCACCAATGAGCTTTCCAAAACTTATGTACGATATATATCGTTAGCTTGGACATAAAGACGGCGACAGACTTATGACCTGTCACGGTGTTCAAAAAATATCTTCGGTGGAAGGTGGTTCGAAGGGACCTCATTGTCTAGACTAGACCTCTGTCTACCTCTGTAGTACTACGTTATCTACTTCCTGTAAATATTCTCAGAGCAGTAGTTCGTACAAAGGTAAAGACAAACACTTGTTCGTCTGGTGTTGTAATCCGTGCGGGCCGCTTTCGAGAGCTGTCACCGATACCACATGACTTGCTGATTCAACGCACCCTGTTGAATGCGAGGGTGACCATCCGTTCTGGCACAATAAGTCCTGTTATTTTTAATCAACATTTTTTATGCAATCTTTTAATGATTTTAAAGCATATTAGTTACGATGAACATTTTTTTTTATTAAATTAAAATGAAAAACAATGTTAAAATTTCATGACACGGGCGAGATTCGATCCCGCGGCCTTGGTACGGCCTTTTGCCACGGTTCGACAAAGGTCGCGGGTTCGAATCCCGCTCGTGTCAGTTGAAACTTTAACATTTTTCTTAATTGAATTATTTTTATTGAATTATTGTATACTCTACATATCTTCAGAAATTTCTTATTGTCTTAGTCAGAGGTCTAACCTAAATTCCTTTCGACTCGCGTTGCACGGGAGCTTATTTTGGAGATCGTAACAAGCTAACCACTCGGCTATCATGGATTTATTATACTTCATTATTCGTAAAATTTTTTCAACAATTGAAGTTGGGTAGGGTCGTGCTTTAATATGATTTGTTAATATTCACCTTCCGATTTAATAACTCTACCAATGATCAAGAAGCTTAGTTGGAGTGTAATAATAATTGGAAACAACTGACTAAGCATAGAAGTAATATACAACTAGTTTGCTTAGTCAGTTGTTTCCATTTATTTCCAGTTATTTCCAAAGGCACAATCACTATTATTTACGCTACCAGGCAGACAAGAATTCGCAACCAAAAAAAAGTAAAACAAAAAAAAAACAATAGGCGTGAATTATTTTTAAGTGAATTCTAAATCCAAAATTTTCCCGCCGAAATAAACGTCAACGCACAAACAGCCGACCGGCTAAGTGACGCTGATGGACAAAAAGGGATGAACTGCGATTTTATTAACAGCCATCATCAATGTAGCACGGGAAAAAAAATAAGCGTTGAATGGCGTATAACAAATGATGTTGTTCGCAGCGGAGAGAGCCCCGGGGCGGTGGAAAATGGGCGCCCCGATATGAACGTTGATGTATCACCGGGAGATCTATTCTGCTCGCACTTACGCCACCTATTGACGAGAGGTGACGGAGCCGTTTCGCCATCGCCTCGGATCCTTTTATACGTGCGAGGTAAGTAGCTAATTATAAGTACTTTGATGGTATGTTGATTGATGTATATTCAAAGTTGTACTGTACCTCAGCCGATTATAACAAAACATTCTATAACACATTAAAAGAGTATTTGTGTATAGACAGATTGATATTGTCATTTGACATGTTACGAAAAAGTCATATCAAAAAGACAAGATACACGATACGATACGAAGTGATTGGGTGGTCGGAATTTCGAGTCGAGAGACCCGAGTTCGATCCCCAGGTGGCAGGCTCGTACCAATGGGTATTTCAAAACCTATGTACGATTTATATGGTTAACATAAAGACGGCGACGGCCTCACCACCTGTCACGTTGTCCCGAAAATATCTTCGGTGGAAGATGGGTCGAAGGGACTTAATTGTCTAGACTAGACCTCTGTCTACCCCTGTATTGGGAATTGCGTGAAGATAGTTTTTTTGATATCTTACCGTTCACAACCTGACAGTCTAGTTGGTGGCTTCGAAATGAAGGGTTGCGGGTTCGTTCGCAAACATTTATGTGCTCTTAATGTTTGTACTCAAGTCAAGGATTTTTGTATGTATATGATATTCATCATTCATTTTTAATGAATTTACTCTTCTTTACATTATTATTGTGTTGTTGCCTGCCTGCCAATTAAATATGTGGAAATAAAGCTAAACATAAGCCTGTAACGTATTTCAGCAAATAAAATATATCATTCATTCCTTTATCATGGACATGAGAACTGAATGTTAACATTGTCTAAGTCCTTATAGTTTAACAGCACTCGGAAGACTAATTCAAAAATCGGAAGGAGGGATCCTTCTCCCCTAATATCCTTAGTCAGCACATTCCGCGAATCTTTTTACTTACGGCTATAACAATGAACAAAAAACCGTAACGAATACGCTGCGAAGCTCTCCATAAAATCCCTAATATTATTTTCTTACAGAAAAATTACAATATCTAAAGGTGTCTCGTGTTTCGCTCAACGATCCGCTCGCCAAGCGTGTCGAATATGGCAAATCATTGCTATGGGAAAAGTCTATCTATAACCTATACATAAGAGACATTTAAAAGACTGTTGAAGTTCATTGTCACTTCTAGTAGTTGGCGACGAAAAGTAACACAGGTATATATAGGATCTCGCTCTGCCCTAAGTATATAAAAACATTACAAAATAATATATAAATACCTTCACGCCCTTCCAAATACAGAGGTAGACAGAGGCCTAGACAATAAAGTCCATGTCCCATCTTCCATCGAAGATATTTTTGGGATAACGCGACAGCCCGTCGCCCGTCTTCATGTCCAAGCCAACGATATAATTCGTAAAAAGTTTTTATAAAAATCCATTGGTACGAGCCTGTCACCGGGGTATTGAAGTCGGGTCTCTTGACTCGAACTCCGACCGGCTATCGTGACCTTTTTAATAAATAAATAAATCTTCAGAATGCTTCACAGACACTGCATTTTTATAAAAACTGTGATAACTCCGCTAAAAAAAAAGGAAATGTATTATAGTATAAATAAATTTATAATACACACCATAATATGGTATGCAGAGGTCTTTCAGAATCGGTTCATTACTTCCGGATATTGCCCCATACATAAATACAACCTTAAAATTTACAAATCACATCTGATAGTTTTGAAATTTTGTTAATTAAAATCAATTTACGATAAATTTTCTATAGAAGATTGATATAACCTATAAATTTGTTTTCTAAGTGTGGATAAATTAAAATAATTTATGCATTATGCGCCTAAGTAACAAACAGTAGGTTGTATCGTGATCGTCTCGTATTACTTGTGTTGTAACTGTCCCTATTTTGTTTGTCCTCAAGGTGCTTTTATGTAAATAAATAAGTTGTTCGAAATTTAAATACCTCATCTGCGATTTGTATCGGGTTTTATTTACGGCTTATGTTAATAATCTATTAACGTTTTTTTTATTTTAAAGTCGATAACAATCGATTCTAAAACATTTTATTAGACATGCTAAGAAAGAACACTGGCCATTAACAAGTAATAAGGTATTGCTGATTTTATTTTTTTGTCAATTATTTTATGCATATAATTTTATTATATTCTTCATGATCGCTGCCTTTCTTACCTTTGTATGTATATCGATGAACGACTTGTATCGATAATAATAAAATATTGGGACGCCGTTAACATATCATAAAAAAATAAAGTACTCAAAATTTGGAAAATCGGCTTAATATATTTTAGTATGTACTAAATTTATCTACGCGTTTTTATAAGTTTTACTAATAACGAAACTCCGACCACCCGACCACTCGGCTGTCGTGACTATATCTATATATGTATACATATATAGGGACAACATCAAATATATTGCTCTGATCCCAAAGGAAGCAGCTTAAGCACATATCATGGAATCAGAAATAATGTATGTACAACAAACATCCAGACCCGAGAAAATACAGTGTTTTCTACATTGACCCGACCGGGAATCGAACCCGGGACTTCAGAGATCGTCAAACGTTGGTGTCATGCGTGCTATTTAGTTCTTTCAAAACTACATACAATAACGCGAATTACAGTGTAGTCCTTTTACATTTGGCATTCACCTACCCGCCAATTAAATCGAAAGTTGAACAAACCTTTCTCGGTTTTAAATTTCATTCCATTCGTTAAAAATGCAAGACGTAGTTATGATGAAACGATTAAGTCTCGAACATCGTTGGAATATGATGGGCCTTATAAAATGTTAATGACGTCTCGTCCTTTTCCGAATCGTAAAATGTAAATTTCACGAGCGATGGCGTTTTAGATTGGCGAATATACGTATTGCACGACGGTTGTACGTAATTAGTGATCAAATGCATGAGTATCTTCAATCGTTTGTAACTAAATGGTACGTAGATAGAATCTCATACGAGCTATACTCTCAGAATTACAAAAAAAAATCATAGACCTCATTGCCTTCATGCTCGATGGAGGTCTAAAGTTTTACACATTTTTCAAATAAAATAAAATAAATACCTTCACGCCATTCCCAATACAGGGGTAGAGGTCTAGTCTGGACAATTAAGTCCCTTCGACCCACCTTCCGCCGAAGATATTTCGGGACAACGTGACAGGTGGTGAGCCGTCTTTATGTCCAAGCTAACGATATGAATCGTACATAGGTTTTGAAAAAACCCATTGGTACGAGTCTGCAACCTGGGGATCGAACTCGGGTCTCTCGACTCGAAATTCCGATCACCCTTCCACTCGGCTATCATGACTTTTTTAACACATTTTTCAAATAAAATCAAACACAGATAATACTTATAGCAAAAACCAAAAGCTAACCAACAATGAAATGTTTATTGTTATTACATCTTCATACATTGTCCCGACGAGGTAGCTAGAGGGAGCAGATCGCATAGTTTCAGAACTCTTGTATACTTCTTTCTAATTTTCGCTCCTTTCAAGTTTCAGTCAAGCGTTCGTCTAAGTATTCGAGTATTCTTAACTCTCCCCTACTCAAGCAATTTTGTTTAATTAAACAATGATGTTATTCAATAAAGCAATTGATCCGGAAAGACATATCTTAATAGGGTAGTTAAAAGAAAATGGAAGCAAGCACAACAACATAAACGAAAAACAAACACATCATTGTAGGCATGAATTGCACACTCTTGTAAATTGTCATAATAGCTAAGTAATATAGTGAAATAATGGCTAAACTCTTGTTATAATAATCTGTATAGGTACCGCCTAGTTTCGAACCTATCCGAGATCCTAATTATTTGATTAATATTGTCCCACGACAGTTTTAAAAAATTTAAGCAATTTCGTGATAGGTTGGGTAATCGAATTTCAAGTCGGGACAGCCGAGTTCGATCCCCTGTTGGTTGGTTCGTAACAATGAGTTTTTTTAAAACTTATGTACGATTTATATCATTGAATTGGTCGTAAAGGCGGCGACAGGCAAACCATCTGTTGCGTTGTCCCAAAAAAGACTTCTTCGATGAAATGTGGTAATATAAATATTCATATAAATAGCGTATTATAGTAAATAATACGCTATTTATAATAGCAGCATTTTACGAAAACTATTACTGGAAGAATACTGTACTGATTTAATTAACACTACACTAATGATTTCTTGTAATTACGCGAATACTACACATTTTAAATCCGGTATCACGGGGTCTCCCTGTGATCACAGATGCTGTAAAGCATCCGAAACGTCGGGAAATAAAAATAGTTTCTAAAAACTTTTTAAAAACGCGATAAAATCCGAACATTGTTTTATTTAAAACAACAATGTTCTGTGTAGGAACTAGATGATTATCAGATTTCGAAACGTACTCCTTTCGCATCACAATACATATATACTCTTTTGAAGCAAGTACAGTACTCTACGCAGTGCTCTTCTCAAAACCAGGTCTTGATAGCGCAGAAACAGGTCTTAAACATCGTTGCTACTTCGATGAAATGTGGTAATATAAAAATAGGTATATAAAGTCCACAGTTACTATACTTCAGTGTTGGGTAATGCGGGAAAATTAAAATATACAAAAAGTGAAAATAGAATTATGAAAATAGGCGTTGATAAATTCCAGTTCGCCGTCGATAATTGTCTTATTAAATATACTGGCACTTTAGCAGCCAGAAACTATTAAAGAAACAATGGAAATGTAACATCACTTCATATTAAAAATTTCCCGCCAAATTTGTGTGCGATTTTTTTTTGTCTATCGTTCACGCCTCTCTTCGACCGTTTTAACCAGTCCCTGGTATGCGTTAAGTTATTTATTTATAAAAGCTTACGTCAAAGCGTACAAAATTTAAATTCAGAACATAGTAAGAATAGTACTACCCAGAGGAATACGAGTATATTGTCTATGCGCAACACGAACGACAGATGTAGCGTGAACTCTACGCATTGAAAAGGTCCCCATTGAAACACACCATGGCGGCTGCCCGATTTGCATGCCGGGAAAGGTCAACAGTGCAATTATTTCCCATGTCGATGGTCGGTACGCCGTAAAACAAAACGGGCTGCGCTTTACACATGACGACATTGGTACGGTTGTAATAGTATTTACATTTCGATTTAAATAAACATTTTTTATTATATATCTTAATGCTATTCCCAGGGGTAGAGAGAGATCTAACAACCTTCCAGCGAAGACTTTTTTGGGACAACGTGACAGGTGGTGAGCCCGTCGCAGCCTTTTTTTTAAATAATTAAATACATAGATAGTAACAATATGACGTACTATACATGTAACAAACTCCGTGGACGAATGGCGTATACGGTTTCGAGATGTCGACTTCTCTGAGGACTCGGGTTCGATTTCCGGACGGGACAAAGTAGAGAAACCACTTTTTATACATTTTCTTGAGTCTGGGTGTTTGTAGTGCCTTTGTAGTTTCTGATTCCAAGATTCTTACTTTAGGTTCAGAGCTATGTATGTGATGTTGTCCCTATTTATGTATGTATTTATTTATTATCTATCTATTTAAGTAACTATATATCTATATATAGACACGGACCGCGAAAGGTTCTCCACCGGTCACGGTATCCGAAATGAGCACGTTAAGTGTGACGAAAAATTACTAAATTCTTAAATTCTCTGTCTACCCGAGTATCGGTAATTACGTGATGATAAAAAATAAAACATATATCGTGACATCGTGTCGTGACCGAATCGCGTAACTAAAAGTGCTTTCGAACAAGTTCGCTTAGAATACTACCTTTCCATCACATTTACACGTAACGATACTGTTAGGTTTTTAGAACTACGCGTAACTTCTCGTCGGGCTGTAAAAATGTCGCCGTTACGGATATTTACGGACTAACAATAGGAACGTTGGAATTATTATTCAATATTTAAATAAACCTATTATTATGAAGAGCGGCATAATAGGTCCTTTGGTCCGGAAAGTACACGACGTTCATTAAAATTTACAGTTTTGTAGACTTTTACATATTTCTTATCAAAGATAGGGTGGGACCCTATCTTTGACAAGCCTATAAAGGTCATAGAGTAAATAATATAATCGAATCATAATTCATCGATATAAGTAACATTTATTACATACATCGATTGTGATTTTTTAAATCTGTCATCGTTTCGTAATGAGGTTCCTCTAACTGAGAAGAGACAGACAGAAGAACGGCTTTTTTGGTCAATCTTTTATTTTTCAACACATCGAACTTGTAATAATTTCATTAGTCTTGTCCTTAAAATATAATTTAACTTGTATATCTTTCTAGTCGATATCTGATTAAAGGCGATATGTTCTGATAAAAATAATTTTGCATCAAGCTGAGTAAACATACAAATTTGCGTTTACATCTAAATCAAGCAAAACTAATCCTTTCTGATATCGTATTAAAGTGAAAAAGACTCCACATAAAGACAATTACGAACGGTAAAATATGCATCGTAATTATATTGAATCAGCCGGCCTGTCTGTCCGTGTGTCAATCAAAACGAGACGTGGCACTGATGCGGATCGATTGGATTCAGTGTAGATAAAAACTGTCCGCGCAATATATGTCGAGGTCTGTATAAGAACGCTATACAAAGATGGCTTAGATTTTAGCATGTCTAATAATGGCGCCATAAGGGCTAAGAACTTCTCTTTTATATTCACCTTGCCTCTATCAGCATAAGAATTGATGAATGATTTCTTCCCATGGGTGTCGGAGATTCGACTGGGCAAAACTTTAAAAATATCGATAGTCCAGACATGAACCAGTTAAAAAATATCTCTACGCCTATCCAAATACTGAAGTACATAGAGGTCCAGAAAATCAAGTCCTTTGACCCACCTTCCACCGAAGAAATTTTTTTGGGACAACGTGACAGGTGGTGAGCCTGTCGCAGCCTTTTTTAAATAATTAAATACATAGATAGTAACAATATGACGTACTATACATGTAACAAACTCCGTGGACGAATGGCGTATACGGTTTCGAGATGTCGACTTCTCTGAGGACTCGGGTTCGATTTTCGGACGGGACAAAGTAGAGAAACCACTTTTTATACATTTTCTTGAGTCTGGGTGTTTGTAGTGCCTTTGTAGTTTCTGATTCCAAGATTCTTACTTTAGGTTCAGAGCTATGTATGTGATGTTGTCCCTATTTATGTATGTATTTATTTATTATCTATCTATTTAAGTAACTATATATCTATATATAGACACGGACCGCGAAAGGTTCTCCACCGGTCACGGTATCCGAAATGAGCACGTTAAGTGTAAAAGTAAATAAGTAAATATCTTCACGCAATTCCCTTCACGCAATACAGGGGTAGACAGAGGTCAAGTCTAGACAATTAAGTCCCTTCGACCCACCTTCCACCGAAGAAATTTTTTTGGGACATCGTGATAGGTGGTGAGCCCGTCGCCGTCTTTATGTCCAAGCCAACGATGAAATTCGTACATAAGTTTTTGAAAAACTCATTGGTACTGCCACCTGGGGATCGAACTCTGGTCTCTGGACTCGAAATTCCGACCACCCAACAACTCGGCTATCGTGACACGTTAAGTGTGACGAAAAATTACTAAATTCTTAAATTCTCTGTCTACCCGAGTATCGGTAATTACGTGATGATAAAAAATAAAACATATATCGTGACATCGTGTCGTGACCGAATCGCGTAACTAAAAGTGCTTTCGAACAAGTTCGCTTAGAATACTACCTTTCCATCACATTTACACGTAACGATACTGTTAGGTTTTTAGAACTACGCGTAACTTCTCGTCGGGCTGTAAAAATGTCGCCGTTACGGATATTTACGGACTAACAATAGGAACGTTGGAATTATTATTCAATATTTAAATAAACCTATTATTATGAAGAGCGGCATAATAGGTCCTTTGGTCCGGAAAGTACACGACGTTCATTAAAATTTACAGTTTTGTAGACTTTTACATATTTCTTATCAAAGATAGGGTGGGACCCTATCTTTGACAAGCCTATAAAGGTCATAGAGTAAATAATATAATCGAATCATAATTCATCGATATAAGTAACATTTATTACATACATCGATTGTGATTTTTTAAATCTGTCATCGTTTCGTAATGAGGTTCCTCTAACTGAGAAGAGACAGACAGAAGAACGGCTTTTTTGGTCAATCTTTTATTTTTCAACACATCGAACTTGTAATAATTTCATTAGTCTTGTCCTTAAAATATAATTTAACTTGTATATCTTTCTAGTCGATATCTGATTAAAGGCGATATGTTCTGATAAAAATAATTTTGCATCAAGCTGAGTAAACATACAAATTTGCGTTTACATCTAAATCAAGCAAAACTAATCCTTTCTGATATCGTATTAAAGTGAAAAAACTCCACATAAAGACAATTACGAACGGTAAAATATGCATCGTAATTATATTGAATCAGCCGGCCTGTCTGTCCGTGTGTCAATCAAAACGAGACGTGGCACTGATGCGGATCGATTGGATTCAGTGTAGATAAAAACTGTCCGCGCAATATATGTCGAGGTCTGTATAAGAACGCTATACAAAGATGGCTTAGATTTTAGCATGTCTAATAATGGCGCCATAAGGGCTAAGAACTTCTCTTTTATATTCACCTTGCCTCTATCAGCATAAGAATTGATGAATGATTTCTTCCCATGGGTGTCGTGAGATTCGACTGGGCAAAACTTTAAAAAATATCGATAGTCCAGACATGAACCAGTTAAAAAAATATCTCTACGCCTATCCAAATACTGAAGTACATAGAGGTCCAGAAAATCAAGTCCTTTTGACCCACCTTCCACCGAAGAAATTTTTTTGGGACAACTTGTCAGATGGTGAGCCTATCGCCGTCTTGGACATAAATGTCCAAGTCAACGATATAAATTGTTTTAAAAAAAACCATTGGTAAGAGCCTACCGCCTGGGAATAGAACTCTGGTCATGGACTCGAATTCCAATCACTATCATCAGGCTATCGTGACTTTTACTAACTATAAAAAAAAAAAAAAACAAAACAATAGAGACGCCTAATCAACTGCTATTAAATAAAAACCAGACCGCACGAGAACAACAGGCCACTTCAATTTACACTCACACACGCAAACGTCATCGCTGACCGACCGGCTGATTGATTCCATGATTGATTGACAGATGTCGCGGGCAGACGCACGGCTTGATGAGCAAGTAGGCCGACAATCGATTGAACAAGTAGCAATCGTGACAGCACTGGCACAGAGTATAAGAAAACATTGTTTATTGATGCAACACTGATGAGTGTAAAAGAGAACGAGGAAGGTAAGTGGAAATATAACAGAGAATGCTACATTTAAACTCATTAAGCCGCTTTTTTTAGTTTGGATTCATTATATAATGGCAATCGAAGTCTAGTAACTGTGTTATCGATTAAGATCACACAACGAAATTCGTAATTAATCGTTGACCGTTTCCTCGCGTTAAATTCATTTTCAGGACAAGACTTCTAGAAGAGTTCTATTCAAAAGAGTTCTATTATCGAAATTTGAAGAGGTTTTATT